>CM076575.1:1846266916-1846398525 GCA_034641835.2 Pinus albicaulis | reverse complement strand
AGGAGGATCTCCACCAACAAAGAAGTTTACTTATGCACCATGAAGACACTTTATGATGAGTGACAAAGTAATGAGTAAATTAATTCATTATTTCATTTAAAAATTATGAAGTGGATAATGTTCTAAGTGAGTGGAAAATGACTCACCAAAATATTCACTTATTTTTCATTTGAGAAATTAGTTTTATGTGAGAATTGACCTCACAACTAATTTGCTATTTCTCATTAAGAGGTTGAGCTTTCTTGGCATGGTTAAGATCCTTGAAGTTGGGTTTGCCATTTTTGCCTTGAGTAAGTTTTAAAGTCCTAGAATCATGGAGTTTGTCTTTCCTTAAAATGTCTTGAGATCCTACTATTGTGGATTGGGAAGTTATGGGGAAAAACTATATAAACTCATGACGTGAGCCTTTGAAGAAGGGAGGAGAAAGGATAGGAAACTTAGCCTTTGAAAGCCATAGTGTCATTAATGCTTAGCCATGGAACTGAATGTATGAAAGCTTAATTTGAAGATGAAATATAAAGGATCTCGCTCTCCAATTGAAGCTGTGTCCGGGAGATGTAACCCTGAGATGAAGGGGTGAACTCCATTACCAATTTGGTTGTATTTCTCTTATGTGCTTTGTGCTTCTTGATGATGAAAAATTCATTTTATTATGTGTATGTGTACCAACATGCTCATTTAAACCTCTATAATCCATAGTCGTTTAAAAAGATCTTAATATCATACATGAGATGGTTGGGTAGTACTCGACCCGTGATCGGATCAAGTGGTATCGGAGCGGGTGACTGCTTTGCAGGATGGGCAAAGGAGCGAAGCACGCTGAAAGACTGCAAGAGTTGCAACAGATAAATGAAAGCCTTCAAGCCAAAAATGCAGAATTGTGAAGATTATTGCTCGATAAGCAGGAGCTTCAGGAGATGTTATGAGCTAAAGAGGAGATATTATCTAAATTGCTGAAGGTTGAGACGGCGGAGGCTGCATCTCAAACCGAGGTATATGATTTCACTTCATGTTATGTTCTCTCACAATATGAAACTAATGTTGGCATGAAAATCCTCATGAAGATGGGGTATAGCGGAGGTGGACTTGACATAAATGGCCAACGAATCACCCAACCATTGGAGGTTGTACCAAGACAACCATTTGCAGGTTTGGGTTATGGACAGAAAGAAGGAGAATGCTCAGAGGTAGCTGAAGCAAAATCCATCTCTTCATCACCTAATTCCAAGAAAGGAATCAAGCCACCTAGTCCCCATCAGTTCAAGGACAAGCCAAGAAGGTATGACAATCATTCAAGTTCTGCTTTTGCATATAAGAGAAGTTATATCTTTCATAGATCTGCTAACCGTGATGTAGTTAAGCATCATACAAAGAAATAGTGAGTTAAGAAGACAAATGTGCCAACAAGAAGGGAGACCAAGAAGAATGAGAACCTTCTGAATCCTCCTATCATGAAGGCATAGTTTAATGGGAAATGACGTAATTTCTGCAGTTTCTGCAAAATCAGTGGTCATTGGGAGAAGAAGTGCTGGAAGTTGCAGCCCAAAATTTGCCACAAGTCAAGCAGACATATGGTGAAAGAGCTCGTGAAGAAGTTTCCACCCACCATTCAAAAAGCACACTTACAAGAAGGAATCACCTGGGGCCAGTTTGGTAAGCATTTCATGATGTTTCTGCGAGTTATATTTCTGATCTTTTGCAAAATTTCGAGTTTTATGGGGGCAGGTATTCGTCTTTTGATGGAAAATTCTCAAAATTATTCTAACTCGGAATCAAAAAATAATGGCACCATCGCGAAGAGATCGACAAGAGGAATCCGATGACGCTGGAATCGCGTCAAACGGCCTTCGGATGGAAAAGTTATTGCAAACTAAAGTTAAAAATAAAAAAAAGGGGGGGCTGCTGATCGACCTCTAGCTAAATTGGTCAGTAACTTGGGACACCCTGATATGAATAACATGCTGCCTAGTGCACTTCGTAAGCCATTGAAGATCAGTACCATCAAGTGCTTTAAGAAAAAATCACTTTTGTGTCTATGAAATTGTCAACAACAGCAACCATAAGCTACAATTACTGGCTTTTGATGCTCTTAATGGTAGCAAAGATGGGAGTTGTAGATTATCGTAGTCTCTCCAGGAGAGAGCTTCAGAACCTGTGCAAGAAACATGGAATACCTGCAACTAAAACAAATGCTTACATAACAGATGCTCTTAGATTCACTCTCTAATGTCTTTTGTGCCCACACATCAAAATGTGTCGATTTGGTTCACGCTTTTACAGCTAGATCCTCGACATTTGCCACCATTGTGTCTGTAGTTGCAAGAGTTGCGATTGCAAGTGGATGAGAACCAAGTTTCATTTGGTATGGATTTATATGTGCATAGGTACAACAGCTACACGGGCTCTAAAATCTGTCCTCCAAGGAATTTTGCTTTCTTCTGAAGAATCTGCCGTTGTACATGACTCCAATAGAAGTCTTGGTTTTGTTATCTGCTTCCCCTATAATGAAAATAAATGTGATCTCAGTATTTACGATGACTCCCTGGCAGAATGGATCTCAGAATTCGTTATCGGTGAGAGTGGTGTAAGCCGATTTTGTTAGTTTTCCTCCCATGATGCCGTTCAGTAAAACAGAAATGGGGAGCGGACATTTTTCACGTGAAGATTATGGTCATCAGCATAGTCAGGGAAGGCAATTCATTTCCCACGATAAATTTGGGCCGGTGGGGAATTCATGGATTGGTTTTCCGTGATAGAAGTTAATTGCCGGATTTTGTGCCACAAAATCGGCATTCTGGATAATGGAAAGGAGTTTGTTGTGAATGAAGTAGGCGAAGATGGCATGTGGAACAAACTCAGAGACGTGGAAACTGGCAGGCAGCTAACCATGGAGGAGTTTGAGGGAGCTGTTGGGCATTCTCCTATTGTCCAGGAACTTAGGCGGCGGGAAGTTAGAAATCGAACACCGCATCGATTATGACCTGGAGCAGAGTCGCTCTGGGCGTTTTCTTCGTGTTCCTTCTTTGATGATGATGTTCTAAAAGATCCAAACGTGAATCAAATTTTGTGTGTTGATGTGGATCCTCCTCCTCGTCTGCGTATAACTGCAGATGCTATCCCAGGATTGGTTATCATTGGTTTTTGACAAACGATGCTGCCTATCTCTTCAATTGAAGCACACGAAATTTCCAAAAAGACCAGATTCTAATTGATGGGGAGCCGAGGAGAGGCGTTTGTGGTTGCACTGGTGATCAGCAGGGTGCTGTGTCTCGCACCCTCTGCTTTGCTATGGGATTCCCTGGGGCTCATCTCTCTGGGGGCCGCCGGTTTGTTGCTCGAGCTCGCAGCTGAAGATGGTTCCCGTAAATTGAGGATCGATCGCCTCAAAACCAGGCCAGGTTCAACATCTGGCATATTTTTGGGAGCAGTGACACTGCCCATCGTTATGTTGTCGAGGTTGATCCAACTATACTTGGGCCTTTCAGAGCATCACAGTGAGATTCCAGAGTTAGAGAACTTGAGGCTGCAATTTTGGGCTGCATGTGCTTGCAGTTTGGGTGTTCTATTTTTCCTGCATTTTGTTCTATGGTATTCCAGTGAAGCAGTCAAAGACCATTCCCCGGTAAAGAGGATGCAAATATTGACTATTAGCATGTCTTTTGTGGTTGCTTTTGGCATTCAGTGTTCCTTTTCGATGATGAGAAGTGCAACATTGAGCCAGTTCGTTGAACTTGTTCTACCCATGGTAATGGTATGGCTGCTGCTGCATGCCTTGGTATCTGGAATAGTACTGCAATATATTCTTCATAAATTTCCTTCCTGTGTTTCTATAGGGGAAGCTCTATTGGTTGTTGGTGGCCTAGTCCTTTATTTTTCAGACATGCTAGCTTTTATGCTCTCAAAGGTCAACCTGTAGGCTCCATTGGCAAGTGAATTCTTTGGAGGCCTTAATAAGAAGAGGGACGATATCAGTACAATCATCCAGGCATTGTTGGGTAGCCTTCTATTGATGTCGAGAGTTTACAAAGTTATTCTTCATTTTTGGAACTGTTGTACAAACCTATCCAAGTTTCAAGCTTCAAGGAATGATGGAAAAGCTTCTGGAGATTTTGAAAGGTCTATTACATTCTATGTTGCTCTTGGGATAACGGCAACCATGATTGTACCGGGATGGTTGTTTTATATTAAGGATTTTCAATCACACCCTTTATTTTGGGTCATTGGAGAAGCCATTGGAAAGATTGTTACTCTGCATATACTGGCTAGCCATTACTTGCTTTTCCATTCTACGCTTTTACAATATTTCCAAGAACAGTATGATTGAGCGGATACTTCTTAGAAAATACTATCATTTGTTGGCCATCATAATGTTTATAGCCAGCTCAGAGATTCGTTGAGGAGGCCCGATGATCATCTACCAGCAGATGCGTCCAACACCCTCTTTGTTGAGGACCTCCCACCTAAGTGCACTCGCATAGAAGCAGTTCACATATTTCGCCCTTTTGTTGGTTTCGAGGAAGTTAGGCTTGTAAACAAGGAGGCCAGAAATCCTGGAGGAGAGCCTCTTGTTCTATGCTTTGTGGACTTTTCTAATCCAAATTGTGCGGCAAATACAATGGAAGCCCTCCAAGGCACAGGAAAATTATAGATGGTTTTGCTGTGTTATTGAAACACTGAGAAAGCAGTGAATGAAAGGAGTGCTACCAGCAGAATGAGCGGACAAAGACACACACGGTGAGTTGGTATTGCTTAGGAGTTTGAGCCCGTGCATGTTAAAAGGGGTTTTTTTTTAACCGTTTGTATATTGTCCCTTTGAGCACATATTTGTCACATTACATTACTTGGTAATTTCCATGTAAGAGGCCATAGTTGGCATTAAAAATTTTGCATGTAAATTGTTGAATGTCATGTAAAAGGCCAAAGTGGCCAACGATGAAAGAGATGATGTAAAATATGCTTATGAAGCATTGGAAAAGGCTTGTTTTTAGTCACTCTTATGTAAGGGAGAGTGAGAGTGAGAGGCGTATTTTTTTACGCATTAAGCCTTGTTGGCATCTTTGTAAGCAAATGGGATGAGGCAATTTTCCTAAAAGCCATTTTGGCATGTAAACTTGACCAATGAACCCTTGGAAAGTGTTGTAAACAGGTATGATCAGCTACAGGTTGCAGCTTTATGCAGATGTGGACTTTTGCATTCCGATTCTGAAGGACTGAGGTGAAGGGATCTTGAAGGGATGTTCCTATTTCAGACATTTGTGTTGCAGCTTTATGCAGATGTGGGCTTTTGCATTCCGATTCTGAAGGACTGAGGTGAAGGAATCTTGCAGGAATGTGCCTTTTCAGGCATTTGTGTTGCAACAGTTGCAGGTGTTGGCATTATCTTCCGATTCCGAAGAACGGTAGGTGAAGGAGTCATGATGGAATTTGCCTTTCAGAGACATTTTGCATACAGTTGAGTTGATTGAAGCTGATACTTTTGGAGACCAAAAGTTTTCTTTTCGGGGAGGTTTGATCCAGGAGGATCTCCACCAACAAAGAAGTTTACTTATGCACCATGAAGACACTTTATGATGGGTGACAAAGTAATGAGTGAATTAATTCATTATTTCATTTAAAAAATTATGAACTGGATAATGTTCTAAGTGAGTGGAAAATGACTCACCAAAATATTCACTTATTATTCCATTTGAGAAATTAGTTTTATGTGAGAATTGACCTCACAACTAATTTGCTATTTCTCATTAAGAGGTTGAGCTTTCTTGGCGTGGTTAAGATCCTTGAAGTTGGGTTTGCCATTTTTGCCTTGAGTAAGTTTTAAAGTCCTAGAATCATGGAGTTTGTCTTTCCTTAAAATGTCTTGAGATCCTACTATTGTGGATTGGGGAGTTATGGGGGAAAACTATATAAACTCATGATGTGAGCCTTTGAAAGGGGAGGAGAAAGGATAGGAAACTTAGCCTTTGAAAGCCATAGTGCTTGGCTAATGCTCAGCCATAGAACTGGAATGTATGAAAGCTTAATTTGAAGATGAAATATAAAGGATCTGCCTTCCAATTGAAGCAGGTCTGGAGATGTAACCCCAGTGAGTTGGAGGGGTGAACTCCGTTACCAATTTGGTTGTCTTTCGCTTATGTGTTATGTGCTTCCCGATTATGTTTAATTCATGTTAATATGTGTATGCTCTAACATGCTCATTTGAACCTGTATAAGCCATAGTCGTTTTAAAAGATCTTAGTACCGTACACGTGATGGTTGGGTAGTTCTCGACCCGTGATCGGATCAATCAAAGATCATGCCTCTTCACCAAGGGACACCATGAGGCTATATTTAAAGCCTCGGTAATTCCCCATTGTAATCATATCTCATCTTTTATCAATAATAATATATACTTATAAAGTTTACCAGAGTTTTTACACTCTGTCTATTTCTATATGATAATGAGGAATTTTAAGTTTATGTAAAATATGATATAGGTTTTCTCAATAATTTTTATAAAGATTATATATGGGCTAATTTTAATCACGAGTATGTTATTTGATTAACAAAAGAAGATGAATATCATAAGGTATAAATAAAATAAATAAATATGTAGAAATTAGTAAAGGTTTAAATAGATTGTTTTTATGTTAATATGGGAGAGTATAAATTAGTAAATGTTTAAATGGATTGTTTTTATATTAAGATGAGAGTAGAATTATTAATCACACAATAAAATGTCTCTTAAACTAATTTACTCTCAACAACCTCTTAAATGATAGGAATAAACTCTCTACATAGAGAATAAATTATATTTAATTATGAAGTGGTTAATTATTTTAACAAATCATGATCACACTCATAAAAGACAAGTAGGAATTATATACTCCAACACTCCCTGTTAATGGCTAGTTTCTTTATATTCACCGGTTGAGCTCTTCAACAAATTTCTCTCTGCAACAAGTGCTTCACTATGACTTGAAAAAACCCCATTTCCACAAGTCTACCTCTGGTCCAACTTGGCACTTTCACTTTGTACCTCGATCATGCATACATCGCCAAATTTTTGATGGTCATCTAAAGGAACAATTATCCACCAAAATGCAAAGGTACCTAACCACTGTAACCACCTTTCTACTAGGAGTTCCTTCATGTACATAGTTCATTCAACTTATTGATGAAATTTCCCTGAATATAAAAATTCACTTCTCAGTGTCTATAACCAATAATATGGTCCACTGATAGAGTGTCTAGCCAACACATGGCCCACTCCTCCAAGTGTTAAAAAACTCCCTAACAAAGGTTATTGAACTAAACTAGACAAGAAACACCCAGTCATCATCATTAGGGGAACATAATAAAGGATTATGCATGCCTCTCTATATCTTACAATGATGTTCCTTTTTCATGTTACATAGATATAAGTATCTACATACTCCAACTCATGGAGATACAAGGTACAAACATTTCAAGGACCACTACATCAAATCAAACGATAGACTTACTCCCACTACAAGTGTGACTCATATCACAATATGGTCATGAGTCTATTTTATTTTATACACAATTTTACCAGTGTCCATCACTATTCAACCTTTATTGCTACTACAACCAATAGTGTTCCCACAAGCACTATCTCTACCATAGCCACCTACTTTCCTTTTTCTTCACTTGGGCTTCTTCACAATGGGCATTTCTCTTCTCCCTCTTGTACATAGATACAATTAACTCTTGATTTCCATATAAAAAGAAATCAATCTACTGAGGTACATGGGTTCCATCCAATATATTCACTGATTATCGAGGAACCTTTTTCACCTGCAAGTTTCATCAACATGTTAAAATTACTTGGTGCATCTTCAATCTCACATTCCCCTCTTAATTGAATATTAACTTCTTTGATTCCACATCAAGCTTAGATATGAGTACGCTTGCCACTTCCATACCTACCCTAGTGGTTAATTCCACAACCTAATGTCATGTCCTTGTTGAGATTGCAACAAGATGATGAGCTTAGTGAAAAGAGTCGCCTTCACTAAGTGGGCCCGTAGGCTATTTTTGGCGCAAAGTCTATTTTTAGACATATGTCTATTTTTAGACATGTCGATCATATTCTATGAGTTGCAGGATGCTATTTGTGGATGGTTGGTCAAGTTGGAAAAATAGATGGACTTCTATTTTTAGACATACTGGGCGGAATCTATTTTTAGATTGCCAGTCTAAAAAATAGATATGTCGAATATTATTAGCTCTTAATAATATTTGGACTCTAAACATTATCTTATTCTCTTGGAGCACTTCAGTTAAGTGCACAGAAGTGGAACATGCAGCTGACAGAAGGAATTACGCTATTCCCGAGGGTTATGTGGAGCTATTGCATGAAGACTTCAGTTAGAACTCATGTGACAGAGTTTGGTGGAGTTGATTGAGGAAGTTAGTGGAGTTGTATTCAGTTTAACTAATCTAAACATAGTTGAGCTATTTGTATTCAGCTTAACTAATTGATACAATTAGTGAGAGTGGTGTGAATTAATTATTAATTAATTCACTAATTATAAACTCATTAATCAACTAAAGAATGCATCAGTTAACTTCAGTGCATGGACAGTTTCAGTGGAGACCAGTGCAGAGATAGGTGAAAGAGTAGGTTAACTATCAGTTGTGACTATACTGTTGCTATTTGCAACACACAGATAGGTGGAGTAGCCCATGAGGATTGTGCAGTTCAAGCCAGGTGGTTTATCTATTTAATGAATCCATCCCATAGCATTAATTATGCAATAGAGGCTGGCTATCAAGTGGCAAAAGATTGGAGCATGTGTTTTGCTAGATCTAGCTTGATAGTGTGTAGCAATTGAGGGTGTGCATGAGAGCTTGTGAGGAGCTTTTGTACTACGATTGTTACATGATCTCCATGACATATAATATACAGATAGTTGGGGTTTTCAGCTTTAAGCTTTCCCATTAAATACCGTGTTCATATGTGTGATTGTTTGTGGTTTTAATGTATGCATGCAATTGATTTTATTTCCGCATGTGATGATCAATGGTAGAAGAGATTTTGTATTATGCATGAAACTAAAATAGTGTGTGATCAGGAGAATCTCGGTGAATAATATCTCAGTTATTCAAATTTCTACAGTCCTTTCAACACATAAAATGGATACACACAACATGATTATCACACTAATGCATGTAGGCCTGACTCAACAAGTCTTGCACATAGTGATGACCTACCAGGTCTATGACTCCACAATGGGTAGCTATAAAACACTAGGCTACACTATAAGTCTCAAGAAAGAGACTTGAACCCTTCCATCTCTAATAATTTCATTATTACTATGCTCATATCAGTTATACATAAACATGGAAAGATTCAGTTTTTTGAGTTTTGCGCTATCTGACAAACCTGAGCATGATTAAGGAGCACATGAGCATGTCCACCCTCTACTACTCAAAACCCATGTGTTCATTTACCTTCAGTATAGCTGGATGTGTGAGTACGTTGGAGGTGAGAATAGGAATCAAACTCTAGAATAAGAACTTAACTTCTAGGATAGGAACTAAACCGATGGTTCAAGAATAGGAACATTTGTATCGGGATCAAGAACATAACTCCCTCTTCAAATTATCAATGGTTGTTATCACTTCTCCTCTGATCTAACGGTACCTGTAGATCTCTTATTCAACATTCACAATTCTTACCAAGAATTCTAATTTGCATTAGATTTTAAATCTCGCCCATCGTAAAGAAAATTTAACCATTTTTGTAATATGAGGAGCTCGATCCTCACATTGAGTCCACTCAGAACTTTTCTCACAGTGAAAGATTCCCTTTCTCATAGATCCCCTTCAATTATTTCTTTTCAGGTAGTTACGCAGAGAATCGTTGCTCCAATAGTGCAGAAGAGAATATGCAAAGCATATTAACACGCAGGACTCTGCAAAGACCTTTAAAATATGTGACAACTAAATTCTGTTCCAATTAAACTCTATGAAAAAACTTTTGACTTACCTCTACGCCACAACCTTTAATAAAGCTTCGATCCACCTCCTAATTAGATCTCGAACAAGACTTCGATCCATACACAAATCGGTGACTCTTCAACAATTTCCACCATCTAAACATGGCACAATTCCATCACTATAGTCTATACTCTGCTTTACCAGACATCCTGTGATATCAATCCGCAAAACTTCCAAACCTGAAGTACTTCAACCGACAGAGAATATGTCTCTAAAAACTATCAACTAAGATCACATAAGTAAATAAAAAAGAGTTGTAAAGGTATACTTGACCACAGAGGTATATTTAACCTTGATCTGAGACCGCACAACTAATCATTAATTCCGTAAATATCTTAAATAATCATGCTCATAACAGACTCTTACGACTGTTCATCACTTGTGTTAATTATATAGAGAAAACACACATGCAGAGGCAATGCAATATAACATGAACAATATTTCATTCATAAAAATTTTGTACGTTAGAAAAATTATATATGACATAGCAATGGAACACATAAAATATGCGGAAACAAAAACACAAAAAAATATAAAACAAGAGAGACATAGATATACGTGGTCCACCCAATTTAGGCTATGTCCACCCCGAACAACCAGTCCTTACTTTATATTATCCAACATGATGAAGATACACAACCTAAAACAGATCCGTTGTAATATCCTCTACTCTCTCTCACAGTCCCCCTTTTTGTTTCTCGCTCATAATACACATATGATACACAACCGCAATACAATACCCTCATACAAAACAAGGGGTTTCCTTCTAGGGAAAAAAACCATACATTAAGCATAACTTCTACTGTCAGATCATCCGCCTAATGAACAACCTAGATTGACTATGAAATTACAATATTTTATAAGGCAATTTTACATCTATTTTTAGCTTTAGGGGCACTTCCCCTTAAACCCCCACTGAGGAACCGCTAGCCCCCGGACCCCCTAGTCGGGGGGATCAGTAAGTCTCCCCGCACCATCCCCCCCCACCCCCCTCGCGTGGAGGGGCATACAGTCTTCCTGGGGTATACATCTAACTGAAACAAATACCTCTGAATTAGGATGAAAATCACGCTCCACACCCAACAATCTCCCACTTGGAGACTGATTGTAGCAATTCCACCGCTACTTCATTTGCTGGATAATGACTCCACTTTTTGCCTGGTTGTTTCTCATCTTCATCATCATACTTGAATACCAATTGAAACTAAGAAGAATCTTAGTTTCTCCCTGGTTACAACTTTTGTTAACATATCTATAGGATTTTGGCTAGTGTGTACCTTTTCCATCTTCAATTGTCCATCTTCCAACACTGATCATATGAAATGGTACTTGAGTTGTATGTGTTTTGTCCTGGAATGAAATTATAAGTTATTTTCTAGATGAATGGAACTTTGGTTGTCACTGTATAACCCTCCCATCTCGTGCTTCTTACCTAGTTCATCCATAAACCTTTGTAACCAAATAATTTCTTTACTAGCCTCTGTAGCAGCAACATACTCTGCTTCTGTTGTTTAAATTGCAACAACACTTTGCATTTTTGAAACCTAAATGACAGTTGTTCCACCTACAGTAAATACATACCCTGTAGTGCTCCTCCTATTATCTCTATCACCTGCCATATTTGCATTAACATATCCCTGTACAGAAATTTTTTAACCACCAAAGCATAATGCTTGATTTGTGGTGCCTCTCAAATATCCGAGAATCCATTTCACTGCCATCCAATGTTCTTTTCCTAGATTGTTCATGTACCTGCTTACAACTTCCACTGCATGTGCAATATCAGGCCTTGTGCAGACCATTGCATACATTAAGCTTCCAACTGCCGATGCATATGGAACTTTAGACATATAATCCATTTCATCTTGGTTCTTAGGGCACATCTCCTTACTAAGTCCCCCTCGCATGGAGGTGTGTACAGTTTTCGTGGGGTATACATGCAACTAAAACAAAGACCTCTGAATCAGGATGAAAATCGGGCTCCACACCCAACCTATATATACTCATAAATTTTGTTTACCCTCTATCCATGGCCTAATTTCCAACATTAAAATGACATCTCTATACATCTCATCACACTCTCATACACACTCACACCCACATATTCTGCCCATATGTAGGCTTACATTTATATGAATAGTTACATAGTTATGGATAATTCTAGATCCACGATCTTCTAGATAGATCTCTCAACTAATTCCTAAAATCTCTTAATGCACTTTTAACTTAACTAATTCCCTATTCTAGGATCTCCTAATCCGTAAGATCTTCATGAGATATTTACAAGTCTAATATCTCTCGTATTCTCACATATTTAATAATATTTACATTAAAAACCTCACACACATATTTATCACTCAAATAATTCAAAATATACAAATTTACTATTAATAAATTAAATTCCTTAAAAAACATTATACCCCTAAGACAACCAAATATACAATGATTTTATTGCGCAGGATGCTCCTGCATCACATAGTATTCAAAATCAGTCGATTTGAACTGGAAACCGGTCAAACTGGCTAGTCTAAACCGGAAACCGATCAAACCAATTGGTCTGAACCATAATTCGGTCAAACTCACTGGTTCATTAGCCCTAGCCATCAAACCGTTTTAAAAACCCGGTTCTCTGAGTGACCCCACCAGCCATAAATCGACTGGTTTATAATGGAATCGGTCGGTTTTCCAAAAATCAGTCGATTATGTCATAAACCGACCAATTTATTTCCATACCAGCTATGAACCCCACATAATGCAATTTTGTGAGTTTTTATGTCGTTTGAGGGAAACTTGGGGTTGTTTCCCTCTAAAAACATCATCTCCAAGAAAAGCATGCCTCCCTTCTCATTTTCCTCACACATATCAACCCTAGTAACACTGGAAATCAATGCTAATGTTAAATTCTTAAAGTAGACATTTCCTTTATTTTTCATTTTCATCATTTTACTTCAATTTTTAACATTACCACAAAATGACTTAGGATGTTTGAGAGTGGTTTCAACCTCATTGGATTTCATATGGAGAAACTAGAATTTTAGAGTTCACTCAAAATTCAACATACTTAATGGTTTTTAGGATTTCATGGTTTGGGGATTTGCAAGGTTTCCATTTGATTATATCATGTGAGAGGGTTTGAGATTGACATTTGATCAAGAGCAAGAAGCCCTTTAAGAACCTTGATGTTGGTGCCATTGGTTTTTGAACTTTGTTGATTTTGGTGGTATTGATTGTTGAATTCTTCTACCACGACCTTAACAAGAATGTACCCTTCACTCAAAGGAAAATAACTTGATAGGCATGTTAAGCTTCTTTTACCACATTATAAGGTTGAGGAGATGAACTCTTGATTCAAACCAAAATCACTGGTTAGGCATGTTAAAAAATTTCAATTTCTATCATATTATAAGGTTGAGCAATCCAAGTCTGAAGACTTTGAGCTAGATGATGTTTATGTATATTTTGCTGATGATCCTAGTTTTAGGAGTTCTCGAACACTGAGCCATATTATTTATGTAGCTCATGTTGACGATTCCTTATCTAGTAGTAGTGATCATATCAGCTTGATCATGATGATGAGTGATCATGTTGATTGTTGATATCTGTAATGTCCCTTCCTAAGTTTTCCTAATGATTGGGAAAATACATTTTTCTCAATTTTGAATTAAATAAATTAAAGTACCTTTTGTGGCTAACGTAGGAGAAGAAAAAAATTAAATTACTAGTGTAGGATGGGACCCACACGGAAAGCATATTAGAGAAGAAATAAATTCGAATTCCCTTGGGAAAATGGAATTGGTGGGGGGACCCACAAGTTTTGCATGACCAAAACTTATAAAAGGAAGTTTTGGAGGAGGAATTGGCATCATTTGCATATTCAGAAAAATCAAATTGCCTTAGTTGTTTAGCTGAGCCAACATTGTGTTGTTTAGCACAGGAGCTTCCCAAGGAGAGAATTTCATCTCTTCTCCAGTGGACTTTGTGTGCCACTCAAGAAGGGTTATATCAGCACCTTGTGACCAGGGGAGACAGATTCATCAGGTCCCACACATTTCTGGAGATTTTGGGACGCAATGAGAGTTGGTGTTGCGTAGTAGAGAGAGTCAGCTAGTGTTGGAGGAGCTTAGTTGTGGATAAAATCATCTGGAGCAGCTATAATAGGAATCATTGAGGATTTTCAGGAGTCTCGGAGCAGTTTTAGTCCCTACAGGTCCAACGACATGCAGTTTTCTTCAGTCACTCTCTATGGACTACATCATCCACCCAGTGACTGCAGAGTCATAGGAAGGCAGCAGTTTGGAGCAACATTTGTCGAAGGAGTTAGGAGCTGAGGAGTTGGGGATTTGGTTGCAGATATATTTTAGGAGGTTTGTAGATATTTTTTAGGGCAAAAATATATAGGAGCAGCTATAGCAACATAATTCGAAATTGAAGAAGGGCTAAGCATAGAAGAGTCCAATTTTGAAGGTTGGAAATTGGGCAACAACTTTATGGTTTTTGTTGAGCCCCAAAGATGTCCTTCTTTTCCACCACATTTCACTTCATTTCCTTTGTCCCTCATCAATTACAGGCTTGAATGATCAATAGGATTGATTAGGATTATTTTAAGAATGTATATAATGACTAACTTGCTATGTTTTCATGATTTCATTGTTGTAGTAATTTTTTACTAGACTCGGCTACAGAACACAGTCATTCTGTAGCTAGTCGTCTATTCCGCAGCTATCTTCATGTTCACGCAAGTTCCAGGTGTCACCTCAAGGAAAAACGCATATGGTCATATTCCACATCACTCCCCCATAATTTCTTGCTCTCCACGAAGTTTGAGCTCAAGTCTACAGGTGGTTATGCACGTGGGAAACCAAAACTAGGAGATAGACTTCTAATAGGACAAGGACTGTACAGATGTCCTTAATCATAGTACGAGGCCACCACCAGAGTCCTAGTTTGATTTTAGTTGGGAAAGACATTTATTCATGTTTTATCTCAAAGACAGTTATGTAATTTTGTTATAAGTATGGCTCGGGAGACCGAGAAACAACTAGCTAGATTTATGTTTTATTGCTAGATCTCAGAAGACCGTAATACTCTGTTTTGAAGAATTTCTCCTTTAATGAAAGAAGCATCACTTTATTGCAAGAGCTAAGTCAATCTTGAGTAGATTTGCGTGCTAATCCAGTGGTAGAGGGCCCCTGCTACCTGAGAAGCTTTGTTCATATGGTTTAGATAAGTAACTTAGCCTTGTTTCATTCCTAGTTTAATCAATTTTCTGAACTTTGTGTTTTTATACTTACTTGCAGTGGATGCCACAGTCAGTCTTATCCTTACAAAATATTCCAAAATACCACTAACATTGGATGGGATATAACTGTAGTATTTTAGGAGTTAGTTGCATTTCCTTGAACTTTATGTTTTTGTGCTCAATTACATCAGTTGTTACAGCTAGTCTTGTTCTTATTAATCTCTTCCAAAATATCACTAACTCTGGATGAGACATAGCTGTGGTGTTTCAGAACTTACTGCATTTTGTTGAACTTTATGTTTTATGCTCATTTGCATTGAATGATACATCCAGACTTGTTTTTACAAACTATTCCAAAATATCACTCATATTGAATGAGATAGGGCTGTAGTATTTCATCGAATTAGTTGCATTTTAGTCCAGTTGAAATACTCCGGAGGTAGATGTCACTCTAGTTTAATTTTGTCACTATATTTCAAGTTTGATAATGGCACTCTAGTTCAACTCTGTTCACTGTATTTTAAGTTAGATTAGTGGCATTCTAGTTCAGTTCCAGTTCACTGTATTTCAAGTTAGGTTAATGGAATTCTAGTTTAGTTGTGATCACTGTGTTTCAAGTTTGATCAATTGCATTCTAGTTCAGTGTTATCCATTGTTCTTTAAGTTGTATTAACTGTCAAAATTAGACTTCACGGCCTTCATTGTTTACAAACTACTCTTGTTCTGACTTTATATTAATGCATCATCATATGGACAGGAATTAGTGATATCAGTTTAAGGCCTTGATTGTTCTGCAATCTTTTGAAATTTCACAAATAAGCCTTTTCCCAAAAACTATTCTAGAAAATCTCTAACTTTCGAATGAGGCTTAGTAGTGACAAGTTGAGCTGCAGAATGGATTAATCTTAGCATTACAAGTTAATTCAGAGTAGAAATCTTATTATGCTACAAATAATCTTTTCCAATTGTGTTCCAATAAACTTTTAGCCATGGATGAGATTCTTTGTAATATTGTAAGATGATTGTTTATTTAGGAGAACCTCATTTGCACTAAACTTGTCCATTTCTAAAGCTATTCCAATATATTTCTAATGAATGAATTGGATGAGTTCATGTTATGAGTTATTGAGTTCATGTTGTGATTTATTTCCTTGCTATGAGTCATTATCAAACTTTGCATTTTTTGTTCTTTAGTATAGGTTTTGCTCTATTTTTAGTGTGACCAACAACTGTTCTTTTTCAACATTTAGTTCTTTTCCTTCTTAACATAAAACCACAAAACCAAAAACATCATAAAAACACTAAACACAACGTAGTGAGAAACAGATACCTAGGCACATATAGTGCACCTCACTTCAGCAGTTTACTAACCCTGGTTGATAATTTATGACCTCAATTTAAGAACACTAAGTTGAGCACAACATTTTGGCGTCGTTGCCGGGGAAGTGTAACTAGGTAGCCTTGTTTCTTACCTCCCAAAAACAATGACATGCATAGAGAAAGAGACTCAAGGGGTAGATTCATAAGAAGCAAAAGATTGATTCCTAGAACACCAGTTGTTCCACCAAGACCAAGAAGCAGCACACCTCCAACTCAAACCTACATTCCATCCTATACTAATCATAGACTTCTAGAAGGCTTAAGATCAGATATTCCATCAGAAAGACCTTCCACTTCATCCACTGAACCTGTTTTAGAAGAATATTCAAGGACCCCTGCTAGAGACACAAACTTTTCCACTTCCACAGAAGAATCAACTATGGCAGAAGAAGGGGGAGGAGGAGTCTTTAATGGAGAACATACACTATTTGGAGGGGGTAGAGGTAGAGGTAGAGGAGAAGGAGGTAGAGGTGCAGAAGGAGAAGGAGGTAGAGGAAGAGGTAGAAGGGAAATGGGAAGCTCTTTTGGGTTTCCTATAGTAGATGAAGAAACCAATGCAACTATGAAAAACATTTCACCCTCTGTCCTTCCAAACTTTTATGGACTCAAAAGTGAAGATCCCGAAACCTTCCTATTTGAATTTGAAGTCCTATGTAGAACCTATGATTACTTACAAGATGCCCAAAAACTTAAACTATTCCCTTCAACATTGAAAGGAGTAGCATTAAAATGGTTTATGAGTTTGATCAACAGTTCTATTAGGACATGGGAAGACATGAAACAGGCATTTCTAGAGAGGTATTTGGATTACTGTATGCCAGTCAACCATAAGGAGGAAGTGTTTAAAATGCTACAAAAAGAGGATGAAAATCTGGAAGATTTGTTGGAGAGATTTAACTACAACATCAAAAGAGCAAAAATGGAAAACTTAGACCAAGACACTTTGAAAGCTCTCTTGTTGAAGACAATTAGGGATGAATGGTTAGATATCCTTAACATGATGGGAAAAGGGGATATATCTCAGCTTACATTACCTGAAATAGATGAATTATGTATCAACCTTTCAAGAGGGAAATCTAAAACTGTAAAAGGACCAAGAGACCCTACTCTTGCAAGGGCAAGTAAGTCTACTTCTGGGATAGTAAGTAGGGCAGAAATAGGACATATGCTTGATGAGTTAAAATCTGATATCTTGGGGAGTATTAGTGAACAAATAGACACCCTTAAGTTACAAAACAAGCAAAAAACTGAATCTGATGCCTTAGAAATCTTTTGTCCCAAATGTAGAAAGAAACATGCCTTGAGAGAATGCCCTTTGGATGCAAAAGTTGTAGAGACTTGTGTAATTTGTTCAGAGAAACATGAGACCAAGAGTTGTCCTTCACTTCCTGGTCTTAAAGTTGTCTTTCAAGAAGAAACTCCTACAAGTTCCACAGAATCTCTCAATTTTGTCTCCAGGAGGCCTTGGCAAGGACCTCAAACACAAGGATTTCATGATCAGTTGTATAATCAACTCCCACCAAATTGGAATTCTTGGCAGCAACCTTGGCCCCAATTTCAAAATCAATCACAAACTTGGGCGCAAGGAGCACAAAATCCCTATGGAAGATACCCTCAGTATTATCAATATCCACCATCCTATCCACCATATCCACATTTCCTTCCTCAACAAAATTTTCAACAAAATTCTCAACAAAATCCTCAAAATCCACAACATCAAAATCAACCACTTCCATTACCATTTCCTCAGAAAACAAATCAGTTGCCTGCCCAACCCATACCAAACCCCAACAATAAAAATCCTCAGAACACATACATGATAGAAGGCCAACAGTTTCCAACTTATTTGATCACTCCTTTAAACCTTAGTGATGTTCAACTTAGGTCTGGAAGAATACTTGAAAAGAGGAAACCTTCTGTAATCATACAAGAGCAAGAAAATTCTGAGGAAGATTCTCTACGGGTAAATAAAAGTCTTGAAGAGAACACAACTTTCCAAGACTCAAATATTGAAAAATCAAAACAAAAAGAACCAATAATTTCAACTCCTATATTAGAGCAGCCATCAACATCCACTTCTACACCTCCCTTTCCAGAAAGATTACAAATTGATAGGGGTGTAGAAAAAAAAATTATGGTTCCTAATTATGATTTCCTAGATGAGCTGAGAAATGTTTGTATTAAGATCCCATTATTACAAGCCATCAAGGAAATTCCAATCTTAGCAAAAACAATAAAGGAGTTGAGCATGAAGAAAACAAGAAAAAGAATAAGAGAGATAAAGAAAATTCAACTGGCAGGAAAAATAGCAGATATCATGATGGGTAATATTGCTATTCCAAAGTATCTAGACCCAGGAAATCCAGTTGTTAAAATTCACATCAATGGAATTGAGATCCAAAACACACTTATTGATTTAGGAGCAACAATCAATATTATGAGTAGACAAATCATGGATAAACTGAAACTTCCTAATCTTCTTTTTACACCCACATTATTACAATTAGCAGACAGATCTGTGATCAAACCTGATGGGGTAATAGAAGACATTCCAGTGTCCCTAGACTCTTGGGAGTATCCTGTGGATTTTATGATCCTAACTCCTAAGAATAATCTAGGACGACATCCTATTATATTAGGAAGACCTTGGTTAGCTACAGCTGATGCTTTCATTAGTTGTAGATCCGGTGATATGTACATCTCTGATGGTAGTTCAACCAAGAAATTTACCTTGTATCCTCCAGCAAGAACAATTATAGAATTAGATGATACTCAATGGATAGAGGATGAAGAAGACTTACAACCTCTCTTCACAATTTCAGAAATTAGTGAAGATAGCCAGATTTTGAATACCTTAGAAAAATTTGAATCCTCTTCGGAATATAAGCATGAACAATTTCAAGAAGAATCCAACATTGAGTTTTTATCATCAAGGCAGATGTCTCTTTATTCCATGGATAAATTTGGCAGCTCTACAATTGAGATATTTCCAGGAAAAACCTTAAACATAAACAAGAACTTAGAGAAATCTCAACAAGAAGAGCTAGTCAAGATTTTACAGAGACATTCTTTTTCATATGCATGGGAGTACACTGATATGAAAGGGATAAGCCCCAAGACTTGCACTCATCACATCTACATAGAGGAAAATTGTAAACCAATCAGACAACCTCAGAGACGGATGAATCCAAATCTTAGGGAGATTGTTAAGGAAGAATTGCAGAAATTGTTAAATGTTAACTTTATCTATCCCATTTCAGATAGTCAGTGGGTTTCTCCTTTGGTAATTATGCCAAAGAAAAATGGTAAATGGAGGGTATGTATTGACTACCAGGAATTAAACAAAGCTACTCTTAAAGATAATTTTCCCTTACCTTTCATAGATCAGGTGTTAGATACATTAGCTGGCAAAAAGTACTTTTCATTTCTAGATGGGTTTAGTGGTTATAACCAAATTCAAGTAGCACTTGAAGATCAAGACAAAACCATATTTACCTGTCCTTGGGGTACCTATGCTTACCGAGTATTTCCATTTGGACTATGCAATGCACCCGCAACATTTCAAAGGGAAGTACTAGGAATCTTTTCAGATCTAATACATGATTGTGTAGAGGTATATATGGATGATTTCACAGTTTATGGAAACACATTTGAAGAAGCCTTAACAAACTTGGAATTTTTTTTAAAGAGATGTAAAGAAGGAAATCTTTCACTTAGTCATGAGAAGTGTTTTATGATGTTTACTGAAGGAATTGTTTTAGGACATCACATTTCAGGGGATGGGATTAGAGTTGATGAGTCAAAATTTGAAGTCATATCTAACTTATCTACTCCAAGTTGTCAAAAAGATGTTAGGAGTTTTCTAGGATTTACAGGATATTATAAAAGGTTTATAGAAAACTTCACCAAGATAGCATCTCCACTTTTCAAATTACTTACCAAAGACTATGAATTCAAGTGGAATCCTGATTGCCAGTTAGCCTTTGAGACCCTGAAAACAAAAATATCTGAAGCACCTATTTTAAGGGGACCTAACTGGAAGCTACATTTTCATATTTCAACAGATGCCTCAGATACAGCTCTAGGAGCAGTATTGGGACAAAAAGACCTGATTCCTTATGCCATCTACTATACCAGTAAAAATTTGACTCCTTCAGAGTTAAACTATACTGTAACTGAAAAATATTTTTTAGTTGTTGTTCATGCCATAAACAAATTCAGACACTATATAACAGGCTATGAAACTTTTGTTCACACAGATCACTCTGCAATTAGATATTTAATGAACAAATCAATTACTAATGGCAGAGTCATAAGATGGTTATTTCTTTTACAAGAATTCAACATTACCATTCTAGATAGGCATGGAAAACAAAACACAGTAGTTGATTTCCTATCTAGACTCCAAAACATCAAAGACAATACTCCAGTTGAAGATCAATTCCCCGATGAATATCTTTTTGCAATTTATACTCAAAATCCTTGGTTTTCTGACATTGCTAATTATTTACTTTCAGGGAAATTTCCTTCAATAATGAATGCAAGAGACAAAAGAAAGATCATTTATGACAGTGCAAAATATTCATGGGTTGCTAATGAGTTATACAAAACAGGTCCAGATTTTATCATTAGGAGATGTGTTCGGGAAGATGAGATGCCTAAGATCCTCAAGGCATGTCATGATGAACCTTGTGGTAGACACTTTGCTGATAAAAGAATAGCTTATAAGATCCTTCATTTAGGATATTATTGGCCATCCCTTTTTAAAGATGCTAAAGAGTATGTCAAAAGGTGTGACAGTTGCCAAAGGGTAGGGAAACCTTCTCCTTCAGGTGAGATGCCATTGCAGCCTTAGGTACATATTGAACCTTTTGAGAAATGGGCTTTAGATTTTGTAGGACATATTAGTCCTCCATCAAGACAAAAGAAATATATATTAGTTTTCACTGATTATGTTACCAAATGGGTAGAGGCCAAGCCATTACTTTCTGCTACTGAAGCATCTGTGGTTAATTTTCTTTTTGAGGATATTTTTACTCGTTTTGGTGTCCCAAGGGAAATTGTTACAGATCAAGGAGCTCAATTCACATCAAGGCTAGTGGAACAAATGATGGAGAGGTACAAAATCAGACACAAAAAATCTACTCCCTATCATCCACAAGCAAATGGTCAAGTGGAATCTACCAATAAAGTCATTGAAGGGATCCTAACAAAGACTGTCCATTTACATAGAAGAGATTGGGTAGACAGGCTTCCTGAAGCTTTGTGGGCCTATAGAACTACATGGAGAAGCACAACAGGTCATACTCCCTATGAACTTATTTATGGAAAACAAGTTTTGTTTCCCATAGAGTTTCAGATTCAAACTTTTAAAATGGCAGTTCAGCTAGGACTTGATCTAACAAAGGCACAAAAGCACAGATTGGAGCAGATTAATGAATTGGATGAGATCAGACAAGATGCAGTTCAGAAAACAAGTATAGTCCAGAAGCAAAGGACTAGATGGCATGATAAGTATATCAAGGAAAAGAAGTTCAAAGAAGGTGACTGGGCTCTCTTGTTTGATTCAAAGTTCAAAGATTTTCAAGGTAAATTCCAAACACATTGGATTGGACCATATGAAATTGTGAAATTTTTTGACAATGGAGCAATAAAAATCAGGACAATAGATGAAGAAGAGGTCACTTTTCTTGTAAATGGTCATAGATTGAAGCTGTATCATAAGCCACTTTCAAGAGAAGAATTTGTCAAGAGATTTCAGGAAAACAGTGATGTGAAGTTAATGAAGAAGAATTTTTCTTCTTCATCAACTTAGTTGAATTTTCTGAATTCAAAAGCATAAAAAAAAAAAGTATAAACATGAAAACTAATCACTGATTATCATGTTTATACAGAAAAGATAGAGTGAAAATCAGAATCTTTCTGACGCTTTAGCTTTTCAAATTTGTTTTTTTTCTGCAAGCAGCTATTACAAAATCATAAGTGCAAACCCATATTTCACTTATGATTCATTTCATTCCATTCATCCATACTTCATTTCATTCCATTCATCCATACTCCACTTCATTCCATACTTCATTCATTTCATTCCATGGTCCACCTCATTTCCATCTCAGAGTTTTAAGATTAATTTCTTTCTACAATTGAATAATACAAATCATAAGTTGCAGGTCACCTTCCATACTTCACTTCACTTCATAATTGTGATTCATTTCATTCCATTGTTCACTTCACTCATACTCCATTACACCATATTTTATTATCCATTTTTAACTCATTTCATACAACATTCCATTCACGCTTCAAACCTTTCCATTCCATGTTTTAAGACTTCTACCGGTACATTCTGCAATCAGTCAGACATTCTGCAGCCAGAGATCCTGAAGGCACTATCCAGTAATCACTTGATTTAGCAGCAAATTGATCCTGCATATCCAAGACAACAAACAAAATCAAAGGAGTTATGAGGACTGAAGATCAATGATTTTCAAAGGAGGACAAGGCATATCAAAACCACAACAACAACAAAAAAAAATTCAAAGGAAGGGAAAGGTAAAAGTTATGAAATTATTATAGTGACAGATCATGAAAGTTTTAGCATAGTTAAGTCATGTAGATTCAAAAAGTTGTTTTAATTAGTTGTATTGATCATGCTTATCAAACCTATCATAAGAACTTTGAACAAAATCCCTTTCACTCTGCCATTTCAAATCATCGTTTAAAACTTAAACGGTTAAGTACTGAAGTGACCTGAGCAGTCACGTCACTAGCCGAAGCATTTAGTGATGATTTTGAAATTACATGAGAATTTTTCCGCGGTATTTTCTTCCGTGATAGCTCTCAACTCATTAATCTATGTGAATCATCCTCACCGCATTATACTCATTTCATAAATACTCCATATCATTTCTTTCCGTAGCCAATTCTTAGCCATTCCGGTCTGTAAAACAGAGGAAACATCTGTGGAGTAAAAACATCTCTTTAACAGCCATTTTCACCGTGAGCAGAGGAGCAGTAATTTGAAGGTTGAAAAGATAAGTTATGGGTCTCATAGTAAGAACTGAACCAGTTGGAACCAAGTACTTGGAAGGCTATCCACAAATCAGAGAAATGCTACAACAGGCTGGGTGGTTACAATTCTTGGAAAAATTTAATGGTTTTCATAAATAAGTAACCAAAACATTTGCACGGTCCTTCAATGGAGCAGAGGTCGAAATAGGAGATATTAAATTCACTATTACAAAGGCTTTCATTGCAGAAGCAACGGAATTACCCAGACAAGGAGAACGCTGGTTCAAAAATAGGGAATTTCATAATGAGGCATGGAGGCAAATACTCAAAACACCACGTATGGATGTTTCCATTTTTAAGAAAGGTATTCCTAGCTCGGAATTGAAGAATAAATGGAGGAACATGTTACTCATTTTGCAAAAAATTATCACTTGTGAAGGAAGATTTGGTACCCTCTATGTTTATCATATTAGGTTAATGATGCATTTCTTAGATGAAGAAATCAATTTTCCCTTTTTCCTACTTCATAGTCTGAAAAGAATGGCCTCTAATGTTCAAAAGAGGGTTCAATTTCTAGAAACCACTTTGTATCACCATGGTTTAGTAAAAATCTTCATTGAACATCATTTGAGAAAAATGGGAGATAATTGGGATGAGTTTCTAGTGAGGAATCACTTTGAGGAACCCAAGGAATCTCCACCTGAAGGCAAACCCATAAGAAGAAGCAGGAGAAGGAAAATTTCCAAAGCTATTGAAACTAAAATTGGTAAATCAATATAAGAGGACAGTGAAGAGATGATTTCTAAGAAATTGGCTGAAATTAAGAAGCAGCTTAAGGAGAGGATAATAAGAAAATATGCCAAAGAGAGAGGTGAAGGACCATCTCAACCAAGACAGAGCCACAAACTTAAAGGTATATTGAAGAAAACAGAGGCTAGACAAACGGGAATCATAAACATTAAGGATGAAGAAACACCTACTGCTAGATCACCTGAGTACCAGTACGAGGAGAATCTTGATGAAGGAGCCCCAGAGATAGACCCAGCACAACAACAAATTTATAATTATGTTGAGACATTAGAGAAGAGAGCCTCGGAAAGTAGAGACAGAACTCCTAGCCCACCAAAATCTACAATTGATGTACTAAGAAGAGAAAAATATGAGTTAGAAGTGCTCAATAGGCATATCAAGAATGAGAATGAAATTTTAAGAGAGCAGGTTAAGCTGAAAGGTGATATGAATACAACTCTGTCTCTACAAATGAAAAATTTGCACAAGGCCAGTGAAAAATTGAAGAAGAAAAACAAAAAGTTAAGCAGGGCACTTACAAATTTGAGATTCAAGTTGATCATAAGGAAGCCCAGGAGGCCATTGACTGTCAGGAAAAGCAGAAGAAGGGGCCTAGATGTCCTAGCAGAGGTCTCAGAGTACATGGATTAGTTGCATGAGTACATGCAAAAGCCTTGCAGTGGGGGTATGTTGAGCCCCAAAGATGTCCTTCTTTTCCACCACATTTCACTTCATTTCCTTTGTCCCTCATCAATTACAGGCTTAAATGATCAATAGGATTGATTAGGATTACTTTAAGAATGTATATAATGACTAACTTGTTATGTTTTCATGATTTTGTTATTGTAGCAATTTTTGACTAGACTCGGCTACAGAACGCAGTCATTCTGTAGCCAGTCGCCTATTCCGCAGCTATCTTCATGTTTACGTAGGTTCCAGGTGTCAACTCAAGGAAAAATGCATATGGTCGTATTCCACATCACTCCCCCATCATTTCTTGCTCTCCACGAAGTCTGAGCTCGAGTCTACAGGTGGTTATGCACGTGGGAAACCAAAACTAGGAGATAGACTTCTAATAGGACAAGGACTGTACAGATGTCCTTAATCATAGTACAAGGCCACCACCAGAGTCCTAGTTTGATTTTAGTTGGGAAAGAAAATTATTCTTGTTTTATCTCAAAGACAGTTATGTAATTTTTTTATAAGTATGGCTCGGGAGACTAAGAAACAGTTAGCTAGATTTATGTTTTATTGCTAGATCTCAGAAGACCGTAATACTCTGTTTTGAAGAATTTCTCCTTTAATGAAAGAAGCATCAATTTATTGCAAGAGCTGAGCCAATATTGAGTAGATTTGCATGCTAATCCGGTGGTAGAGGGCCCCTGCTACCTGAGAAGCTTTGTTCATATGGTTTAGATAAGTAACTTAGCCTTGTTTCATTCCTAGTTTAATCAATTTTCTGAACTTTGTGTTTTTATACTTACTTGCAATGGATGCTACAGTCAGTATTATCCTTACAAACTATTCCAAAATACCACTAACATTGGATGGGATATAACTGTATTATTTTAGGAGTTAGTTGCATTTCCTTGAACTTTATGTTTTTGTGCTCAATTACATCACTTGTTACAACTAGTCTTGTTCTTATTAATCTCTTCCAAAATATCACTAACTTTGGATGAGACATAGCTGTGGTGTTTCAGAGCTTACTGCGTTTTGTTGAACTTTATGTTTTATGCTCATTTGCATTGAATGATACAGCTAGACTTGTTTTTACAAACAATTCCAAAATATCACTCATATTGAATGAGATAGGGCTATAGTATTTCATAGAATTAGTTGCATTTTAGTCTAGTTGAAATACTCCGGAGGTGTTGAAATACTCCAGAGGTAGATGTCACTCTAGTTTAATTCTGTCACTATATTTCAATTTTGATGATGGCACTCTAGTTCAACTCTGTTCACTGTATTTTAAGTTAGATTAGTGGCATTCTAGTTCAGTTCCAGTTCACTGTATTTCAAGTTAGGTTAATGGCATTCTAGTTTAGTTGTGATCATTGTGTTTCAAGTTTGATCAATTGCATTCTAGTTCAGTGTTATCCATTGTTCTTTAAGTCGTATTAAATGTCAAAATTAGACTTCACAGCCTTCATTGTTTACAAACTACTCTTGTTCTGACTTTCTATTAATGCATCATCATATGGACAGGAATTAGTGATATCCGTTTAAGGCCTTGATTATTCTGCAATCTTTTGTAATTTCACAAATAAGCCTTTTCCCAAAAACTATTCTAGAAAATCTCTAACTTTCGAATGAGGCTTAGTAGTGACAAGTTGAGCTGCAGAATGGATTAATCTTAGCATTACAAGTTAATTTAGAGTAGAAATCTTATTGTGCTACAAATAATCTTTTCCAATTGTGTTCCAATAAACTTTTAGCCATGGATGAGATTCTTTGTAATATTGTAAGATGATTGTTTACTTAGGAGAACCTCATTTGCACTAAAATTGTCCTTTTCTCAAGCTATTCCAATATATTTCTAATGAATGAATTGGATGAGTTCATGTTATGAGTTATTGAATTCATGTTGTGATTTATTTCCTTGCCATGAGTCATTATCAAACTTTGCATTTTCTGTTCTTTAGTATAGGTTTTGCTCTGTTTTTAGTGTGACCAACAACTGTTCTTTTTCAACATTTAGTTCTTTTCCTTCTTAACATAAAACCACAAAACCAAAAACATCATAAAAAAACACTAAACACAATGTAGTGAGAAACAAATACCTAGGCACATATAGTGCACCTCACTTCAGTAGTTTACTAACCCTGGTTGATAATTTATGACCTCAATTTAGGAACACTAAGTTGAGCACACAAGTTTTTCTGTGTTTTGGGAAAAGATCACCTTCCCAATTTCCTATAATTTTCTAGTCACTATTTAGTGGGAAAATCAAGTGCCATAGTCAACCAACTGTTGCAGAAATCCAAGGACAACGTAGTTTCCAGGAAAGCAGATTATTTTAGTAGTTGTACCTTTTGTTGTTGATCACCTAAGGCTTGTAGCTTGCCTTGTGCAAGCCCAGGTGCCATCATTGCATCTCATATTGTAGTCCAGCTGATCATATTAATAAATTTGGCATTCTGGGCATATTTTCTTGTATTTGTGTTATTGAAGTAAAATTTTTGTGTTAAATTTATTGCATGCTTTCCATATCACTATAAATTTTCTGTTTGGAATATTACCGTGGTATCAGAGCATGTTCTTGGCCAGGGTGGGGAACAAGAGCAGGTTATGCCATCGAGATACCAAGGAGTGGTTTTTCATAGAGTTAGTCGCAGAGGCAGAGGTGGAGTTTTTGGGAGAGAAGGTAACCTAGACCCATTTTCAGACACATAAGTAGAATCCAGGAGGGAAGGAATGGACTAGCACAATGAGGAAGAGTCACCTAGGCTGAGGGGTCTGAACCAGATTTTGGAGGAGTTGTTGAGAGAAAATCATCAGATGATGAGACAGGGGCACATCATAATGGACATGATGCAACAGGTGATGGGATTGCATGTGGGTGGAAGGCTAAATGGAGCAGCATAGCCTCAGGGTAATGGAGGTTCCAGAGCGGGAGGCAAACATACATTCCAGCTTCCACACACTCCATAGCGTGGGCAGGCAAGAAAAAATTTGATGCCAAAATTCATAGAGGAGCCAGAGCCTGAGAGGGAGTCAAATCTAGTTGAAAATCTAATGCACTTAGTTGCATTAGGCATCGATGAGTATGGGGGATTGGATGCTCGGATCATATGGGTGATTTCCTTTGGTGAATTCATTCACCTAAAGAAGAGACGTACTATGGGACCTGATCATTATGTTAGAGGAGGATCATCCAACCATGAGGTGCAATGGTTGGTAAGAAAGGTCACACTTCCAAATTTTGATGGGGGAGCATAGAGTTCAGCATGAGCATGGATACAAAATTTGATACATATTTTCACTTGAATCAAATGAAGGAAGCAGACGCCATAAAATTTTCCACCCTTCACTTGGAGGGAGATGCCCAAGAGTGGTGGTACCATGGGCTGATCACACTTGGACATATCCACATCTCTTCATACTAGTATTTCACTCGTAGATTGTTGGAGAGATTTGAGAGGAAGGATCGGTAGTTGCACTTCAAAGAGAGGGCCCACTTGAGAGAGATAGGAAGTGTAGATGCCTTCATCACTGAGTTCCATAGGTTAGCAGTGATGGTGACAGATATTTGTGAGAGATGGCTAATCATGTTGTTTGTACCAATGGAAAGACCCATTTCATTGAGGTGTTCTAGGATAGTGAGCCAGAGGAGGGGGAGACCAAAATAGTGGAGGAGCCGAGGGTTGAGGGACATCCATTGCGAGAAGGAGGACCACCACCCCCACATGGAGGAGGATCGTTTGTCCCAACAGGAGGAGTTCTTACTTCACTTTGGGGTTTGCCAAAGTACCTGACACTCAGAGTCAGGGTGACTATACAGGGCCAACATGTGTCAGTTTTGGTTGACAGTGGCATCCAGAAAGCCAAGTTTGATGGATTCTTAGTTCTTATACATGGAGACCAGACCATACAGTGCACGAGATATGTCCCTAAATTGACATTGAAGATGGGGAACTACTCTCACACTGATCATTTATTTTTTGTTGATATTTCAGATACCATTGTGGTGTTGGTAGTTCAGTGGTTGTACACACTAGCGAAGGTCACCACTGATTGGAAGCTGTTGGAGATGGAGTTCAAAGGGCCTAATGAGAGGGCAGTATTATTGAGGAGGATACACCCTTATCCGCCTCAAACATTCTTATCTCACAAGATCGAGGCCAATCTGCAACATGTAGATGTGGAGTGGGAAGTTGAGTTACGCATTTCAGAGAGGGGGCATGGGCCAAGGCTACACACCCGAACATATTAGCTTTGCTGGAGTGGCATTAGGATATTTTTAGATATTTTCCTCTAGGGACACCACCAGACCAGGGATTAAAGCACACTATTGAGTTGGAGTAGGGTGTGAATAAAGTCATCACCACACCTTATAGGAATACCAAGGCCTATAAAGACGATATAGAGTAGGATATACAAGAGTTACTAAGATTGGGACATATCAAGCCTAGCTCTAGTACCTTTGCTTCTTTTGAAGTGTTGGTGAAGAAGATAGATGGGACACTATGCATGTGCATAGACTATCAGGCATTGAATAAGAAGACTTTGAAGAAAATTTATCCCATTCCCTGCATAGATGAGCTGATGGATGAGCTTAGAGGAGCTAAATACTTCTCTACGATAAATATACGTTTGGGGTACCACCAGATACATGTGAGGGATCAGGATATTCCCAAGACCACTTTTCGTTGTCATTATGGACATTTTGAGTTCTTGGTGATGCCCTTTGGGCTAATCAATGATCCTGCTACCTTCCAGTCTTATATGAACCAGGTGTTCTGTGGTTAGCTGAGGCATTTTGTCTTAGTGTTCTTTGATGATATACTCATTTACAGTCGGACATTGGAGGAACACCTCCAACACATGGAGGAAGTGCTATGCATACTTGAGGAGCAACAATTATACGCAAAGATATCCAAATGTGAATTTGGACTAACCGATATGTTGTACCTTGGGAATGTGATAGGAAAATATGGGGTGAAGGTGCATCAGGAGAATATCCAAGCCATATTATATTGGCCAACACCCAGGAATGTAACGGATCTGAGTGGCGTCCTGGGTATTTTCACTTATTACAGGAGGTTTGTGAGGGGATTTTCACAGCTGGGAGCACCCCTTACATATTTCACGAAGAGGGGCACTTTTGAGTGGATGCAGATAGCAAAGGAGATACTCGATAGGTTCAAGAGAGTCATGAGAAGTTGTCAAATTTTTTCTTTTCCAGATTTCACACGGCCCTTTATGCTGGAGTGTGATGCTTCAGGAAAAGGTGTTGGTGCATTGTTGATGTGGGGAGGCCACCCCATTGCGTTTGAGAGAAAGAATTTGTTGCCTCATGAGAGGTTGTATTCAATGTATGATAAGGAGATGCTAGAACTGATGCATGCTTTAGCGAAGTTTAGACAATATGTTGTGGGAAACTGGTTCAAGGTAAAGACGGATCACTATAGTCTCGGTGTCTTCCTTGAGCAACAACCATTGGAGGAGAGGCAACAAAAGTGGGCGAGTAAGAATAAATCTTATGATGTTGAGATAGAGTACGTGAAGAGAAAACACAACATTGTAATTGAGTCTCGTTCACGCAAACCAACATCGTTGTCATTTATGGATGTCACGCAGGATTGGAAGGCTCAACTCTTCGTTGAGTATTCCAAAGATAGGAAGACATCCAAGATCTTGGATGGTACACACATGGATGACCAATTCTGAGTGATGGATGATGTGATCAATTACAAGGATTAGATCTATTTGGTCCCAAGATCTCAATTGAGGTAGAAGGTCATGCAGGTAGCGCATGATTCTCCACTAACAGGGACACCAGGTTTCCTTAAGACCTACCACGCAATCAGGAAGAGATTCTCTTGGAGGGCTCTCAAGGGAGATATTCTGTGACATGTGAGAGAGTGCATAGATTTCCAGAGGAAGAAGGTGGAGATCTCATATCCAACTTGGTTGTTGTAGCCACTTCCCATTCCAGAGAGGAAGTGGGAGAGTGTGTCTATGGATTTCATCACGGGACTACCAACAACATAGGGGAGAGACTATATTTATTTGGTAGTGGATAGACTGACCAAGTTTTCCCATTTCTTTGCTATCTATTTAGCCTCCTAGTTGGCTGAGTTTTTCTTTCGGGAGGTCTTTCCAATTGCATGGTCTCCCCAATACCATTATGAGTGATAGGGACAACAGAATCACGGGAGCTTTTTGGCAGGAGTTGTTCTACTTGGTGGGGATCGAGCTCTCACCCAACACTAGCTATCATCCCTAGACCGATGGGAAAAGAGAGATTCTAAACAAGTGGTTGGAGGGGTACCTACGCAATTATGTGACAGGGCAGTAGAGAGCGTTGGTCAAATGGTTGCATCTCAGGGGGAGTCTCTACTACTAGATAAGGAATCGTCAACATGAGCTACATAAATAATATGGCTCAGTGTTCGAGAACTCCTAAAACTAGGATCATCAGCAAAATATACATAAACATCATCTAGCTCAAAGTCTTCAGACTTGGATTGCTCAACCTTATAATATGATAGAAATTGAAATTTTTTAACATGCCTAACCAGTGATTTTGGTTTGAATCAAGAGTTCATCTCCTCAACCTTATAATGTGGTAAAAGAAGCTTAACATGCCTATCAAGTTATTTTCCTTTGAGTGAAGGGTACATTCTTGTTAAGGTCGTGGTAGAAGAATTCAACAATCAATACCACCAAAATCAACAAAGTTCAAAAACCAATGGCACCAACATCAAGGTTCTTAAAGGGCTTCTTGCTCTTGATCAAATGTCAATCTCAAACCCTCTCACATGATATAATCAAATGGAAACCTTGCAAATCCCCAAACCATGAAATCCTAAAAACCATTAAGTATGTTGAATTTTGAGTGAACTCTAAAATTCTAGTTTCTCCATATGAAATCCAATGAGGTTGAAACCACTCTCAAACATCCTAAGTCATTTTGTGGTAATGTTAAAAATTGAAGTAAAATGATGAAAATGAAAAATAAAGGAAATGTCTACTTTAAGAATTTAACATTAGCATTGATTTCCAGTGTTACTAGGGTTGATATGTGTGAGGAAAATGAGAAGGGAGGCATGCTTTTCTTGGAGATGATGTTTTTAGAGGGAAACAACCCCAAGTTTCCCTCAAACGACATAAAAACTCACAAAATTGCATTATGTGGGGTTCATAGCTGGTATGGAAATAAATTGGTCGGTTTATGACATAATCGACTGATTTTTGGAAAACCGACCGATTCCATTATAAACCAGTCGATTTATGGCTGGTGGGGTCACTCAGAGAACCGGGTTTTTAAAACGGTTTGATGGCTAGGGCTAATGAACCAGTGAGTTTGACCGAATTATGGTTCAGACCAATTGGTTTGATCGGTTTCCGGTTTAGACTAGCCAGTTTGACCGGTTTCCAGTTCAAATCGACTGATTTTGAATACTATGTGATGCAGGAGCATCCTGCGCAATAAAATCATTGTATATTTGGTTGTCTTAGGGGTATAATGTTTTTTAAGGAATTTAATTTATTAATAGTAAATTTGTATATTTTGAATTATTTGAGTGATAAATATGTGTGTGAGGTTTTTAATGTAAATATTATTAAATATGTGAGAATACGAGAGATATTAGACTTGTAAATATCTCATGAAGATCTTACGGATTAGGAGATCCTAGAATAGGGAATTAGTTAAGTTAAAAGTGCATTAAGAGATTTTAGGAATTAGTTGAGAGATCTATCTAGAAGATCGTGGATCTAGAATTATCCATAACTATGTAACTATTCATATAAATGTAAGCCTACATATGGGCAGAATATGTGGGTGTGAGTGTGTATGAGAGTGTGATGAGATGTATAGAGATGTCATTTTAATGTTGGAAATTAGGCCATGGATAGAGGGTAAACAAAATTTATGAGTATATATAGGTTGGGTGTGGAGCCCGATTTTCATCCTGATTCAGAGGTCTTTGTTTTAGTTGCATGTATACCCCACGAAAACTGTACACACCTCCATGCGAGGGGGACTTAGTAAGGAGATGTGCCCTAAGAACCAAGATGAAATGGATTATATGTCTAAAGTTCCATATGCATCGGCAGTTGGAAGCTTAATGTATGCAATGGTCTGCACAAGGCCTGATATTGCACATGCAGTGGAAGTTGTAAGCAGGTACATGAACAATCTAGGAAAAGAACATTGGATGGCAGTGAAATGGATTCTCGGATATTTGAGAGGCACCACAAATCAAGCATTATGCTTTGGTGGTTAAAAAATTTCTGTACAGGGATATGTTAATGCAAATATGGCAGGTGATAGAGATAATAGGAGGAGCACTACAGGGTATGTATTTACTGTAGGTGGAACAACTGTCATTTAGGTTTCAAAAATGCAAAGTGTTGTTGCAATTTAAACAACAGAAGCAGAGTATGTTGCTGCTACAGAGGCTAGTAAAGAAATTATTTGGTTACAAAGGTTTATGGATGAACTAGGTAAGAAGCACGAGATGGGAGGGTTATACAGTGACAACCAAAGTTCCATTCATCTAGAAAATAACTTATAATTTCATTCCAGGACAAAACACATACAACTCAAGTACCATTTCATATGATCAGTGTTGGAAGATGGACAATTGAAGATGGAAAAGGTACACACTAGCCAAAATCCTATAGATATGTTAACAAAAGTTGTAACCAGGGAGAAACTAAGATTCTTCTTAGTTTCAATTGGTATTCAAGTATGATGATGAAGATGAGAAACAACCAGGCAAAAAGTGGAGTCATTATCCAGCAAATGAAGTAGCGGTGGAATTGCTACAATCAGTCTCCAAGTGGGAGATTGTTGGGTGTGGAGCGTGATTTTCATCCTAATTCAGAGGTATTTGTTTCAGTTAGATGTATACCCCAGGAAGACTGTATGCCCCTCCACGCGAGGGGGGTGGGGGGGGATGGTGCGGGGAGACTTACTGATCCCCCCGACTAGGGGGTCCGGGGGCTAGCGGTTCCTCAGTGGGGGTTTAAGGGGAAGTGCCCCTAAAGCTAAAAATAGATGTAAAATTGCCTTATAAAATATTGTAATTTCATAGTCAATCTAGGTTGTTCATTAGGCGGATGATCTGACAGTAGAAGTTATGCTTAATGTATGGTTTTTTTCCCTAGAAGGAAACCCCTTGTTTTGTATGAGGGTATTGTATTGCGGTTGTGTATCATATGTGTATTATGAGCGAGAAACAAAAAGGGGGACTGTGAGAGAGAGTAGAGGATATTACAACGGATCTGTTTTAGGTTGTGTATCTTCATCATGTTGGATAATATAAAGTAAGGACTGGTTGTTCGGGGTGGACATAGCCTAAATTGGGTGGACCACGTATATCTATGTCTCTCTTGTTTTATATTTTTTTGTGTTTTTGTTTCCGCATATTTTATGTGTTCCATTGCTATGTCATATATAATTTTTCTAACGTACAAAATTTTTATGAATGAAATATTGTTCATGTTATATTGCATTGCCTCTGCATGTGTGTTTTCTCTATATAATTAACACAAGTGATGAACAGTCGTAAGAGTCTGTTATGAGCATGATTATTTAAGATATTTACGGAATTAATGATTAGTTGTGCGGTCTCAGATCAAGGTTAAATATACCTCTGTGGTCAAGTATACCTTTACAACTCTTTTTTATTTACTTATGTGATCTTAGTTGATAGTTTTTAGAGACATATTCTCTGTCGGTTGAAGTACTTCAGGTTTGGAAGTTTTGCGGATTGATATCACAGGATGTCTGGTAAAGCAGAGTATAGACTATAGTGATGGAATTGTGCCATGTTTAGATGGTGGAAATTGTTGAAGAGTCACCGATTTGTGTATGGATCGAAGTCTTGTTCGAGATCTAATTAGGAGGTGGATCGAAGCTTTATTAAAGGTTGTGGCGTAGAGGTAAGTCAAAAGTTTTTTCATAGAGTTTAATTGGAACAGAATTTAGTTGTCACATATTTTAAAGGTCTTTGCAGAGTCCTGCGTGTTAATATGCTTTGCATATTCTCTTCTGCACTATTGGAGCAACGATTCTCTGCGTAACTACCTGAAAAGAAATAATTGAAGGGGATCTATGAGAAAGGGAATCTTTCACTGTGAGAAAAGTTCTGAGTGGACTCAATGTGAGGATCGAGCTCCTCATATTACAAAAATGGTTAAATTTTCTTTACGATGGGCGAGATTTAAAATCTAATGCAAATTAGAATTCTTGGTAAGAATTGTGAATGTTGAATAAGAGATCTACAGGTACCGTTAGATCAGAGGAGAAGTGATAACAACCATTGATAATTTGAAGAGGGAGTTATGTTCTTGATCCCGATACAAATGTTCCTATTCTTGAACCATCGGTTTAGTTCCTATCCTAGAAGTTAAGTTCTTATTCTAGAGTTTGATTCCTATTCTCACCTCCAACGTACTCACACATCCAGCTATACTGAAGGTAAATGAACACATGGGTTTTGAGTAGTAGAGGGTGGACATGCTCATGTGCTCCTTAATCATGCTCAGGTTTGTCAGATAGCGCAAAACTCAAAAAACTGAATCTTTCCATGTTTATGTATAACTGATATGAGCATAGTAATAATGAAATTATTAGAGATGGAAGGGTTCAAGTCTCTTTCTTGAGACTTATAGTGTAGCCTAGTGTTTTATAGCTACCCATTGTGGAGTCATAGACCTGGTAGGTCATCACTATGTGCAAGACTTGTTGAGTCAGGCCTACATGCATTAGTGTGATAATCATGTTGTGTGTATCCATTTTATGTGTTGAAAGGACTGTAGAAATTTGAATAACTGAGATATTATTCACCGAGATTCTCCTGATCACACACTATTTTAGTTTCATGCATAATACAAAATCTCTTCTACCATTGATCATCACATGCGGAAATAAAATCAATTGCATGCATACATTAAAACCACAAACAATCACACATATGAACACGGTATTTAATGGGAAAGCTTAAAGCTGAAAACCCCAACTATCTGTATATTATATGTCATGGAGATCATGTAACAATCATAGTACAAAATATCCTCACAAGCTCTCATGCACACCCTCAATTGCTACACACTATCAAGCTAGATCTAGCAAAACACATGCTCCAATCTTTTGCCACTTGATAGCCAACCTCTATTACGTAATTAATGCTATGGGATGGCTTCATTAAATAGATAAACCACCTGGCTTGAACTGCACAATCCTCATGGGCTACTCCACCTATCTGTGTGTTGCAAATAGCAACTGTATAGTCACAACTGATAGTTAACCTGCTCTTTCACCTATTTCTGCACTGGTCTCCACTGAAACTGTCCATGCACTAAAGTTAACTGATGCATTCTTTAGTTGATTAATGAGTTTACAATTAGTGAATTAATTAATAATTAATTCACACCACTCTCACTAATTGTATCAATTAGTTAAACTGAATACAAATAGCTCAACTATGTTTAGATTAGTTAAACTGAATACAACTCCACTAACTTCCTCAATCAACTCCACCAAACTCTGTCACATGAGTTCTAACTGAAGTATCCATGCAATAGCTCCACATAACCCTCGGGAATAGCGTAATTCCTTCTGTCAGCTCCTGTGCCACATCTGTGCACTTAACTGAAGTGCTCCAAGAGGATAAGATAATGTTTAGAGTCCAAATATTATTAAGAGCTAATAATATTCGACATATCTATTTTTAGACTGGAAATCTAAAAATAGATTCCGCCCAGTATGTCTAAAAATAGAAGTCCATCTATTTTTCTCGACTTGACCAACCATCCACAAATAGCATCCTGCAACTCATAGAACATGATCCATATGTCTAAAAATAGACTTTGCGCCAAAAATAGCCTACGGGCCCACTTAGTGAAGGCGACTCTTTTCACTAAGCTCATCATCTTGTTGCAATCTCAACAAGGACATGACATTAGGTTGTGGAATTAACCACTAGGGTAGGTATGGAAGTGGCAAGCGTACTCATATCTAAGCTTGATGTGGAATCAAAGAAGTTAATATTCAATTAAGAGGGGAATGTGAGATTGAAGATGCACCAAGTAATTTTAACATGTTGATGAAACTTGCAGGTGAAAAAGGTTCCTCGATAATCAGTGAATATATTGGATGGAACCCATGTACCTCAGTAGATTGATTTCTTTTTATATGGAAATCAAGAGTTAATTGTATCTATGTACAAGAGGGAGAAGAGAAATGCCCATTGTGAAGAAGCCCAAGTGAAGAAAAAGGAAAGTAGGTGGCTATGGTAGAGATAGTGCTTGTGGGAACACTATTGGTTGTAGTAGCAATAAAGGTTGAATAGTGATGGACACTGGTAAAATTGTGTATAAAATAAAATAGACTCATGACCATATTGTGATATGAGTCACACTTGTAGTGGGAGTAAGTCTATCGTTTGATTTGATGTAGTGGTCCTTGAAATGTTTGTACCTTGTATCTCCATGAGTTGGAGTATGTAGATACTTATATCTATGTAACATGAAAAAGGAACATCATTGTAAGATATAGAGAGGCATGCATAATCCTTTATTATGTTCCCCTAATGATGATGACTGGGTGTTTCTTGTCTAGTTTAGTTCAATAACCTTTGTTAGGGAGTTTTTTAACACTTGGAGGAGTGGGCCATGTGTTGGCTAGACACTCTATCAGTGGACCATATTATTGGTTATAGACACTGAGAAGTGAATTTTTATATTCAGGGAAATTTCATCAATAAGTTGAATGAACTATGTACATGAAGGAACTCCTAGTAGAAAGGTGGTTACAGTGGTTAGGTACCTTTGCATTTTGGTGGATAATTGTTCCTTTAGATGACCATCAAAAATTTGGCGATGTATGCATGATCGAGGTACAAAGTGAAAGTGCCAAGTTGGACCAGAGGTAGACTTGTGGAAATGGGGTTTTTTCAAGTCATAGTGAAGCACTTGTTGCAGAGAGAAATTTGTTGAAGAGCTCAACCGGTGAATATAAAGAAACTAGCCATTAACAGGGAGTGTTGGAGTATATAATTCCTACTTGTCTTTTATGAGTGTGATCATGATTTGTTAAAATAATTAACCACTTCATAATTAAATATAATTTATTCTCTATGTAGAGAGTTTATTCCTATCATTTAAGAGGTTGTTGAGAGTAAATTAGTTTAAGAGACATTTTATTGTGTGATTAATAATTCTACTCTCATCTTAATATAAAAACAATCCATTTAAACATTTACTAATTTATACTCTCCCATATTAACATAAAAACAATCTATTTAAACCTTTACTAATTTCTACATATTTATTTATTTTATTTATACCTTATGATATTCATCTTCTTTTGTTAATCAAATAACATACTCGTGATTAAAATTAGCCCATATATAATCTTTATAAAAATTATTGAGAAAACCTATATCATATTTTACATAAACTTAAAATTCCTCATTATCATATAGAAATAGACAGAGTGTAAAAACTCTGGTAAACTTTATAAGTATATATTATTATTGATAAAAGATGAGATATGATTACAATGGGGAATTACCGAGGCTTTAAATATAGCCTCATGGTGTCCCTTGGTGAAGAGGCATGATCTTTGATCATGCCCTTTCACTTAATAAAACCTAATATAACTATATCTAACTAATAATTAATAAAATATACATAACATTGCCCCTCTCTTAAAGATGCTTTGTCTTCAAAGCATACGTAATAATGGACAATGTTGACGAATGCCTGGGTTTCTCGAGTGGCGAGCTCTTGCTTCCCACATTTTAAAAAGATCGTGGAGCATCTTCTCAAGTTCAATCTTTTGGTGATGTGGATAGCAACAAGATTTGATATTGACAGGGTCAGGTCCTTTCTTGACTTCTATTGGATGTTCATGTTCCTTATTAGGAGGTATTTTTATTGGTATATCCTGAAATACTTTTTCGTGTGTCCGAACTAATCCTTGTTCCTCTGGTGACTCTTCGTGGCTCCCTTTTGAAGATAACATTTCTAACTGATGACATTGTACTCTAGATGCTGGCACTCCTATTTGAATCATCTTCTTCATTAGAGAGGAAGATACGACTTGATCTTCTAGGGCTTGGAATCCATACAACCTGTGTTTCTGCCCTTTCCACTTAAAACTTATAAACTACTTCTGATGGTTGGCAGAATAAGTACCTAAAGTTTGTATCCATTGAATTCATAAGACCACATCTACTCCTCGTAATGGAACGGTGTAGAATGGAGATTCTAAATGAAAGTTTTTTATCTGTAGTTTGACCTTATGTCATTTCCCTACTTTCTCAATCTTCTTACCATCGGCCACCATTACCTTCATATTAGGCATGGGGAAGGTAAATATGTTAAGTCTTTTTGCCATGGTTGAATCTAGAAAATTGTGGGTACTGTCAGTGTCGACGAGAACCATTATGTTGTTGTTCTTGATATGTCCTCTTAACCTTAGGGTTTGAGGTTGTGATATGCTTGTCATAGCTGATAATGACACTTGCGGAATAGTTTTGCCATCCACTTCTGGAGAGAACTCTAAGTTGTCTTCTAATCCTTCTATATATGAATCATTATTGTTAGCGTCATTAGTTGCTTCACAACTGTATATATTTTTCGCTTTTCCATTAGCACATCTGTGCTTAGGGTCCTAGTTTTCACCGCAACGCTTGCACTTGCCCTCTCTCATTCTTCGTTTTTCCACATTAGATTTTTCTTCTTCACGAACATGGGGTGGGACATATTTTGTGTCATCTATATTTTCAGATTGAGGAAATCTTTGTCTCGAATATACTTTTTCTGGTTTTGATAACCTTTCAAATTTCTTTTCAACGACTTTTGCTTTTTGCCTTGCTACTTCTACTAATGTAATTTCATGAAGTTCGAGCTCTTCTTGTATATGGATTTTAAGTCCTGAGATGTAAGACTGGATTAGACGAGATTCTGACAATCCCGGTACTCGTGTTGCCAAGGTCTCCCATTCTCTAGTGTACTCATCCGCATCTCCTTTTTGGCATAATTTGATAAATGTTGAAAAAAACTTTTCTTCTTTTATGCCTTGAAACCTTTTGAAGAATGCATCCTTAAATTTCCTCCAACTGATAGCAAGCGTCGTCTTTTTCCACCACATATACCAATTATATGCTTCTCCTTCAATTTTCATGGAAGCATGCTTAATTTTTTCGTCATCACTAGTAATGTCATAAATCTCAAAATATTCTTCCGCTTTATTAAGCCATGCAACGCTATTTTTTTCATTACCATCAAACTTGGGTAGCTCGATTTTGGCTTTTCGCTGATATGCTAATGGTGGAACAAGAAGAGGATATTGATTAGCAAATGCATTCCAGAGCTGATTATTTTGAAAATCTGCATTACTATTTTCTTGATGATGTGGGGAATCGGTTTTTTCCTGATGCTCTTCTGAGTTCCCTGAATCTGCGGAATTGTTTTGTTGATTTTGTTCCATGTTAGGAAATCTTGGGGATTGTGTCTGACTTAACTTATCTATCTTATCATTTAGCTTATTGAAGAGTTTTGTGGTCTCATGATGATTTAGCCACATTTGTCTTTCTATTCGATTTGTCGTGTCATGAACCTTTTTGATGTCGTTGAAGTGTCCTGCAACTGTACCTTCAAGATCGACTAATCTTTTTCCGAATTCTTCGGAATTATTATTGATTTGTTTCTCGAGATCCACCAATTTCTTCTGGAATTCGGCCATCGACATCGATGAAGACATTGAACGTGTATGAGGTGGGGAATATTTTTCTGCCAGTTTTCCCCTTTTTAAAAAAAATTTAATTAATTAATTAATATTTAATTAATTAATTAAATTAAATTTTTTTGAAATAATATATATATATATGGGGAAGAAATTTTGTTAACTTTGAAAAGTCACGTTGTTTTGAAAAGGGTGAATGGGTTTTAATACCATGGGCTCCAAAACCACGAGCTTGTAAACCACGAGTAATTACTCTTCCTTATTCTTTTTACTTTGTCTTCACATGTACGTATATGTACTTCTTTATATATATATCTCTTTTTACTTTTTCTTTTTTTCTTTGGAACTATTTTCTTTTAAATTTTTTTTTTTTTTCCTTTTAATTTATTTCCCCCTTTATGTTAAATTTCCTTCTTTCTTTTATTTTAAAAAACAAATGTTGCTACACACAAGCACTTGGTTTTTTAAAAAAATCTGCAATTTTGGAATTTTCTTGTAATTCCTTAATTCTAGGTGATCACACAGATCCCGAGGAGCGATGGCTCCGATAACAATGCAGTGTAAAAACTCTGGTAAACTTTATAAGTATATATTATTATTGATAAAAGATGAGATATGATTACAATGGGGAATTACCGAGGCTTTAAATATAGCCTCATGGTGTCCCTTGGTGAAGAGACATGATCTTTGATCATGCCCTTTCACTTAATAAAACCTAATATAACTATATCTAACTAATAATTAATAAAATATACATAACATTTTACTTACATCGATAATACTATTTTTCTTTCCTCATATAAAACTCCATGATATTTAAGATTTATCTGCTTAATTCTCAAAGTAATTTGAAAACGAACAATTTAATAATAAAAGAGTTTTTAACAAAAACAATTACCCAATAAGTAAACATCTCTCTGGATTTTTTTTATTATCCTTGATTCATTTCCCAGAACTTGGTAATGTAAACTATTATCATGGTTCTATATTATATTATATTATATGTTAAACACCATGTTGAAGCACACACATGGTGTATGAGGAAGGTGAGCACACACACAAAAGACTAAACACACAATGAAAGATAAGCGTGAGGCTTTCTTATTTTCCATTATACAAAGATGTACATTTATAGTACAATGGTGTGACTCTTGGTTTCATATTCCAAGGTCACTTGGACTCCATTGTGACTTTTCATATTCCACACCTACCCATGTAGGATTAGGTGTTCCAACATCTCCCCTTAATCCGAAGGGGTATGTGTGAGTCCAAGAGGAGAGTTATAATACAAATATGCAAAGTATACATGGCAGCACTTGGGCTGAATCAACTCTCTGAAATGTTGGAAAAAAGAGGTGGTTTTAGGATGACCACAAACACTAGAACACAAAACTTGTTGCAGTTCCCGGAACTCTTCCAAAACTGGCAAGAAGCTGAAAGCTTCTGCTAGAGGAATTGTCCCTCATAAAAAAGGGAGACCTTCAACCTAAAAGAAGGGAGGTCTACTACCTGTGGTGGTTTTAGGTTGTCCACCAACCAAAGATGATGGTTTTAGGTTATCCACCAACCGAAAAATGATGGTTTTAGGTTATCCACCAACCGAAAATGATGGTTTTAGGTTATCCACCAACCGAAGGTATGCTCATGGGCACCCGTATCTCTGGCTACATTCTAAACTGACCACACTGTGGCTCAGGCTCGCTTGAACTGCTGGCTACAACTCTCAACATGGAATGAGAGATTGTGGCTCAGGCTCGCTTGATCTGTCGTCGAAGCTTGTACATGACCACCATTTTCCCCCCTGTCAGGGACAAGGTGAGATGATGGCGGAAACTCAACTGCAAGTTTGTTCAATATCCGTGAACAAGTTCTAGCATGTGTCGTAAACATCTTCTTTGGTCAACATGCCCATTGCCAAGTATATCCATCCAAAGATGAATCAAAAGCTTTGGGTGGTGAGGCTTGTGTCCTAAGCATCTGTCTAAGAATGAGTGCCGACTATTAAAGGTTTGCATGGATGAAGATCAAAATAAAGGATTCTATGGGCTGTCCCGATCACACAAGCTGGCATTTCTCAATCTGTTGTGGAAGTGGAACAGGATCTGGAACAGCTGCAGGTGAACTGTCATATAGGAATCCGACACTCTGAAATATGATGGGCTTGGTGTAGTCTGGAATATGAAAGGACACATCCTTGTCATATCCAAGAACAGTTCGGTGCTTCTTGTGGACAAGCTCTTCCCAAGGTCTGATGATGGGCTTAGGAAGTGCAGGCTAAGTCGTTGCATCTGCATGTACATCTGTGCATCTACAAGGAGTTGAATGTGAATCAACTACAACTTTATCTTCTTTGTTCTGATGAGAGTCCCTCACAATCTTCTGAACAGAGACAGGTTCAGAATGGTGACTCTTTTGCTGAAGTTCATCTTGTTGGAGCTGAGATTCCAACTGCAAAAACTCAATCTTCTCATGTGCATCTTGCAAACAACTTTGAATGTTACAAAGAGCATCCTTGCTCATTTTTATCATGTCATCAACATTGGAATGAATGAGGTTATTCAACAACACTAATGCCTCATTGATTTGAGCCATTTCAACAACTTAGGCTCAAAAAATGAAAGGGTGTTGGCTTCAACCGAAAATGCACCCGTTTACAATGTGATGCAAAAACAAATACAAATGACTCCAAAGAATTTCCAACTATGGAAATCTCAAAGTACAAAATCTGCTCCTCAAATGATGGAGGGAAATCAACAATGACTTATATCAACAATTCAAGCACTGATTCCAACTATGAATGAAGAGGCAAATTCCACTCAAAATACAATGTTTCTGCAAAAATATGTGCAGCTGAAAACACTATGAAAGAAGCTTTTAAAGCAGCTGAAATTTTTCTTCAAAGAGCTGTTCAAATGATGGCAAACTTGTCTTCTCATGTAAAAATCTTCAGAAAATCACTCTTATGCCACAAATCATAAAATATCAAATCTTCTCATTTCTCTATGTATATTCCATCTACTGATATGTCATTTCCTTCATTTTTGCTGTTTATATCTTCTCTTTCCTCTCTCTCTGTGTTGTTTTTTTTTTTTTTTAATTAAAAATTAATTTAAAAAAATGAGAATAATGAAAAATGAGGAGAATGAGATTAATTAAAAGAGAGGGAATTTTAAAAAGGGTGGAAAAAGGAGATATTAAAATGGGATTAAAAAAGGAAGGGGAATTTAAAATGAGTGGGAGAGAATTTTTTATTTATTTCTTTCTTTCTTTCTTTTTAAATATTAAAAAAATAAATTTAAAATGGGGGAGGGATTAATTACAATTTTGGGAGGAGGAGTTATTATATAAAAGTGGAGGCCAATATTGTAAATGGAGAGATTTATTAAAATAAATTTTAAAGGAGACGTATGGGAATTTTAAAAAAAGGAGGCATGGAAATGTTTTAAAAAGTTTAAAAGTTGAATTAAATTTATAAAAAATGTGATTAAAAAAAAGAGAGAGTCGTATTGTGGAGAGGGCTCTGCCGTGGGTGGAGATGAGTGTTGTGAGGCGGAGTTGAGAGGAAGAGTTGCAGTGCGCCCGGGGGAGGGTTGAGAGGTAAGGGGTTGGGTTGATGGAGCGGTTTTTAGGAGGTGTGTGAGTAGTTGGGAATGAGCGTGAGGTATTATTGCAGTCGTGGGATGTTTGAGAAGCGTTAAGGTGTAAGGTTGGGGGGACGTAGGGCAGTGAGGGGGCGTAGAACTGTTGAAGCCTGCGTGGGAGTAGCCGTAGGTAAGGGGAGCGTATGGGTGGTTAAATCGATAGGGGAGTGAGGATATGCAGAACTGGGATTGAGGGCGATTTGCAGAGAATTTTTTTTATTTTTTTTTGTTGGAAGAATATGGAGGGCGGGTTATTAAAATGTAGGGGATTTATTAATGGGGGATATGAAGGGCAGGCGTTGAGCAGAGATTTTATTTTATTTTATTTTATTTTTTTATTTTTTAATGTGAAAATAGCAGAGCAGAGATTGCAAAAATGATGGCAACAGTAGAATTTCTTCTTCCAAATATGTAGCAAAATAATTTGCAAGAACTTGTAAACTTGCAAAAATGATTCTTCCAGCAGCAGAGAAACCCAGAATGCAGAATTTTCCAGAAGATTTCAGCAGTAAAACCGAGAAATTTGCAGAGATTTTTCAATGAAAAACTCAAAAATTTTTACTTAAAGAACTCAGAAATTTTCTTCAAAAAACCCACTTTGAATAATATTCCAGTAGCTCTTCAAAATGGTGCATAATTTAAAATGCAGAAATTGCAGGAAGAATAAGCAGTGAGAAAACCTTCAGATGCACAATGCTGCTTTTCTCCAAACCAATCTGTGAGTGCTGCCACGGATTTTGAATGCTGCTCTTCTCCAAGATAAAATTTCTGAATGCTGCAAAATCACTGCTACAAAAACTCTGAGTGCTGCAAAAATGCCAAAAATCACTGCAACAAAAACTCTGAGTGCTGCAAAAATGCCAAAAATTTTGCAGATATGCACAGGCCATAAACACAAATGGCTCACTCAATTTGGAGTAGGGCCAGCAATCGCCCGCTCTGATACCATGTTAAACATCATGTTGAAGCACACACATGATGTATGAGGAAGATGAGCACACACACAAAAGACTAAACACACAATGAAAGATAAACGTGAGGCTTTCTTATTTTCCATTATACAAAGATGTACATTTATAGTACAATGGTGTGACTCTTGGTTTCATATTCCACGGTCACTTGGACTCCATTGTGACTTTTCATATTCCACACCTACCCATGTAAGATTAGGGGTTCCAACATTATATTATATTATATTTTAATTTATTATAATAATGTAATAATAATAATTTATATGTTATAATAATAATATTATAATAATATATATATATATATCTTAATAGAAATAACATATTGTTATATGGGAATATATTTGGAAATACTACCTTGCATCTCACATGTATTAGGATTACTCATGGTCATATTTTTAAATTTTTTCTTAAATCAACAATGTTGTTTGTTTCTGTTATAGGTAATTCAATGATATTTAAATGGTTGCTTAATTTATATCTAATTAAATAGAATTTAAAGTTTATTTATATAATGGTCAAAGTAGTTTGTAAAAAAATAATTTAATAATAGAGATGATTTATTGAATAAGATATTTATGATAAAGATTATTTTATTATATTTTAATGATTTTTAATATAATTTTATTTTGTTTATTTAAAAAGGAAATTTTATGTTTATGGGGTTTAGATAGATGGTGATAGGATGCTCTTTAAGTAAAGTTACTGGTTCAATTTTTCATTGAAATTGTTTTGTTAAGGAACTCGTGAAGTTATTGGTTCAATTCTCCACCTAGATTGAAATGATCTATTGGATATGATGAAGACGTAGTCTTGCTAAACTCAGAAAAAAATCACAAATTATAATTGATATTTGTTTTTTAATAAAAAAAGCAAACTCAATCCAAAATGTGAGAGTGAGTTATTTGATGCACATCTACTACTCTCATAACTATTAAAAACTTATATATATATATATATATATATATATATATAAATAACATTTTTTTTAAATAAAGTAAAAACTTCGTAATTAAAATAAATAAATTAAATCTTATAACTTAATGTTACATTTTAGAAACAAATATAACTAATAACACATTGTCATATTTGTGGAATCAAGATTCTTTGGGTGGAGAAACTCATATGATCACCTTGCCCATGTTTCCGACACCTGTTTATTAGTGCGTAATAATTGTAAAACAAAATTTTGGGTAATTTATATGAAGGACCCTCCACTGTGGGATTTCCTTTCCTGGTGTCTGGAAGCACTTTCTGTTCAAGGAAATTGCGAGATATCTTGCATTTTATGTCAAATTGATTCACTATGCTTCTTACTATCATGATACTAAAATTGATTCTGGCAACATTCTTATTTTAGTATTTGATCCATGGAGAATTGTGTATGTTCAAGAATTGTCATATTTTTGCAGAATTGAACTGTTGAACGATAGTATGTTTTCTGTAGAATTGTTTATGTTAATCTTCTAACTGAGAGTATGGTTTCTACAGAACTGTTTATGGTAATCTTCTAACTACTATAACAGATCCAATGTTTTTTCTGGAACAAGCATAGGAGGAGGACTGTGAATTTTAGTAATTCGTATTGGATGCTTAAGAAAGAACAAGATCCAAGCAAATGTACTCTTTTTTTATTATAAAATATATTAGAAATCATTTTTCATCTGAAAAAAATGGCAAAATGGCTTTGCATTGTCAGATGAGCTTGTCTTACTGGGCGCACAGGAATTCGTGTTGGCACATTACCTAGAGTGTTAGTAAGGAAATTGATCGGAGAAATTGTCGTTCTTATGTCAAGGAAAATGAATCTTGGAAGATGTGATATTGCTAGGTATAATTGGACAGTTGTCCCATGTTTTGTATGGGCCTTGAAATCAATCAAAGGGATGCTCATTTGGTCATACCACTGAGGAATACACATAGCTGCAAGATGCCAATGGCAGTGCCCGCAGTTCGAAGTATGGGTACCCCCGAGAAGAGCAAGTGAAAAGTAGAATTTATGCAGCTCTTAGTTTAAACAATTTTTTTTTTTTTTAATTTGGAAATTCTTGTAAAATTTTAATAAAATTTGCAATAAGTTTTTTAAATCTAGGTTACAACTGTCAAACTTCAAGATTTTGGGTGGTCCAAAGATTTTTGATGGTGTTGAATTCATTTCCACCATAAAAAACATGATTCAAACACTATTGCTAGATTTTTTGAAATTTTGTTTACTCAGATTCTAGTAACTTTTGATGCAATTCCTCCGCCTCGGTAGACTTCTCCCTTATGAATGATGCAGGAGCATTAGGCTCATAAATCTCTTTGTATTTTAATAGACTTATGGGTTTTGTGTTTTCAAGGGAGTTGGTTTCTTATGTGATGTTTTGAGTGATTTTAATTATAATTAATTAAATATTGTGAGGAATTTTGTAAATTTTCTCGAACGTTGGAGAACATGAGAGAATTAGGCTAATTGAGAACTCATAGGGATTGAAAGATTTAGGAATTAATTATAAATCCTAAATTAGAATTGGTTCATTATTTTAGGATGAGAGAGGATCCTTAGGGATTAGTAGAGATTTTAGGACTTAGAGGATTCATAGGAAATTGTTGAGAAAATAGAGGATTTGGAACCAGAATTAGTTTCAGAAATATTTGTATAAATTGTAAGCCTCAAAGGCATAAAAATAGATAGGAAAGAGAGAGATTTAGGATAGAGAAGTAGAGTTTGGATTGGAAGCCTACGGGCAATAGGAAGAAAAGGCCACTGATACAGAAAATCAGGTCAGAGGAAGAGAATTCCTATGTAAATATTGGGTTTAATATATAGAACTAAATTTCTGAGTTTATATTGTATACATTGAATAATTGATTATCTGTGTGTTCATTGGAGTTAAAGAATTTGGAAATAACTGAAGATTTTGTTTCTGTCGTGGTGTATTTAAGTTTCAGGTTTTATGAATCTTTGAAATTCTGCGTGAAATTGAGTGTGTCAAAGCTCAATACACAGTAGAGAGAAATCGGACTTAGGAATCGTATGTTCCAGATGCGTATGCGGGTGAGAAGGATAAGTTTGAAGCTCAGGATCGATCAACGCATTTAAAGACAGGAGGAAGCTCAGAAAGGACGAGCGAATGGTCGAGATTTTATCGCAAATCTGAAGTGAGAGATGGAAAGTCCAGATTAAATTGCATATTGCATTCGGCGGAATAAGTTTAGGTTTGCAATGAGGGGTCACCTGTTAATGCAATAGCCGATATTGCGCTGCGATGTGGAATTGCGCACTACATGGATTTACGATATAAATCGGGGGTTTGCGATATTGCAATGCGATAGCATCATCGCATATTGCATTCAAATGGATAAAGCCTTGGTTGAGATCTGTGATACATGTTAATTATGCGATTTGCGATGTTCTTTGGAAGCCAATTTGCAATAAGATGTGGAAAGTGCGATGTGGCGATATGATATCGCCATCGCAACTTCGCGTCGTCAATCACATTACTGATAGCACAGTGAAACCTTGAAGTGGTTTTACAAAATGGTGCAAAGGAGCGGAGAATCTGTTTTTGCAAAACAACAAATGGTTTTCGTGTGGGTGAAACCCGGTAATTGGAAATTTCCCGTGTGAACGCGATAGTGGTTGTGGGCTGACACATGGTACCTCAATACCACCCATTTTGCGTGAAATAAAATCATTAAAGATCGGACTTATTTGGATGTGAAATCCGTTGGAGTACGCATGATCAGATTGAAGTGCTGCGACTGCTGTTGGATGAAAAAGCATTGAGATGGAGTGCGATGAAGCATCAACCATCAGATTTGATGAATGATGGATAGTGGATGGGTAAGTTGTAAATGTTGTGGGATCCAGATTTAAATATTATGTTGGTGCTTTGAGTTTTAACCAAAGTCGAACTTTTGAATCAAATGAAATGTTAAGCGTGGAGTTGAATGTATGATGTTTGGAAAATGGGGTTTAACCAAAGTGTATTTCGTATATTCGAAATTTAAATGAATGGGTTTTTAATTATGGTTTATAACCACAGTACCATGAAAAGGGAGAGCTTCCGCATATGAACTTATTATTGTTGGGTTTTATAACCATGGGTTAAAAAGTGAGGAAATCTTCTTTTGAAGATTAAAGAAGAAAAGCTTATGCGCCAGATTATTGGATTATATGTAGGTGGGTATGCATTTTTAAATTTTATATGCATATTGTGGGTGTGGCAACCTTTGGCTGCGTCATTTTGGTATTAGATATAGAATTTTTTTTTGAAAGTTAAAGATTTTTTTTAATTAAATCAAAATGCATGTACGATGAAGGAAGAAAGAGGAGATCAGACATTAAATCCGATAAGCAACAGATACACAGAATTTAAGTGAACGGGAATTTGCAGAAATAAATGAAGACAATCCAATCAAAGTACAAGTGAAGGAAGAGGACAAGGTCATGTAAAGATCTTGAAGGTGAGATAATTTTAATTTGGTTTGAAAATTATTATTGCAGAATTTTGGTTACAGACAAGATGAAGACAAAGATTTTGATGATGATGGCAGTGAACCTAATATTCCAACTAAAGGTTGGATAGGGAGAACAACTGAAGTGTTCTCAAGAAAAGGCGAGTTGAGGATATAATCCTAGAGAGAGCAGAAGAGAGTGCTCAAGAGGTTTTAGAGATAAAGAACCAATGCTTGCCAAAAGACCAAGTCTAGAGAGGGGATTGGTGAGGTAAGTGGCAGCAGAGAGAACTTGTTGTTGCAGAGGCTTAATGCAACTCATAGTGAGTGAGGAACTCATGAAGAAGATGATCATGGAGGATCAGAGAAGAGGTTCTAAAGAATTCCACAGAGATAAGATGAATGATGAGGATAGAGAAAGAGATATTGCAGTGATGAAAGTACAACTGGAGGTACTAGAGGGATGGCTACAAGAAGAGGAAAACCAGAGAGGAGGATGGATCTTTCCACTAAATGGAAAGAGGGTAATTTGGCACCCTTTACAAATGAAGTGGAGGCAGAAGGATATTGCCTTATGGAAGGAAGAACTCAGATTTTTTGAGTCAAGGATAGAATTTGAGGATTCCACATGCAAATCTGTTCAAGGAGAAATGCTTGAAGAAGCAAACGAGACTGAAAGATCTTGTGTTTTTAAACCTAATGAATTGTGCATGATTGCAGGTACATCACAGGATGTTGAACAAACTTTGAAGTTTGTTAAGGAGAAGAAGTTGAATCTGAATTCCATTCAAAATGATGCTGAGATAGCAAGATCTTAGAAACAAAAGGAGACAGAGAGGTCTCATGAGAATAAACAACAGAATATCGAAACAGAGGAAGAAGGGCCATCTGATGATTAGTCAATAACAAGTAAAGGTATGGAAAGTTGTGTGAAGTTTCCAAATTCTACTCCAATTTAAATTGTTGAGTTGTATAGAAAGTTAGATCTTCAAAGAAGAGAATTGGAAAAACAGAGGATATATACTCAAGATAAATTGTTGAATGTGAAAGACAAAGAAATTTTCATGAATGATAGTCAGGAAATAGAGGATAATGATGTAAGAATGATTCAACAAATTGAAGAAGTTCATTATTGTGAACCAGAGCAGAGAGACATTCTTGAAATAGATGATAAGAAGGAGAGACTAGCTGACAGTCTCATGGAGGATTTAAATCAACATACTGATGTGCTGACAAAGGAGTTAAATGAAAAATCAAAGCAATACACTGATATGTTTCTAGAGGAGGAAGAGGCCTCAAAACCTTATATTTTTAATACTGATAATTCATGTGTTAATCATGCAGGTAATGAAGGACAACAAATGGAAAATGTGAGAGAATCTAATGAAAGGGAAACTATGTTAGAGGAAAACATAGTGGAAGATCATCATTCTATCATGGTGATTGGAAAAATGGAGATAACCCTGGAAGTTGGAAAGAAAGGCAGTAAATATTTTCTGAGTCCTGAAAAAGACTTAGAACTGCAAGATGAAGATTTAGTGATTGGATCATCAAATAAGACCATTGGGTCTTGTGATTTTGAAATTGACAATTTGACTGTGTTTACAGGTGTTGCAGAAGGAAATCCATATCTTGGAATTGTCTTGAATGAAGATGAACTGTTGTAGAAGAAGGAACTTGTTATTATTGATGACAAAGAGGAGTTGGTTTGTCCGATTGGCCAAGAGAAGACTGTAGGACAGAATTTTAGAATTGCCACAGTGGTGGAGAATCAGAATTCTATTCTGATAAAGGATGAAGATACAGTGTTTGAAGAATTTTATTTGATTGCCAGAATCAATCAAGGAGATGAAAGACAATCACTAAAGGTTTTCAAGGGAAAGGAAAAAGTAGGTAGTGAGCAGAAGAAGAATGTTGCAGAGGGAGATATCTTCAAAGATATTCAGGAAGCTTGGGAGGCGACAACATATGCAGTAACATCTACAACGATGTCCAAAGCAACAGTATTTAGAGTAATATTTGCAACAAAAATTGGAAGCAGCAACAAAAGGCAGAGTGGTTACCAATTAGAAGATAAACTGGACATAGAAATTGAAAGCATAAGAAGATTGATGAAGGTGTCTCAGAAGAAGACAGCAGCAAGAAAGCAAAGAAACGACAACAAGAAAAAGACAAGAAAAGAATGTGAAAGCATGGCTAGTGCGAAGATGCAAAATAAAATATAGAAGCTCGGAGATGTACAACAGAAGAATGATACAACTTATGGATAGAAGCAAAACAGAGTATGGAATCCAGGAGGCAAAGGTTGGAAGCACATGATCAGGAGATCATGATAAATTTTTACTTTGGGAGTCTGATGCAGGAGCATTAGGCTCATAAATCTCTTTGTATTTTAATAGACTTAGGGGTTTTTTGTTTTCAAGGGAGTTGTTTTCTTATGTGATGTTTTGAGTGATTTTAATGAGAATTAATTAAATATTGCGAGGAATTTTGTAAATGTTCTCGAATATTGGAGAACATGAGAGAATTAGGCTAATTGAGAACTCATAGGGATTGAGAGATTTAGGAATTAATTATAAATCCTAAATTAGATTTGGTTCATGATTTTAGGATGAGAGAGGATCCTTAGGGATTAGTAGAGATTTTAGGACTTAGAAGATTCATAGGAAATTGTTGAGAAAATAGAGGATTTGGAACCAGAATTGGTTTCAGAAATACTTGTATAAATTGTAAGCGTCAAAGGCATAAAAATAGATAGGAAAGAGAGAGATTTAGGATAGAGAAGTAGAGTTTGGATTGGAACCTACGGGCAATAGGAAGAAAAGGCCACTGATACAGAAGATCATGCCAGAGGAAGAGAATTCCTATGTAAATATTGCGTTTAATACAGAGAACTAAATTTCTGAGTTTATATTGTATACATTGAATGATTGATTATCTGTGTGTTCATTGGAGTTGAAGAATTTGGAAATAACTGAAGATCTTGTTTCTGTCGTGGTGTATTTAAGTTTCAGGTTTTATGAATCTTTGAAATTCTGCATGAAATTGAGTGTGTCAAAGCTCAATCATCGATCACAGAATGGATCAATGACATAGTAGAGAGAAATCGGACTTAGGAATTGTATGTTCCAGATGCGTATGCGGGTGAGAAGGATAAGTTTGAAGCTCAAGATCGATCAACGCGTTTAAAGACAAGAGCAAGCTCAGGAAGGACGAGCGAATGGTCGAGATCTTATCGCAGATCTGAAGCAAGAGATGGAAAGTCCAGATTAAATTGCATATCGCATTTGGTGGAAGAAGTTCAGGTTTGCGATGAGGGGTCACCTGTTAATGAAATAGCTGATATTGCGATGTAATGCATTATTGCGTGCTACATGGATTTGTGATATAAATCGGGGGGTTGCGATATTGCGATGCGATATCTTCATCACATATCGCATTCAGATGGATAAAGCCTTGGTTTGAGATCTGTGATACATGTTAATTATGCGATTTGCGATGTTCTTTGGAAGCCGATTTGCAATAAGATGTGGGAAGTGCGATGTGGCGATGCGATATCGCCATCGAAACTTCGTGTCGTCAATCAAATTACTGAGAGCACAGTGAAACCTTGAAGTGGTTTTGCAAAATGGTGTAGAGGAGCGAAGAATCTGTTTTTTCAAAACAACAAATGGTTTTTGCGTGGGTGAAACCTGGTAAGTGGAAATTTCCTGTGTGAATGTGATAGTGGTTGTGGGCTGACACGTGGTACCTCAATAAAACCCATTTCTCATGAAATAAAATCATTAAAGATCGAGCTTATTTGGATGCGAAATCTGTTGGATTACGCATGATCAGATTGAAGTGTTGTGACTATCGTTGGATGAAGAAGCATTGAGTTGGAGTGCGATGAAGCATCAACCATCAGATCCGATGAATGATGAATAGTGGATGGGTAAGTTTTAAATGTTGTGGGATCCGGATTTAAAAATTATGTTGGTGCTTTGGGTTTTAACCAAAGTCGAACTTTTGAAACAAATGAAATGTTAAGCGTGGAGTCGAATGTATGATGTTAGGAAAATGGTGTTTAACCAAAGTCTATTTTGTGTATTCGAAATTTAAATGAACGGGTTTTTAATTATGGTTTATAACCATAGTATCATGAAAAGGGACATCTTCTGCATATGAAGTTATTATTGTTGGGTTTTATAACCATGGGTTAAAAAGTGAGGAAATCTTCTTTTGAAGATTAAAGAAGAAAAGCTTCCGCGCTAGATTATTGGATTATATGTAGGTGGGTATGCATTTTTAAATTTTATATGCATACTGTGGGTGTGGCAGCCTTTGGCTGCATCAATGAAGAACTCCACTCTCAATGGTAATGACTAACTCCACTCTCAATAGTAACTACATGTGATAGCTTATGCGAGATATAATAGTTTTGATTATTCACCTTGAAAGTGCCACCATGAGTACTTTTTCATGATACTCATCATGAGGGACATGATTTTTTTTTCCTCTCTCTTGGTTAATAGTTTGTGTTAAAATGATTTAAATGAGCATTAGAGTTGTCAAAATCATCAAATTTGACGAATGCTTAAAATTTAAACTTCATATCCTTCTCATCCTTTAATTACTTTGGGTAACGGTGTTAAAGGGTTCATGAGTAATACCACAAATGATGCGAACGATACATGTAATTGTTTTGGTTTTATGTTCTATTCACACATGGTAGGGGAATATATTATTCATGGGAAATTATTACAAGAGTGTTTCACACATTTAATTTTAAGAAAATAGAAATGAGATTTAAATTTTAGTTTTTAAGAGGTTTTATCTAAAAGATTTGGGTCGAAATTGTTTCTTAAGTAGAGATATTGAAGATACAAAGGACAAAGACACATATGAAGATGACAAGCATGTGTATGATTCCATAAAAGTAGGACTCATAAAGAGGTAAGGAATAATGATAAGTGATACATGGTGATAAAATGTAAATGGGATTATATGTTATGGTAGATGATTGCACAAATGAATGATGTTAACCTTTGTATTGTTGTAAGGTATTTGGAATTCTTGTAGTACATGAATTGAAACAATATAAGGGGTGCATGATTCGGTGTACCTAACACCTTAAAGTTTTGGTCTAAAATTTAAAAACTTGATTTTCCCATGTAAGACCATAGTATTCAAAACCAGAAACAGTGACCGGACTGGTCCACCTATCAAACCAGAACTGGTCAAACTAGGACTCATCAGATATCAATGGACCAATCTTTAAAAAAATACATGAAATTTAACACAAAAATTTTACTTCAGCTACACAAATACAAGAAAATATGTCCAGAACGCCAATTTTATTAATATGATCAACTGGAGTACAATATGAGATGGAATGAGTGCACTCGGGCTTGCATAAGGCAAGCTACAAGCCTAAAGTGATCAACAACAAAAGGTAAAGCTGCTACAATAATCTGTTGTCCTGGAAATTGCGTTGTCTTTGGCTTTCCACAACTACTCACTAACTTTGGCACTTGATTTTCCCACTGAATAGTGCCTAGAAAATTCTAAGAATTTAGGAATGTGAACCTTACCCAAAACCCATAAAAACCCAGAAAGATTTTCCCCAACTTCCAACCTTCAAAATTGGACCCTTCTCTACTTGGCCCTTCTTCAATTTCAAATTCTACTGTTGTAGTTGCTCCTGTATATTTCTGCCCTCCAGAATACCAAAAAACCTCCTGAAATATGTCTCTTATCAAACCCCAACACCTCAGCTCCTAACTCCTCCGACAAATGCTACTTCAAACTACTACCCTCTTATGACTGCGCAATCATTGGGTGGATGACGTAGTCCTTGGAGGGTGACTAAAGGAAATTGCGCAAGGGTGATCCTATAGGGACTGAAACTGCTCCAAGACTCTTGAAAATCCTTAATGATTCCTCCTTTAGATGCTCTGGATGATTTTCTCCACAACCAAGCTCCTCCAACACTAGATGACTCTCTCTACTGTGCAACACCAGCTCTCACTGCATCTAGACCTGTTGAATCTGTCTCCCTAGTCACAAGGTACTGTTAGAGCCCTTCTTGAGTGGCACTCAAAGTCCACTATAGAAGCGATGAGTTTCTTTCCTTTGAAAGGCTCCTGTGCTAAACAACACAACATTGGTTCGGCTAAACAACTAAGGAAATTCGATTTTCTGAATATGTAAATGATGCCAATGCCTCCTCCAAAACTTCCTTTTATAAGTGTTTGTCATGAAAACTAGTGGGTCCCTCCACCAATTCTATTTTCCCAAGGTAGTTCAGATTGATTTCTTCTCTAATATTCTTTCTTTATGGGTCCCATCCTCCACTAGTAATTTAATTTATTTTTTCTCCTATGTTGGCGACAAAAGATACTTTAAGTTATTTAATTCAAACTTGAAAAAAACATATTTTCCCAAACATTTGGAAAACTTAGGAAGGGACATTACAGTCCTCCCCTCCGGGATGTTTCTTAACCCCAACCAACTGCAAAATTGGATGCTTTAATTTATTTTCATTCTCCCACGTGGCATCCTCCTCCAGCAAATCTTTCCACTTGACCAATGCTACCAGACCACTATGTTCCTCAACCTCCTCTCCTTGGTTTCCAATGGTATCCAATATAAGCTTTGGTGTCAAAACCAAATGGTCCCTCATCATCCAATGGGGGAAACTCTACTGCTGCTACTACCTATTGCCCCAATTCCTTCTTCAGGCATGAGACATGGAATATATTATGGATCTGGCTCTCAGAAGGCAGCTCCAGCTCATAAGCCACCTCACCAACTCTCTTAACCACCCAGTAAGGTCCTAAAATCGAGGCCGCAATTTCTTAGTACCCTTTTACTCGAGTGAAGATTGTTTGTACAATTTCAGGCGCAGGTAAACCATGTCTCCAACCTCGAATTATCTCTCCACCCTATGCTTATCAGCATATATCGTCTATTGATAATGGGCTACCTATAAATTATTCTTAAGAGTTCGGAGAATCTCCTGGCTCTCTTGAACCCAATCCTTGGCCCCTGGGGCTTTAATGTCTCAAAAAATCATATCAGAAAAAGTGAGTGCATCATATCCATAAAGAGCTCAAACATCAAACATACCATTAAACATGTGATAAGTCATATTGTAGAATAGCTCCCCTAGATGCAGTCATTTGACCAACACTCTTTGTTGCCCTATCACATAATTGCGTACGTACCCCTCCAACCACTTGTTCACAATCTCTATTTGCGCATAGGTCTAGGGATGATAGCTAGTGTTAGGTGTGAGCTTTGTCCCCACCAAGCGGAACAACTCCTGCCAAAAATCTCCAATGAATATGTTTTCCCTGTCACTCACAATGGTCTTAGGGAGACCATGCAATTGGAAGACCTCCCAAAAAAACAACTCAACCACCTGGGAGGTTGAATATCTCGAAGAGATAGAAAAGAAATGGGAAAACTTGGCCAGTCTATACACTACCACATAAATATATTCTCTCCCCTGCAACGTTGGTAGTCCCGTGTTGAAATCCATAGACACACTCTCCCACTTCCTCTTCGGAATGGTAAGTGGCTACAACACCTAGCTAGATATGATAGCTCCACCTTATTCCTCTGGCAGTCTATGCACTCTCTTACATGTCGCTAAAAATCTCCCTTGAGACCACTCCAAGAGAATCTCCCCTAGACTATGCGATAAGTCTTGAGAAAACCCAGGTGCCCTGCTAGTGGAGAATCATGTGCTACTTCCATGACCTTCTACCTCAACTGAGATTCTAGGACCAAATAGATTTGATCCTTGTAATAGATCACATCATCCATCACTCAGAATCGGTCATCCCTGTGTGTACTATCCAATATTTCGCATGCCTACCTATCTTTGGAATACTCAACCAACAGTTGAGCCTTCTAATCCTGTGTGACATCCATGAATGACAATGCTGCTAGTCTGCGTGAAAGGGAATCAACTACAATGTTGTGTTTTCCCTTAACGTGCTCTATCTCAAAGTCATAGGCTTGGAGCTTACTCACCCACTTTTTCTGCCTCTCCTCCAATGACTACTACTCAAGGAAGAAACAGAGTCTGGTGTGATCCGTATTTGCCTTGAACCGATTTCCCATTAGATACTGTTTGAAATTTTCCAGCACATGCATCACTACCAACATCTCCCTATCATACACTGAATACAGCCTCTCATGAGGAAACAACTTCTTGCTCTCAAATGCAATGGGGTCGCCTCCCTGCGTCAATAATGCACCAACACCTTTTCTTGAAGCATCACACTCCAACACAAAGGGTTATGTGAAATTCGACAAAGGAAAAATTGGACAACTGCTCATAACCCTCTTAAGCCTCTCGAGTATCTCCTATGTTGTCTGCGTCCACTCAAAAGCACCCCTCTTCGTTGAATCTATAAGGGATGTTGTCAGTTGTGAAAATCCCCTCACAAACCTCCTGTAATGAGTGCAAATACTCGTGAAGCCCCTCAACTTCGTTACATTCCTGGGTGTTGGCCAATACAATATGGCTTTGATATTCTCCTAATGCACCTTCATCCCATTTTCTCCTATCACATGCCTAAGGTACAACATCTCGGTTAGTCCAAATTCACATTTGGACATCTTTTCATACAACTATTGCTCCTCAAGTATGCATAGCACTTCCTCCAAGTGTTGGAGGCGTTCCTCCCATGTCCGACTGTAAATGAGTATATCATCAAATAACACTAAGAAAAAATGCCTCAGCTGACCACGAAACACATGGTTCATACAAGACTGGAAGGTAGCATGAAAGTTGCTTAGCCCAATGGGCATCACCAAGCACTCAAAATCTCCATAATGACAACGGAAAGCGGTCTTGGGAATATCCTTCTCCCTCATGTGTATCTGGTAGTACCTGAAACGTAGATCTATCTTAGAGAAGTATTTAACTCCTCTAAGCTCATCCATCAGCTCATATATGTAGGGGAATGGGATACCTTTTCTTCAGTATATTCTTATTCAGTGCCTGATATTCCATGCACATGCGCATTGTCCCATCCTTCTTCTTCACCAACACTACAGAAGAAGCAAAGGGACTAGAGCTAGGCCTAATATGTCCCAATCTCGATAGCTTATGTATAGCCCTCTCTATCTCATCCTTATAGGCCTTGGGATTCCTATAAGGTGTGGTGATGACTACGTTCACACCCTCCTCCAACTCAATAGTGTGTTCAAATCCCCGGTATGGTGGTCTCCCTGGTGGAACATCTCTAAAAACCTCCTGATGTCACTCCAACAAAGCTAATATGTCTAGGTGCGTAGCCTTGGACCATGGCCCCATCTCTAAAATGCGTAGGTCAATTTCCCACTCCACATCTTCATGCTGCAGATCGATATCCATCTTCTGAGCTAAGATTATTTGAGGTGGATAAGAGTGTATCCCCCTCAACAATACTGCTCTCCTATCAGGCCTTTTGAACTCCATCTCCAGCTACTTCCAATCAGTGGTGACCTTCCCTAGTTTTTACAACCACTAAACTCCCAACACCACATTGGTATCAAAAATATCAAAATCAAAGAAATGACTGGTGGGAGATTAGTTCCCCATATTCAAGATCAATCCAGGGGCATATCGCGTGCACTGCATGGTCTTATCTCCATGTATCAGAACTAATAATCCCTCAAACGTGGCTTTCTGGATGCTCCTGTGCTCCACCAGCTAAGCATCAAGAAAATTGTGGGTGGCCCCACTGTCAACCAGAACTGACACACACTACCCCTAAATGGCCCCCCTAACTTGGAGTGTCAGGTACTTCGACACACCCCGAAGTGAAGCAAGAAATCCTCCTGTTGGGGAAAACGGTCCTCCTTCATGTGGGGGTGGTGGTGGTCCTCCTACTCTCGAGGGACATCCCTCATCCCTCAACTCCTCCACTATTTCGATCTCCTCCTCCTCTGGCTCACTATCCTAGAACATCTCATTGAAATGGGCCTTGCCCTTGGTTCACTTGTGCCCTGGTGCCCAAGCCTCCTAGCACATGAAACATAATATCCTCCTCTTGAGGTCCCTATGTGTCCCATCATCCAAATGACCACACCCTCCATATCTCTATGGTGACTGTGTATCTCTACTACCGTGTGGGGTTGTGGGTCTCGTGGGAACAAATCCCTGTTTTTGGGAATTGCATCAATCATATCTCGAGCTCGGGAAATGGTATCCTATCACGATGTGGGGTTATAGGACCTCACCCATCCATGCATTGGTTCAACAATCCCCTCTACAAACAACATCATCAACCAACTCTCAGAAATATCTGTCACTGTCACTGCTAGCCTCTGGAACTCAATGATGAAGGCATCTGCACTTCATGTCTGTCTTTGAAGCGTAGCTCTAGATCCTACCCCTCAAATCTCTCCAAAAACCTCTAGGTTAACTCCACGTATGAATTGATGTGGATATATCCAAGTGTGATCAACTCATGATACCACCACTCTTGGGCATCTCCCTCCAAGTGAAGGGTGGAAAATTGTATCGCGTCTACTTCCTTCATTGGATTCAAGTGAAAATAGGTTTCCAAATTTTGTATTCATTCTCGTGTTGAACTCTTTTCTCCCCCATCAAAATTTGGAAGTGTGGCATCCCCTACCAACCTTTGCACCTCATGGTTGGATGATCCTCCTATGACATAATGACCAACACCCATGGTATGTCTCTCCTTTAGGTAAATGAATTCACAAAATGACATCACCGGTATGATCCGACCATCCAATCCCTCATACTCATTGATGCCTGATGCAACTGAGTTAACTAGATATTCAACTGGATTCAGCTCCCTATCAGGCTCTGGCTCCTCTACGAAGTTTGGAATCAAAGGTGTGCCTGCCTACCCACACTGTGGAGTGTGTGGAAGCTGGAATGTATGACTACCTCCTGCTCTGGAACCTCCATCACCCTGAGGCTCTGTTTCTCCATACGACCTTCCACCCACATGAAATCCCATCACCTGTTGCATAATGTCTATCATGATCTACCCCTGTCTCATCATCTGCTGATTTTCTCTCAGCAGCTCCTCCAAAATCTAGTTCAGGCCCCTCAGCCTGGGTTGCTCCTCCTCATCATGCTGGTCCATTCCATCCCTCCTGGCTTCTACTTCTGTGTCTGAAAATGGGTTTGGGTTACCTTCTCTCCCATGGCCTCTACCTCTGCCTTTACCATGAACTCTATGAAAAATCACTCCTTGGTATCTCAGTGGCATCACCTGCTCTTGTTCCCCACCCTGGCCAAGAAGATGCTCTGATACCACTGTAATATTCCAAATAGAAAATTTACAGTGATATAGAACACATGCAATAAATTTAACACATAAATTTTACTTCAACAACACAAATATAAAAAAATATGCCGAGAACGCCAATTTTATTAATATGATCAACTAGACAACAATATGAGATGGAATTATTTCATCTGGACTTGAACAAGGCAAGCTACAAGCCTCAGGTGATCAAAAACGAAAGGTACAACTGCTACAATAATCTGCTCTCCTAGAAACCACGTTTTCCTTGGCTTTCTACAACTGTTGGCTGAATTTGACACTTGATTTTCCCACTGAATAGTGCCCAAAAAATTATAGGAATTTGGGAAGGTTCTCCTTGCCCAAAACTCATAAAAACCTAGAAAGTGTTTCCCCAACTTCCAACCTTCAAAATTTGACCCTTCTATGCTTGACCCTTCTTATATATCGAATTATACTGCTGTAGTTTCTCCTATAGATTTCTTCCCTCCAAAATACTAGCAAACCTCCTGAAATATATCTCTAATCACACCCCAAACTCCTCAGCTCCTAACTCCTTAGAAAAATGTTGCTCCAAACTATTACCCTCTTATAACTCTGTAGTCACTGGGTGGATGACACGGTCCCTAGAGAGTAATTGAAGGAAACTATGTGTCGTTGGTCCTATAGGGACCGGAACTACTCCAAGACTCCTGAAAATCCTCAATGATTCCTCTTGTAGCTTCTCCGGATGATTTTCCGCACAATCATGCTCCTCCAACACTAGTTGACTCTCTCTACTGTGCAACACCAACTCTCACTGCATTCCAGCCTCTCTAGAAATGCGCGGGACCTGCTGAATCTGTCTCCCCTAGTCACAAGGCACTGATAAAGCCCTTCTTGAGTGGAACTCGAAGTCCACTGGAGAAGGGATGAGCTTCTCTCCTTAGGAATCTCATGTGCTAAACAACACAACGTTGGCTCAGCTAAACAACTAAGGCAATTCAATTTTTCTAAAAATGAAAATGATGCTAATTCCTCCTCCAAAACTTCCTTTTATAAATGTTGGTCATTCAAAACTTGTGGGTCCATCCACCAATTCGGTTTTCTCAAGGGATTTTGAAGTTCTTTATTCTCTAATACGCTTTCCTTTTGGGTCCCATCCTGCACTAGTAATTAAATTTATTATTTTCCTCCTATGTTGGCCACAAAAGGTACTTTAAGTTATTTAATTCAAAATTGACAAAAACGCATTTTCCTAAACATTAGGAAATTTTACGAAGGGATATTATAGATATCAGCGATCAACATTATCACTTTTCATCGTGATCAAACTCATCACCACTACTAGATACATGATCATCAACATGAGCTACATAAGTAATCTGGCTCAGTGTTCGAGAACTCCTAGAACTCCTCGACAACCTTAGTAGCAGTGGTAGTAGTAGTAACAAAAATAGACATCAAAACTACAAATCACTAATCAACATGATCACTCATGAAACTTGTTATTGATTCAGCGCTACCAAAACTGGGATCATCAACAAAATATACATAAACATCATCTAGCTCAAATTCTTTAGACTTGGATTGCTCAACCTTATAATATGATAGAAATTGAAAAAGTTTAACATGCTTAACCAATGATTTTGGTTTGAGTCAAGAGTTCATCTCCTCAACCTTATAATGTGGTAAAAGAATCTTAGCATGCCCAACTAGTTATTTTCTATTGAGTGAAGGGTACATTCTTGTTAAGACTATGGTAGAGGAGTTCAACAATCAATACCATGGACATCAACAAAGTTCAAAAATCAGTGGCACCAACATCAAGGTTCTTAAAGGGATTCATGCTCTTGATCAAATATCAATCTCAAACTCTCACATATGATAGAATCAAATGGAAACATTTGAAATCCCCAAACCATGAAATCCTAAAAACCATTAAGTTTGTTGAATTTTGAGTGAACTCTAAAATTCTAGTTTCTCCATATGAAATCTAATGAGATTGAAACCACTCTCAAACATCCTAAGTCATTTCGTGGTAATGTTAAAAAATTAAGTAAAGGGATGAAAATAAAAAATGAAGGAAATTCACTTTTACTTTAAGAATTTAACATTACCATTGATTTCTAGTGTTGCTTGGGTTGATATGTGTTAGAGAAATGAGAGGGGAGGCTTGATTTTCTTGGAGATTATGTTTTTGGAGGGAAACAACCCAAATTTCTCTAAAATGACATAAAAACTCACAAAATTTCATTATGTGGGGTCCATAGCTGGCATGACAATAAATCAGTCGGTTTATGACAAAACCGAACTATTTATGGAAAACTGATTGATTCCATTATAAACTGGGAAATTTATGGCCGGTCAGGCCAAAAAACCGGCGGGGTCACTTAGAGAACCAGGTTTTTCAATTGGTTTGATTGCAAACACTAATTAACCAGCTAGTTTGAACGATTTATGGTTCAGAGCGACGAGTTTGACTAGTTTCCGGTTCAGACCAATTGGTTTGACCAGTTTCCAGTTCAGGCTGATTGATTCTGAATACTATGTGTAAGAATTGTTGAGCGAGGCCTACATGCATTAGTGTGATAATCATGTAGTGTGTATCCCTTTTATGTGTTGAGAGGACATGAAATTAGGTTGTGGAATTAACCACTAGGGTAGGTATGGAAGTGGCAAGTGTACTCATATCTATGCTTGATGTGGAATCATAGAAGTTAAAATTCAATTAAGAGGGGAATGTGAGATAGAAGATGCACCATGTAGTTTTAACATATTGATGAACCTAGCAGGTGAAAAGGATTCCTCGATAATCGATAAGTGTATTGGATGAAACCCATGTACCTCAGTAGATGGATTTCTTTTTATATGGAAATAAAGAATGAATTGTATCTATGTACAAGAGGGAGAAGAGAAATGCCCACTGTGAAGAAACCCAAGTGAAGAAAAAGGAAAGTAGGTGGCTATGGCAGAGGTAGTGCTTATGGGAATGTTATTGGTTGTAGCAGCAGTAAAGGTTGAATAGTTATGGACACTGGTAAAATTGTGTATAGAATAAAATACCCATGACCATATTGTGATATGAATCACACTTGTAGTGGGAGAAAATTTATTGTTTGATTTGATGTAGTGGTCCTTGAAATGTTTGTACCTTGTAACTCCATGAGTTGGAGTATGTCTGTACTTATATCTATGTAACATGAAAAAGGAACATTATTATAAGATATAGAGATGCATGCATACTCCTTTATTATGTTCCCCTAATGATGATTACTAGGTGTTTCTTGTCTAGTTTAGTTCTGTAACCATTTTTAGATAGTTTTTTTAATGCTTGGAGGAGTGGGCCATGTGTTGGCTAGACACTCTATGAGTGGACCATATTATTGGTTATAGACACTGAGAAGTGAATTTTTATATTTAGGGAAATTTCATCAATAAGTTGAATGAACGCCCTGAATGCGGGTGTTTAAAGGCATATATACAGTTCTGTTCTTGTGGGTCGGCGCGTGGCAGGGCCACATGGCCACCCACAAGACACACCTATGGCCATCAATTTCATTTAATAACTCAGTTCGTCACCCCAAGCAGCATTTAATCTGCTGCGAACGTCGAGGTTGCTCCTTCCACATCAAAATGCCGCTCCTTGTTCACTCGTCTGGATGCATTCTCCAGCCCTCTGGTTCTACCTTTCGGCCTTTTGGTTCTGCCTTTTGGCCTACTGGTTCTATGTCGTTCCAGTCTTCCCCCCTGCGAAGCTGCTTCTCCCCCAAGGTTGCGGAGCCAAGCTTCCACACATCGACTGGGAGATGCTGCAATCTTCGAGGCTGCATTGAATTTCTTCCGGGCCACAATTACTCGCAGAGTATCCTCTGCCAATTGTGCTTCTCTGCTGCCTCTGGCCTCAACCCCACCTTCGAGCCTCAGTTGCCTTCCGCCTACCGTGCTCCCTCCACTTCTCAGAGCGCATTTCACGCCCACTACGCCAAAATGCCTCGTCTCAGGCATCGCATGCGATGCAAGCATGGCAGCAGCAGGGGCCACACTTCCTGTCCATCCCCCTCCTCTCTGTCCAGTTCCTCATCCTCCTCCCTTGAGCATTCTTTGGGCAGGTACCCCGACACCCGCAGCGGACGTGGTCATTTGTTTGGTCTATCTCACTCCTCTGCTCGGCCCTCTGCCTCTGAGCCTTCTCCACAACTTCTGCCTCGCCTGATCCCCTCGGCCTCCTCACAGACCCCCACCACTGCCCAATTCCACTTTCAATTCACCTCCAATCACCCTCATGTAGTAGCCACCATCTTGGTCTCCTTCCGAGAGGAACCTGCCGAAGCTCCCAGCCATTGTCAGCCCATTCCGCATACGCACCCTCTCAGCGACCCTGGCTCTTCTGAAGAGGTGAAGAAGCAACAGGCTCCTGGCAGGCATCACTCGTGCTTGGACAACATTAGCAGCTCAGGATACAGTAACGACGATAAGGAGCAAAGCTAGAAGAACGGTGGTAAAGGTGGTGATGCCACAGAGCCACGACATGCTGCGTTGGGCTCCCAGGAAGCTGATGACGATGAATACAGATGCCTCATTGTCGAAGAAACACCTCCAACACCCCATGATACTTAGACTTTCAGGTTCTATCGAGTCTACAGATCCTAGCATCATAGTTTTGTTATCTGTTTCTATCTATGTTTGGTACAATCACTCATGTTTGTATAACATTGGTTTCCTCACTCGAGCAGTGACTCAAACTCTCTTTGGGTTGGTTTCCCCTGCGTGGGCAGCTCCATTTTTGTTGTTTTGTTGCAAACAATGCCATTGATACAGGCCTAAACTACAGAGGCCAGCGCCTCCATGTATTTTATGTTTAACTAATAGAATTTAATCTTACTTAGAAACAAAAATATAAGTTGAATGAACCATGTACATGAAGGAAATCCTAGTAGAAAGGTGGTTACAGTAGTTAGGTACCTTTGCATTTTGGTGGATAGTTGTTCCTTTAGATGACCATCAACAATTTGGCGATGTATGCATGATCGAGGTACAAAGTGAAAGTGCCAAGTTGGACCAAAGGTAGGCTTTTGGAAATCGGGTTTTTTCAAGTCATAGTGAAGCACTTGTTGCAGAGAGAAAGTCGTTGAAGAGCTCAACTGGTGAATATAAAGAAACTAGCCATTAACGAGGAGTGTTGGAGTATATAATTCCTACTTGTCTTTTATGAATGAGATCATGTTTTGTTAAAATAATTGACCACTTCATAATTAAATATAATTTATTCTCTATGTAGAAAGTTTATTCCTATCATTTAAGAGATTGTTGAGAGTTAATTAGTTTAAGAGACATTTTATTGTGTGACTAATAATTCTACTCTCATCTTAATATAAAAACAATCCATTTGAACATTTACTAATTTATACTCTCCTATAATAACATAAAAACAATCCATTTGAACCTTTACTAATGTCAACATATTTATTTGTACCTTATGATATAGATATTATTTTGTTAATCAAAATACATAATAATGATTAAAATTAACTCTTATATATATAACTAGCAATTGCACCACATGTTGCAAAAGAAACGTCACAAGGAGATAACATAGGAAAGAGTAGCTTAAAAGAAATAAGTTGTTGCAGAGAAGGAGCCATTGTCAAGGAATAAAAGGCATTTTTTGCTTCCATGGAAGCAGGTCGTGGAGGTTTCAAAGATATTGATTATAAGAGTTATCAACCAGAAAATTTTGTTATATATAAAACGTATATATAAACCAACATAATATAGATATTGAAATAGGTAATTGTGGGTGAAAACATATATATAAACCAACATAATATGTTCACATATATAAAAATTTTGTTATAGATATTGAAATAGGAAATTGGGTGTGAAAATCGTTTGATGATTAATAATCCTCTGAAACAAGCATGAAATGAGCATGTAACTCAAATAAGACATTTTAAATACATTCAAGTACAATCTATCTAGCATAAATGTAAATAAAGAGAATTTTTATTAACATAAATAGAGTTTACTCCAAGTTCATCTACATATTCGAATAAATGTTATATTGTATATGAATAACAATAGTCTTGGCATACAAGAAAGTGAATGCCATTTTAATATGGAGACATTTTTGGAAGGAGATATTTTTCTTTATGTTATGGTTTATTTTCTTAACTCCAAACTTGGTTTATTCTTTCTCTATGTATATAATTTCACAATTTGAAGTTATAGTTTTATATTTTATAATTACAAATCTAGTTTCTTATTAAACTATTTTACACACATCTAGTTATTCAAATAAATTATATTGTGAATATGTTTTCTCCTATTATTTGATTAAAAGATTATTGTACTCCCTACTAATTAAAACAACTATATTAATAAAGAATTGAATGCCAAAGAACTGATTTTTTGATGTATAAATTATGTTTATATGTCGTTGAATTTCCATTACCTATTATCTTCAAACCCCATGGGGAGGTATTGAACATGGGAACCAACTTTAGGTAAATAAACATTCACATTGTCAACTTCGAAAAAAAATTATAATCCTAAAATTCTCTTACCTAATCATATTTTTAAATATATAATTGAGTTCCATAGAGTTATAAAAGGTAATTGACATGAAAAATAAAAAAATCTCCCCATGACAACATACAAATGTTAATCTTAATTGAATCATTAAAAACTAAAAAGGGATAGTATAAAGTATCACAATTTTCTTATCAAAACTAAATGCTCCTAAATGAAACAATGATTGCTTTCATCAATTCAAGGGCAGTAAAAACAAGTTTACTAATAAAGAAGTGAGAGAGATCTTTTTTAATAGAAGAAATTTGATATTCATTAACAAAAAAAATCGGATAGATTATGTATATAGTTACACACTGTTATGTAGGTACAAACTATTACAACTAAGTAATTAAAGGTAAATTTAGCGTTATTTAAGAAATGAGAATTATGAAAATTCATCATTATTCATCAAGATAAATCATTTCCTGTAAAATAATTTAATAAAATATATTCCACATGAATACCATGGTCAATACCATGGGTTGTTTTATACACCTAAAATCAATCTAACTTATTAAAAAGAAAAAGAAAAGAATTAACGTTATAAAAAATATATATATAAATATTTACTTGTGGATCTAGTGGCCTAAAACATTTCAATCGTCTAGCATTTGATCCAATGGCTCAGACATGGACACAATGGAAGCTAGGGAAGTTATAAATTCAGTCTGTGGCCTCAACCTGCCCGAAGGAAACCAGATCTGTTGGCCATATTAGTGCATAAAAAGCATACCAAAATTGAAATAGTTTCATCTGTCTATAACCCACATGAGTTGTCTGTTCTAGAGCATACACATCTACATTCTGGTAATAGAAAATAAGTTCATTCAAAAATGCAAATTTCATAAAACAACAGTATTAAAGGAACCACTAGCCATCGAAAGAAGAAACAAGAGTTGGGTCGTTGACAGTAGACCCTAGCATGTCTACTTGTTGGATTTGCTGGAGCTGCTTTTCTATACAGCCTACCCTATCATCAAGTCTGCCCATACGGTTAGCTGCCTGGTACTGGGTAATCTTGATATGATATAGCTGATTCTGTATATCCTGTAGCATGTCCAAAATGCGGGGTTCTAACTTTGTTGAGTCAATCTGAAACTGACCAGGGGGAAAACTCTGAATAGCCTTTGCAATAAGGCATTTAACTATCCAGTAGGTATGGATAGTCTGTTGGAATAACGTGAGACGACCTCGGGTGTTGCAAGGGTCGGTTATGAAGTCCAGAATTTTTGCCTCTGCTTCATTGCCTTCGGGGTCAGTCTGAATGTCTGTTTCCCATCCCCGAATTTCTTGGCGAACCTTGGAAGAATTTCCCATGACATAGTTTGCAGCTAAATTTTCTAGAATCTCTTGATTGGATTTTCTACCTCTTTTCTTTGGCATAGGCTCAACCTGGACCTACTGTTTCCCTTTTGCAGGCTGGGAATTGGATCGACGCTTCCCCATTGTGAGCAGAAGCCTAAACAGCAACACAAACAGGAAGCGAGAAACTGTGAGGGAGTGAACCACATCATAAGACCACCTAATTTTTACCCCATGAGAAACAAAGGTGTTGTTGCGCATCCAGTAGAGGACAATTAACCACAAGACACAGATCGTTAAGCAGAGCACAAGGGCAGTTTGACTACCCAAGAGGCAAGTGGCCGCAGACCCGGTTACCCAATTAAAAACAGTGGAGGCTGAGGACCCTGTTACCCAATTCAAAACACAAAACCTATGAACATAATTAGCCTAGAGGAACTGAAGCAGAGTTGATCGCTCACAGGGGGAAGTGGTAAAGCTCACATAATAAGCAGTGGCTGGGGTGACAGCAGGGAGTGGACGCAGCTGTGACTTACCCTTAATAAAACTCCCTCCCAACTAACGCCAGAGAAACTGAAAACATAAACGACTCTGCTTGCCCGGATGGGAATGATAATTACACCCTATACTCTGACCGACCTAGCAACTGTGGGTAGCCATGCCTCCCTCCCTACCCCACAATCTCCAAACCTTTCCCTCAAAATGCCCCTCCGCCATCTGGAAGGTGCCTAACAGGATAGAATTGACGTTGTTCTTAGAACTAACAGGTTTAACACCACAAAATTGAAGGATGGCAAGCAAATTGCAGGGGTCGCGGAAGCAAGGTCTTATCAGCTTCAAGATGGGAGTATCTGAACTAAAGACAATTAAACAAAGCAAATCGGCCATAGTATACATCATACAACTCGAAACCAGAGCAGCGGCAACCATGAGCAAAAGAACAAAACTGTATACGTACCCCCACCTGGTCGAGTAGCTGACTAAGCGAACGATGCCCGGCTTCCTCCTCTGCTGCCTCCAAATGCTTACATGCAAAGAGCAATGCAAAAATGCGTGAAGGGAGGGAGGCTGCCAACTTACCATATCAAAACCTTTCCGTCTGCAGTCTGACAGCACAGGCTGTCCAACATGCAAAATCATTAAAGAGCGTTCGTTCACATCGTGCCTTGAGCTGTGTTTCCAATGTGCCATTATGAATCTTGGTTGCTTGGAGGACGATACAACCACCATCTATCCACGTTTATGGACTGTGGCCAGACAGGTGTACACCCCGATCGAGGGGTTGGAGATATTTGCTTACAATCAATTGGAGAGAGTGGAGTTCCACCTCCCAGATTGCATCTGTGGGGCGAGAATCTATAGAACGCTCAAGCTGTTTACATCCCCAATTTGCCAGATAATCCGCAGTTGCATTACCCTTTCGCCGAATGTGGTTTGGTATCAAGTACTGAATCTGTTTCATCAGTTGGCTTACTTCTTGAATGAGGGCAGTTGTTCGCCAACTATGCGAGATTTTCTCCCAGGGTGTTCCTTGCTGCAACTTTCGAAGAACTCCTGTGACCATTGCTGAATCTCCTTCAATTATGATTCGTTGATAATTTTCTTTAATTGCAATAAGAATGCCTTGTTTGACCACTATCAATTCTGCTTCATTATTGGTGGCATAACCCAGGTCTAAGGCATAAAACCGGCAAACTGACCTGTGAGAGTTACGAAAAATCCCTCCTGCGCCTGCTTGCCCCGGATTCCCTTTAGAGGCCCCATCATAATTCAGTTTGATAAAGCTAGGTTGGGGGGGCATCCAGTTGTCCTCAATAGTTTCACTCGGTATTCTGTACTTCCACAAACTTTTGTACAACATTTGTGGTTTAAGATTTAAATATTCTAAAATTTGGGATTCAAAACCCACTGTTTGCCAATCCTCCTCTGCCCAGCTTTCGGCAAGGACAGTTTCACGAATATTATCTATAGATCACTGCCAAATGTGATGCAATGGTTGTTCAGTGTCTTGGAAAACCCTGCGGTTCCTTTCTTTCCATATATTCCATAGGAGGAATCCGAATGAGAGGGTCCATGCTCTGTTAATCACTTGACAGTGAAACCTTCCTTTTCGCCACCTACGGATGGTTTCCATGATGCTTTCATTGTCTTTGTCTATTTGCCTAAATAGATGTTCCAAGTTCCTCCACAGCTGTTGCACCATAGGACAAGAGTTAAGAAGATGTTTTGTCGTTTCCCTCTCTGCTTGACAGAGGGAACACCGAGAGGGTCTTGACATTCCTCGTTTCTGCAGATTTTCCTAGGTCAAAATCCGACTATGGTTGGCCAACCATAAGAAATATTCCACCTTAGGCCAGTGTTTCAATGCCTAGATTTTTTTCCATAGAGGTCGAATATCATAATGGGCTTGTTGGGATTGAATAGAGTAACCTTCTTTAATTGTAAATTTCCCTTTTGTCAGATATCCCCATCTAAGTATGTCTGGCCCTGAAGCTTGTCTGATTTTTCTGGTTTTAAGTTCGTTGGCTAGGTTGTCCCATTGTTGCGTTTTTGGAGCTGTCAGCCAATATGTTTTGTCTTTCCATTTCCTCCATTGGTCATTATTATTTTGGCACCAGTAGTGTTGTAGAAGTCTATGATTGGGAGTGTTCGTATATAAAAAAATTTCACCCAAGTCAAGTCGACTAAATAGTTTCTCCCGTTGTTGCCAAGAGTCTTCCCAAAAAAGCGTTGTACCTCCTTCCTTTACCTCCCAAAAACTGTGTGACCGGATTAAATAGCGGTTCACTGCTGCCAAATTCCAAATTGAGGAGCCTCGTGGGATCATGTATGTCTTTAATCGGCCTGAGATTGTTCGTGGCATGTCATATTTAGTTATCCATATATTCTTCCAGAGGTCTAAGCCTCCCTGAATTTAGCGCCACCAGAGTTTCGCTCCCATCACATTATTCAATATGGATGGATCTCGGAGACCTAGTCCACCTGTAGCCTTTGGTTTGAGTAGCTTGTCCCAGGAAAGAAGAGCCCATTTCCTGTTGTCTTGGACGCCTGCCATAGAAATTTTTTGAACTGACATACTAGTTGTGAACAAATCCCTTTCGGGCATGCTCTTGCAGACAGTTGATATATTGGTAAAGCTTGCAGCACCGATTTTAACAAGATGAACACCCAATTATGTATCCTTTTAGCCACTCTGATGAGGGTGTCTTGCCAATCAGCTATTCAGGCTGGGCCGAGATTTAAATTCATGCCAAGGTATTTCATAGGGAAGGATCCTCGCTGGAACCCCAAAGTTCTAGCCAGAAAATTTTACGTGGCCAGAGGACAATTTAAAAAATAGACATTAGACTTGCCATTATTGATTTGTGTCCCTGAAGCAGCCATAAAGACATCTAATATTTTAAGGATAGCTTTGCATTCCTTCAGCGTCACCATACAGAACAATAAAATATCATCTACAAATTGCTGATGGGTCAATGGAAGGTGAGGTCCCCACAGTTTTAATCCTTGCAATTTACCTTCAGCTAGATGAGCTTTAATGAGTCTACCTAGTCCTTCTGCAGCTATAATGAATAGGAATGGGGATAGAGGATCCCCTTGCCGGAGGCCGCGAGAGCTGGTGAACGGAGCTGACGGGCTACCATTCAGTAGGATTGAGAAGTGTGAGGAGGAGATGAATGAGCGCAACCATTGAAGCCAGCAATGATCAAAACCAAAGGCACGCATCACCTCGATCAGATACTGCCAACTTATTCGGTCATATGCTTTGGATAAGTCTAACTTAATTAGCAGGCCTTTTCTTTTGTCCTTTTTTAATGACAGGATGGCTTCTTGGGCGACTACTATTCCATCCAAGATTTGTCTACCCTTGACAAAACCTGTCTGTTCCGAGGAGATTAGAGTAGGCAGCAAAGGTTTGATGCGATTGACCATAATAGTAGAAAGAATTTTGTAAATAACATTACACGAAGCAATGGGTCTAAAGCCTTCTGGAGTATCTGCATTTTGCTGCTTGGGAATTAGAGTTAAGAAAGTGGCGTTCAACGCTGGGTAGACCATCTTCATCCTTCGGGATTCTTCCACCACCTCTAAGATGTCCAGGCCTATGAAGGGCCAGGCCGCCTTAAAGAATTCACTTGTGATTCCGTCTGGCCCTGGGGCTTTGTTCTTGGGAAAATTCAAGATGACCTCTTCTACCTCCTGTAGCGTGATTGCCCGAAGAAAAGCAAGGTTCTGATCTCGGGTGATCAATTTGAGGATATGTGTAGTGATCTTTTCAATGGCTGCCTGTTGATTTGGAAGAGGTTCTGTAAGCATGTCTCTAAAATGATTAACCAACTCCCCCTCTGTATCTGCATGTTTAATTATCTGCTCCCCATTTGTTGTTTTTAAAGAAAAAATTATGTTGTGTTGGCGTCGCTATAACATGGCTTTGTGAAAAAACTTGGTATTTCGATCTCCTTCTTTGAGCCAATTTATCCGAGACTTTTGTTTCCACAAAATCTCTTCTTGCTTACGTCTCTCTTCTTGTTGACTGAGAGTATGGCCTTCCTCCATAGCTAGCTCAGGTATTTTGTTTATTATTTAATTTACTTTTATTTTTATTACTGTGTAATTTGACATAGTCAACATGTTAAACATGACATTACAACATTTCTATTATACACCTAAAATCAATCTAACTTATTTAAAACAAAAAAAAACTAACATTATAAAAAAATAAATATAAAACTATTTACTTGTGGATATAATGGCCTAAAATATTTCAATCCTCTAACATTTGATCCAATGGCTCATACATAGACACATTGGGAGTTAGAAAAGTTGTTTTCAAATAATAACACCTTACAACATAAATATATATATAATCTTTATAAAAATTATTAAAAAAACCTACATCATATTTTATATAAACTTAAAATTCCTCATTATCACACACACACACACACACACACATATATATATATATATATATATATATATATATATATATATTTAAACTTTTATTTACATCAATAATACTATTTTGTTTTTGCCATATAAAACTCAATGATATTTAAGACTTACCTACTTAATTCTCAAAGTAGTTTGAAAACGACCCATTTAATAATAGAAGAGCTTTTAATAAAAAGACTTGCACAAAAAGTAAACATCTCACTCGATTTTTTTTAATTGTGCTTATTCATTTCCCAGAACTCTCGTTGTCAATCATGGTTAACGTAAACTATTAGCATGGTTTCCATATTATATATATTTTAATTATTATAATAATAATTTATATGTTATAATAATAATTTTTATATTTATTTATTTAAGAGTTGTTTATTTATTTAGAAGAATTTTTTGGACGGTCAAAATTGGCTGGAATTTGGGTAATTTTTTTAATAAATCTTGTAATAGGAGTGTTTGACTCATGTTTTTGATAGTGGAAATGAATTCAGCACCATCAAAAACCTCTAAAACACTTAAAATATTGAAATTTGATAGTTATAACCTGAATTTACAAAAATTCTTCTCGAATTTTTTTAAAATCTTACTTGAATTTCAATGATTTTCGAGACAAAAAAACAATCTAATTAAACTACTGTATTTAAAATTATATGATTTGAGATTTTATTAAAAATATATTTTAATCAATATGATGAATTTCATAATCTAATGTTATATCTTAATAGCAATAACATATTGTCATATGAGATCATATTGGGAATGACTACATTATATCTCACATGTAGTTACGATTTCTAATGGGCAAAACAATTTTTTTCTTAAATCAACAATGTTGTTTTCTTTTCTTACATGTAACTCAATGACAGCTTTATGCGCCACTCGATAATATTTAAAGTTTATTTACTTAATGGTTGAAGTAATTTGTAAAAAATAATTTAATAATAAATAAGATTTATTCAATAAAATATTTATGATAAAAAATATTTTATTATATTTTATTGATTTTTAATATAAATTTATTTGATTTATTTGATTGGATGTCTTGTTAAGGAATTTTTTGATGTGAAATTATTTGTTTAATTCTCTATTTAAATTGTTTTTAAAAGAATTTCTTAATGTGAAATTACTGGTTTAATTTTCCACACAGATTAGAGTGATATATTAAATATGATATAAATATAGTCCTGCCAATTTTTAAAAAAAATCATAAATTATAATTAATATTTATTTATTTTATGAAAAAAGCAAACTTAGAATCAATTATTTAATATTTTAATATACATCTACTAGTCTTGCAAATTTATATATTTTCCATATATATATATTTTTAATATGCAATTAGATAGCAATTTTTTAAATAAAATAAAAACTTCATAATTAAAATAAATAAATTAAATTTTATAACTAACTCTTCCATTTTAAAAACAAATATAACTAATAACATATTGTCATATTTGTGGAATCGAGATTCTCTGGATGGGAAAGTCATATGATCACTTTGCTCATGTTTCCGACACCTGTTTATTATTGCGTAATAATTTCAAAACAAAATTTTGGGTTATTTATGTGAAAGGCCCTACACTGTGGAATTGAATTTCCTTGCCTCTGGAAGCACTTTCTGTTCAAGGGAATTGTGAGATATCTTGTATTTTATGTCAAATTGTATTATGAGTTTGAAAGTGTTGGATGATAATTGTAAAACAAATTTTTGGCAAGGGGACTCTTTGGTGTAGATTTCGAAAGTATATTTTATTCGAGAGATATCTTGTTAGGGAAATAAGGTGATCTTAAAATTAGATAATAATAAAATTATAATTTCAAATTGAATTTTATTTTGTTTATATTTAATTAATAATTAAAATTTTCTTTTAATATGTAAATTTTTTTTCATTTTTGATATTTTCCAACAAGATCACATATACTATGTTTTTAAACAAATCTCACTAATAAATTGGAAAAAACTAATAAAATCTTTATACCACATATGAATATTTCTCTTAAATAAACATTAATATTTCTCCTAAAAAAACAAATTTCATATAATTAAACATGAAATAAATTAAAATAAGCAAACATATTTTCTATTTCAGGAAATTTCAAATGTGCCATGATAAAAAGAATTAAATTCTAAGTTTAAAAAGTATAACATAGAAGTTCGGAATATATATTTGATTTTAAATGGAGAAAGTTATATGGTTGAAATGGGACAATTTAATACTCTGGGCATGAACACAGCTAACAGGGGATTCAGAACTGATTTCCTACTAATTTCATCAAGTGAAATAATACCTTAAATCTAAAGTCATTGACCTTCGAGATACCTGGAATACATCATCATTCACCTTCCATACATTCATGGCATGGCAGCAATCCTAATTTCTTTGCAAATTCAATGCTGTCATCAAAAATTTCAGCCAAGCCATACTTAAACGAGAAGCCCATATCCAACAATTTCTTGGAGGAGATAGGCACACTGCTGATAAGATCCTCCTCTTCATAAAATCTGCAATTTACATGATACCATCTAGTCACCCAAATGCAAGTTTTTATAAACAATATGAGAAATATGAAAGGGTAGCTTACCTGTCTGGTAGATTGAATTGTGGATAGCGTTTGAGACAGAAATCATCCAGTTCACGAAGAGTGAGAGAGTGAGCAGAGCATATATATCGACCTTGAGCAGATGGATGCTCCATCAAGAATATGTGAGCCCTGCATACGTCCTCAGTGTGCAGTAATGCAATGGAACCAATGAGATGCTGGAGCTCCCTTAACCACTCATAACACTGGGCATTGCCTGTAACATAAAATACTCTCCTTAAAAAAAATGCTTTGCCATGAACGTAACGATTAAGTTTTTCAGTATAGGTATTGAGTATCAGAGCAGGCAACGCTTGCGGTGGGGTCCAGCAATGTGCTCCTTCTACATATGTAGCCACACTTTGTCACCCACATGGAAGTTGTGTGGCACCTGATGCTGATCATGGCGCTGCTTGTACTTGGCATTGGATTTGTCCAAGAGGTCATGGACCTACTGGCGAACGTGTTGGATGTGTTCAATAAATTTGGTTGCTTTATTAGCCTTAGAGAGTACATGTGTGGATTATGTATGTGTGATCACATGAGGTATGGCAGCATCAGATAGCGACGTGCCTAGGGTCAAATCAATGGAGTGCTTGACCTAATAGTGTAGAGGAGCCTCTGTGGGTGAGGAGAAAATTTCCCCGTATTCCTCCACGACATTTTCCATTTGCTGCTGATGTGCAAGGGAGCCCTGTTTGGAGGTGTTAGCCACAATATTCTTCTTTCTATATGGGTGAATTGTAATGAAAATAAATTTCCTAATTTGTGAAAAATCTTACTGTGTTATTTTGCAGTAGTCAAAGAGATGGCAAGAGGCGGTACTACCTATGGTATCTTGTACAATTTATTTCCAAAAGTAATAACAATAGAACGAGGCCTAGACTCATACACAACATGTCGCTTCCACATGTATGGTTGGCCCAATAATATATCATATAGGGTCAAGATGAGAAACATCACACAATACCTCATCCGTGAATGGCTTGATGTTGTACGAAAGGCAGCACTGCTAGCGGACACAGAGATATCTTCCTTGGTGAAGCCACCCAATGGTATACCATTGTGGATCTGTTGTGGTCGATAGGCTGAGTCGCTTCATGACATCTGCTGAAATGAGGTTCTTTTGGATTTCGCTATCAACAAGGTATTGTAGTGGAGAACCCTTCACCCACATCTACAACTCAAAGAAGCACTCCCCCTCCTCTAGATCCTCGGACTCCTCCCTCTGGAGCTTGGTGGTGGAAATGGTGGCATTGGGTTCCACCTCAATGAATTTCCTCCCCGTGTCATCACCCTTTTCTGGTTCTAACTCAGGATCAAAACATGCATCTAATTCGGGTACCTTTAGTTCAGCCACCAGCGACTGTTTGGACCGATACTCATTTGTGCTGTGAGTGGGGATGTTATGAAATTCACACCACTTCCTCGTGTCCTTCTTTGGATTTGTGGTGTTGGTCCGAGTTGCCCCACTTTGGCTTTGCCTCTTGTTCTATGGTTCGGGGGCGCCTTTCCCTGGATTCGGATTTGCAGATCCGAAGTCTTGCTTCTTCTGCTTAAATTTTTGCTCGATCTTGGTGGCATAGAAATATGATTTTCCAAGCGAGGTAATGTAGAGGAACTCCATTTCCTCATGAATGTATCTATGCAAACAGTTGTGGTACTTGAGCACAAAATGTCTCTATGAATATTTTATACGCAACTTTGTGTGTAGGGTATGGAACAAATTCATCAGTTCATGCACATCTTGATCCCTTTGTTGTCGTAGTGTGGTCCATTGGATGTACTTTTCCTCATAGCTCCCCACAGGGTAATATTGTTCCTTTATTCCATCTCGGAACAAATTACATGTTGGTGTGGCCAAGAATAGAGAGGGTTATCTCTCGTCCTTTTTCTCATAATAGGTTTACCACCAGTATTTTACATGGGGACAGCTTTGAGGAGTGAAAAAGTAATATATTCTCGGTCGGAGAAATCATGGACAGAGAAATACCCTTACAACAAATTCAACCATCTATCTATGACATTTGCATCTATCTGGCCTTCAAATACAGGAATGTAGAATTTGAATTGTACCTTGAAAGGAGTGGCACCTCCATAGTGGTTGCTGAATGTAGACGTGTTGTCGGTGGGCATCTATTGAAGGATCTAGGCAAAGTTATCCATCATCGCATTCCTCTGTTTCTAGAGGGCTTGCTCGAGAAATATTTTGATAGGATATCTTACTCCCTCATCTATATTTTCTTTTGCCATGGGAGCTCATCGGGTTTTGCGAGGCTGATCTTGCAAGGGTTCAACCAGTCGAGTCCTAACTCCTTATACCCTAACCTCGTTGGGGACATGCAAAAAAAAACTGAGAAAGAGAAAATCACTCTGGTACCACTGATCCAGATTTATGAAGAAACACAATAATATACAGAAATAAACATAAACACATAGATGAATTAGAAATAAAACTTCATTTTATTAAAATCAAATGACTGAAATATGTTTACAGACATAATGGAGATAGACTGGCTAGGGTGCTGATAGCTTATCTCTGAGAAGAGATGTGGCAGCTGCAAGCCTTAGAATTGTGTTACAATGAGGCTTGAAGGCATATTTATTGTTTAGAAAAATGGGAAACCCTAAATATCCAAAAATCTAACCCTAGGAGATGAAGCGCCAAAACTCTAGGCCCCATTTGGGTAAATTGGTACATCAACTTCCCGAGGACGTAACTTTGGCATATGATCTATGTTTGGCATGCTCAATACCTCGTTAGAAATATATATCTGAGACTAAAAATTTTGGTGTGAGGAAATTCATTTTTCTCTCATTTTTCCCAAAAATATGTCATTTAGGGCCTCAAAACGACTCCAGAAGTTCAAGACTCGAAAAACTGCTAAAAATAGTAAATTTTGCAAAAATTGATAAACTGAAAGAAACAATGATAGGGGTCCAAGTGTAATAGGTGGGTGGCCACCAATATCCACCTAGATCACAATTACCTCTCATGAACATTAGTTCCCATGGAAATATAAAAAAATAATAACTTGTTGACTAGTAGAAATTATCATATGTATGTACACAAACTATTAGGATATGGTGTACGAGAGTGAAACTTAGGAAATTGAATTAGTTTTGTAACATATTTGGTGCCTTAATGTTTGATTAAGGATACAAGGCATCAATTCCTTTTTTCCTTCTTCCTGATATTAACGATCAACTCTTATACCACTTTCTTACATACACAATTCCCTTATTGACTTACATAGGTTACAAGGTACCCCAAATTTTTATTTTATTTTTATATCTAGCTTGAAAATAATATTTAGTACAACTTTATCACGTGCCTAATAAATTTGTCCTAACCACACTTACAAAAACTTGATTTGATCTCTAATACATTTTTTTTGAAAAATGGAGCAAGAAATTCTCAATTTGATTTTGCCTTGATTAAATTGAGAAAATTAAAATTCCACATTAGCATACAACTTGGATGCAGTTAGTGAGGTGACATGACTTTTTTCACTTAGTTAGCTCAGTAAATTCAAGTTAGAGGAGTTAGAGTTCAGTTGAGGATGTGTGATTTCTAATTTGTAGCAATCAAGGTTGGTCATTTCAAGTTGTTTTCAGTTAAACTAGTTCTAATTGTGAAGTGGGACTTCATTCAAACTCATTGATCGTCCATTTAACTGATCAATCAACTCAAAATAGCTAGTGCATGCAGATAATTTGAGTTCCCCTGCTATGGTAGAGATTCCAAGGTAGTGTAACATCAATTGTAGACTAGTCTTGAGTGTACAAGTGTTGCATGCAGTCAGATGATCAACCTAGGGAACTGCACAATCCATTTTGAATAAATTCATAAATAATAAGGGCCTAATTTCTCAAGGAGCTGAGCAAGGAAATAGGGGCTCAAGCAGAGGCATAAATTGACTAATTCCGAGTCATAACTTCTAAGTGAGCAGAGAGATAGGTTATTCACTTGCAGATTGTGCTCAGTTAAGCAAATTAATTTTAATACATATATATTCATCAGATTAATGCAAGCAGGCATTGGGGTTTTTAAATTATTGCTTCCCCTAGAAACAATATTGTGTGAATGTGTGTTATTTCTTAGTACATGTCTGATATTTTTTTTAGACATAATCGGTTGCTGTATTGAATTCAAAAAGGGTAAAATGGGAGTCTGAGCTCCAGAATTACAGAGTATTGAATTTGAAGCGCAGAAGAGGAGGGAACCTTAGTGAGTCCCAGTTCCTGTTTGTTCCGCTTGTGTTTGACTGTAGAGAAAACTAATCCGGCATATATGCAGACAAATTAAAATAGCAGGAGGCTACATTTGTGAAACATGATAAAACAAAATGATCATCAGAACCTGTGGACCTGCAGAAGAGCGCCATCAAGAGCCTGATGGTTCTTAATTTGTTGATTTGAGATAGGATCAGTAGCTGCTGAAAGCGGATATCTGATTACCATCGAATACTTGAAGTGTATGACTGCAGTAATCGCAGTAGACAGACTGAGCAGAGCGTTTTTTATCATGGAAGAAAACAGAAGGATTCAGCGTTGTTTCTTTACCTTGTAATGGCTCCTCCAGAAGCCTCCAGGCCTGCTCTTGAGTTTATTCCTCCGCCCCTCCTACACAATTTCCCTCTGCAGGCTGAGAATTCCTTTCTTCGCACTTCCACTAGCAAACTCTGCCCAATTCTCAGTTGTGTTGAGTTTGGCGCTGGCTTCCATTTCTCTCAGAGTGCATTCTGCCCTCTCAGCCTCAATTTGACCCCTACTGCCTCCATTACGCCCTCTGTTGTCTTCAGCAGAAACCAGTCCTCCACATTCTCCACTCAACATTATCTATTCTCTCCTCCCCATGAAGAAATGTCGATGCTGCATCATAGAATGAGATGCAGACGAGGCAGCAGCAAAGGAAGACTGCCTCACTCCTCGCCTTCTTCTCGGTCGCCTGCTTCTGGCTCAAGTGCCATTGCCTCGCCCTCTTCTGAGTACTTCACTCCGCATTATCCTGATACGAGAAGTGGTAGAGGTAGAATCCATTCCACCAGCTTTTTTTCCCAGCATTCCCACGATTCTGGCCCTTCTAGCTCACAGTCCTCTCCATTCATTGCTCAGTTCACTTACAAATGCACCATGAATCGACCCATCATCAAAGCTACCATCTCTGTCAGGTTTCAGGAGGTTGCGCAAGCTGTTTCTCCAGGTTTGCATCAGGATGAGCCTCACCATGCAGTTCAGAATGAGCCCTCTGCATGCACCAGTCACCAGGCTCACATTGGCATAGGCACCGCGGTGGTTGACTTTGTTGAGAAACCTCGAACTGCTAGTGCTGAATGAGAATAGGAAAATGTGGATGCACAGGACGCCTACAGTTGCCGTATTGTTGAAGAACTTCCAACTCCTCCTCATGACTGCAATTCTGCCAGCTTCTTTTGGAAACAGGTTCTCAGATCTCATTTTCTTGGGTTCTTTCTTGTCTTTTTGGAAACAATAGCTAGTTTTTTTGGAAACATATCAGAACTTATGTCGGTTTCCCCTACGAGGGCGGCTCTTCTCTTTTGGACTCGACTGGTTTCCCATTTCTGGGCAGTCGCTTACATGTCTCGGATGATATATGCCAAGTATCATGGCTAGGAACTGCTAAGGCCAGTGCCTCATTGTACATTATGTTTCAGTAATAGAATTTAGCTAAATTTAGAAAAAATAAAAATAAAAATAAAAAATAAAAAATAAAAATCTTAATCTTAATTGAATCATTAAAAAACTAAAAAGGGATAGTATAAAGTATCACAATTTTCTTATCAAAACCAAATGCTCCTAAATGAAACAATTTCATCAATTCAAGGGCAGTAAAAAAAAGTTTACTGATAAAGAAGTGAGAGAGATCTTTTTTAATAGAAGAAATTTGATATTCATTAACAAAAAAAATCGGATAGATTATGTATGTAGTTACAAACTGTTATGTAGGTACAAACTATTACAACTAAGTAATTAAAGGTAAATTTAGTGTTATTTAAGAAATGAGAATTATGAAAATTCATCATTATTCATCAAGATAAATCATTTCCTCTGAAATAATTTAATAAAATATATTCCACATGAATACCATGGTCAATACCATGGGTTGTTTTATACACCTAAAATCAATCTAACTTATTAAAAAGAAAAAAAAGAAAAACTAACATTATAAAAAATATATATATAAATATTTACTTGTGGATCTAGTGGACTAAAACATTTCAATCGTCTAGCATTTGATCCAATGGCTCAGACATGGACACATTGGCAACTAGGGAAGTTGTTTTCAAATAAGATCAATACCATGGGGTGTTTTTATAGTTTATTATTATTTTTGTTTTTTATTTAATTTACTTTTATTTTTATTTTTGTGTTCAACATGTTAAACATGACATTACAACATTTCTATTATACACCTAAAATCAATCTAACTTTAAAAAAAAAAAAAAAAAACTAACATTATAAAAAAATAAATATAAAACTATTTACTTATGGATCTAATCGCCTAAAATATTTCAATCCTCTAACATTTGACCCAATAGCTCACACATGAACACATTAGCAGTTAGAAAAATTGTTTTCAAATAATAACACTTTACAACATAAATATATATAATCTTTATAAAAATTATTAAAAAAACCTACATTATATTTTATATAAACTTAAAATTCCTCATTATCATATGTATAGAAATAAACTTTTATTTACATCAATAATACTATTTTGTTTTTCCCATATAAAAATCAATGATATTTAAGACTTACCTACTTAATTCTCAAAGTAGTTTGAAAACGACCCATTTAATAATAAAAGAGCTTTTAATAAACAGACTTGCACAAAAAGTAAACATCTCACTGGATTTTTTTTAATTGTGCTTATTCATTTCCCAGAACTCGTTGTCAATCATGGTTAATGTAAACTATTAGCTGTTGGAAATGTTGTCATTGATGGCAAAGGAAAGGAGATGGCAAAGGTAAAGACAGGAGCAGCACCTAAACTATCCATAAGGCAAAAGAGACAGAGAAGTAGCAGAAGAAACAGAGGAATTGAAGCAGAATTGGTTTATCTATGAATTAGGGGTTTAATACAGTTTGCAGATGAATTATTGAGCAATTATTCATCAATGATAGACTAAATCTGTAGTAAAGACTTAATATGCTTGGGGATGAGTTGGAGTATTGCTTAAATGGCAGAAGAGGGCTGGAGTACAAGCAACATATATACATATATCTTTTTATGAAGAATTGTGAATAAGTTCCATGTGTGACTTTATGTGTTCTTGGTCGAATCATATGAGGAAATTGTCCCAGTGTAACTGTCCAAACTGTATGCGCTTGTGGGGAGAATATACAAACCCTGTGACGAGAATTCCATATGAATGAGACCCTGTAGCAGAGTATTTATAAGAAATGCATAATAAACCTCTGCATAAGAATAAACGAAACCATGTTATGTATGGTGCAAGGGTTATGTATGGTGGAACTCTGCGTCAGAGTATAAAAGAACCTTTTATAACAGGAAACCGTGTATTGAATACAGTATGAATGGAGGCGGAACCAGAGTCAGAGGCGAAACCATAGTCAAAGGCAGAACCATAGTCGTAACAAAATATATAAATAATAAAGGAGAACCGGAACCTTGACCGGAGGAACCATGAGGGGACTGAAACCACGAGCGGGTTCACGGAGGCAGATTTCCCAATTCCGCACTACCTTTCGACCATAAGGTGGTTTTGCAGAAATCGCAGCGATTCCATAGACTTCGTGACACGTGGCATACGTGGTATTGGAAGCCACCATTTAACTTGCAATTTCGCGCGTTATACACCGACCAAAGACGCCGAGCGAAATGGATATAAACCATCGATCTGGCGGAGGAGCATCGGACGAAGATCATGAAACGAAGATGCGCGAGGTTTAATAAAAGCGCACAGAGATTAAGCCAGGTACGGTGCGTTCCGTGGATTGGTTGTTTGACTAAATTGTGGGGCCTGGCGGAGTCATATATAATGAATCATTTTATTAATGTTTTCGACGTATTATAATCTTAATATAAGGTTCGAGAGTATGTTAAAAGAGTCGATCAAAGTTTAATATTGGTGGCACGCTGGCGGTGGTGCATGGTGGAGCCACCACAAAGTGGTGTTTACGGGGGCTCCCATTTCTCCGTACACATCAAATGGGGTGAGACCCCGCAGTTCATCATAGCCGTTGATCGGCGGTCAACTTGTGATCGGCCAGTCAACTACGGGGGGTACCCTCCGTGTTAACCTCCGCGCTCTTCAACGCCGCGCACTCCGTCGATCTCCAATCAACCTGTGCGATGTTTAACCTGCGCCTGTTCACCGTGCTGCCGCCTGCGAATTGATCTCTCGTTCGGGCAGTTGGAATTACATTCCAACAAGTTGCATATGGTTAATTGGCGCGATATGAAATATGAAATATGTGAACGGGGCCTAATACATATACACGGATATGGACTGTCAGGTTATAATATTATATGGCGACGGTAAAGTTAATTCCTTGGGCTTAATAACAATACCAGAAGTCTATAATTCTGGAGGCAGTATTATATGCATACCTGCTCGAGTTTTCTACCCTTGCGGAACTTAAAGGGAATGGAGCTCCGTTTGATGCGAATTGATACAACTATGATTCAAACCATATATACTTCAAGGAGAAAGAGGAAGTATATGATATGATTAAGTTATATCAAGAGCATGCTGAGACACACAGGAACAAATTTGACAGGTGTTCAAGCACAGGAATCTGTAAAATATTCAAAAGTGCAGTAAACAGGTGAAATGTGCAGATGACAGTAAACAAAGAAGATGCAGAATAGTTTCTTAACTGCAGTAGAAAAAGACAAAATCCAGTAAAGCCAAAGTTCAGAAGAGGAGCTGAGTGATATTGAAATATGTAATTAAAAATGTGAATGTAAATGTTGTAAATAATTTTTTATTGTTTGTGATGCAAAGGAAAGTATCCTAAGGAAAAGACAAAATCCCACTGTAGCATGAAATTGTGTACATATTATTATGATTTTAAATTGAGTTGGATAAAGAAATGAGGAGGCAGAAGACTAAGGGGTATGACCATCCATTTCGAATTCCTAGAGGAATACAAACAGTCATGTGAGGATTTCTATAAGTAATATCATTTTGATATGCAAAGTGTTGAGTTAGAAGAGAGAGAGAGAGTGAGTGAAGAGAATGCAGAAATGAATCGGTGAAGCAGAGAAGAAAGAGGAGCTGAGCAGAGAAGAAGGAGAAGCTGATAGAGAATCTGAGAAGATGCAGAGATGATACAGGGCAGATATGAGAATAGATGAACAGCAGAGCAGATGGAACAGAACATAGCTGATATTCAAGGTAAATCAGCAAGTGTTTCTCTTTTGAAAGAGTAAGGAAGTTGGAGCTTCCCTATCAAGTTGTAGCTTGATAGATGTCAGTTGGAGCTGACTGAGGTTGGAGCCTCCTGTAGGTTGGTGCCTGCAGAAAACAGATGGGAGTTGGTGCTTCCACATCAAGTTGTAGCTTGATAAAATGTCAGTTGTAGCTGACTGAGGTTGGAGCCTCCTATAGGTTGGTGCTTACAGATAATTAATGGGAGTTGGAGCTTTCTTGCAAGTTGTAGCTTGTAGAATTGAGGTAGGAGCCTCCTGTAGGTTGGTGCCTACAGAAAATCAGTGGTGAGAGGGAGTTGGAGCTTGCCTTTGCATCACAACAATAATAAGATGTGGTTTTCTCCCTTCATGGGTTTCCACTTATATCTGGTGTCTCTGTGCATGATGTCTGTGTGTTGATGTGGTTTATCTAATCTACTTAATACTTGTTGCTCACATACCAAGACTGCTGCTACATTAACAAATCTATTTGATACTTGCTTCTCACTAATAAAGATTGGTCACATATTAAGTTGATCATGAAGTGAAGGTGTAAATAAGTTTTAAGAGAAAAAGTTTAAAAGTCCATGTATGTGTTAAATTGATTCACCCCGCCCCCTCTCAGTTTAACTAAGGGTTCAACATTAGCATGGTTTCCATATTATATATATTTTAATTATTATAATAGTAATTTATATGTTATAATAATATTATTATAATAATAATTTTTATATTTATTTATTTATTTAGGAGTTGTCTATTTATTCAGAGGAATTGTTTGGACCGTCAAAATTGGCTGGAATCTAGGTATTTTTTTTAATAAATCTTGCAATAGGAGTGTTTGACTCATGTTTTTGATGGTGGAAATGAATTCAGCACCATCAAAAACCTCTAGCACACCTAGAATATTGAAATTTGATAGTTATAACCTGGATTTACAAAAATCCTTCTCGAATTTTTTAAAAATCTTACTTGAATTTCAATAATTTTCAAGACAAAAAAACAATCTAATTAGACTACTGCATTTAGAATTATATGATTTAAGATTTTATTACAGATATATTTTAATCAATATGATGAATTTCATAATCTAATGTTATATCTTAATAGCAATAAGATATTGTCATATGAGATCATATTGGGAATGACTACATTATATCTCACATGTAGTTAGGATTTCTAATTGGCAAAACAATTTTTTTTCTTAAATCAACAATGTTGTTTTCTTTTCTTACATGTAACTCAATGACAGCTTTATGCGCCACTTGATAATATTTAAAGTTTATTTACTTAATGGTTGAAGTAATTTGTAAAAAATAATTTAATAATAAATAAGATTTATTCAATAAAATATTTATGATAAAAAAATATTTTATTATATTTTATTGATTTTTAATATAAATTTATTTGATTGGATGTCTGGTTAAGGAATTCTTTGATGTGAAATTATTTGTTTAATTCTTTATCTAAATTGTTTTTTTAAAGAATTTCTTAATGTGAAATTACTGGTTTAATTTTTCACTCAGATTAGAGTGATATATTAAATATGATATAAATATAGTCCTGCCAAACTTTAAAAAAAAAAAATCATAAATTATAATTAATATTTATTTATTTTATGAAAAAAGCAAACTCAATTTAATATATTAGAATCAATTATTTAATATTTTAATATACATCTACTAGTCTTGCAAATTTATATATTTTTCATATATATATATATATATATATATATATATATATATATATATATATATATATAATATGCAATTAGATAGCAATTTTTTAAATAAAATAAAAACTTCATAATTAAAATAAATAAATTAAATTTTATAACTTACTCTTCCATTTTAAAAACAAATATAACTAATAACATATTGTCATATTTGTGGAATCGAGATTCTCTGGATGGGAAAGTCATATGATCACTTTGCTCATGTTTCCGACACCTGTTTATTATTGCGTAATAATTTCAAAACAAAATTTTGGGTTATTTATGTGAAAGGCCCTACACTGTGGAATTTCCTTTCCTTGCCTCTGGAAGCACTTTCTGTTCAAGGGAATTGCGAGATATCTTGTATTTTATGTCAAATTGAATTATGAGCTTAGAAAGTGTTGGATGATAATTGTAAAACAAAGTTTTGGAAAGAGGGACTCTTTGGTGTAGATTTCCTTATGTTTGAAAGTATATTTTATTCGAGAGATATCTTGTTAAGGAAATAAGGTGATCTTAAAATTAGATAATAATAAAATTATAATTTCAAATTGAATTTTTTTTTGTTTATATTTAATTAATAATTAAAATTTTCTTTTAATATGTAAATTTTTATTCATTTTTGATATTTTTCAACAAGATCACATATACTATATTTTTAAACAAATCTCACTAATAAATTGGAAAAAACTAGTAAAATCTTTATACCACATATGAATATTTCTCTTAAAATAAACATTAATATTTCTCCTAAAATAAACAATTTTCATATAATTAAACATGAAATAAATTAAAATAAGCAAACATATTTTCTATTTCAGGAAATTTCAAATGTGCCATGATAAAAAGAATTAAATTCCAAGTTTAAAAGGTACAACATAGAAGTTCGGAATATATATTTGATTTTAAATGGAGAAGGACATATGGTTGAAATGGGACAATTTAATACTCTGGGCATGAACACAGTTAACAGGGGATTCAGAACTGATTTCCTACTAATTTCATCAAGTGAAATAATACCTTAAATCTAAAGTCATTGACCTTCCAGATACCTGGAATACATCATCATTCACCTTCCATACATTCATGGCATGGCAGCAATCCTAATTTCTTTGTAAATTCAATGCTGTCATCAAAAATTTCAGCCAAGCCATACTTAAACGAGAGGCCCATATCCAACAATTTCTTGGAGGAGATAGGCACACTGCTGATAAGATCCTCCTCTTCATAAAATCTGCAATTTACATGATACCATCTAGTCACCCAAATGCAAGTTTTTATAAACAATAAGAGAAATATGAAAGGGTAGCTTACCTGACTGGTAGATTGAATTGTGGATAGCGTTTGAGACAGAAATCATCCAGTTCACGAAGAGTGAGAGAGTGAGCAGAGCATATATATCGACCTTGAGCAGATGGATGCTCCATCAAGAATATGTGAGCCCTGCATACGTCCTCAGTGTGCAGTAATGCAATGGAACCAATGAGATGCTGGAGCTCCCTTAACCACTCATAACACTGGGCATTGCCTGTAACATAAAATACTCTCCTTAAAAAAATGCTTTGCCATGAACGTAACGATTAAGTTTTTCAGTATAGGTATTGAGTACATTTTGAGTACAATCTAGAAAATATGTTTATGGTAAAAAGTTGTAAGTAAAAGTTTAATACAGTGACATGTGGTTTAACAGTAAGTTTTGTTAAGGGTGAGAAACCCACAAGATGGAGAGTTCAAATCTCATTGTGAGTATATGGCCTATTGTCTTGGCTAGAAGAGTAGGCTGACCCCATAGTGGACATGTAGAAAAAAAAGGAGAAACAAGGGTTTTTATACATTAAGTATTTGACAATGATCTCAAAATCAGTATCAATTTATTTTAATCATTAATATAGTAACCATTCACATTTCTTGTCTTTTTTGTTTAGTCTAAATTTTTTTAGAATGCAAAACTTAAAAAAAGTTTGTATGGTGAGAAATTTGTTCTTTTTAGCCAAATATAATTGTATTTTTAAATTCATAAATGAATTTAACTTTTTGAAAATTTACTTTCATATATATAGAATTGTTTAAATTTCAGTTTTGAATTAAATGGATTAAACTATTTGAAAATTTCCTTTCTGGAATTTTTTTAGATACTTGGTGAGAATTTTTAATGTGACTGGAACAAATAATTGTTGGATTTTAGACAAAATTAACTTTAAAATATACATAAAAAAATGGTTCTGAATTTCTAACTTGATTGGAACACATCATTATTATATTTTAAATAAAATTAACTTAAAAATATATTTAAAAAAAATTCTAAACTTAAAATAGTGAGACTACTACAAGTGTTTTAGCTATAAGAATTTATTCTTTTCAATTGCTTTATATATATATTTTAAATAATATATAGATAATGTTTTTCAACCCTACATACATTTTTATATAGTGTTTCCTGAAAAAAAGATTGTATAACATGATTTCAAATTGTGAAAATCAGCATACTTATATATTGAAATATTTATTTAACATAAAAACAAATTTTTTTAATATGACCTATAACCTCAAGCTCAAGGGAAATACTCCTTATCTTATTCTCTTGATTGAAGTTGGACTGTCCCCGATTGAAAGTACGACTATGTTTAGATATCTAATGTATAAGAAGAAGCTTTATAACATAGAACCCAAGAGACTTCCAAAATTTGCTTCTAACTTTAGTCAAAACCCAAGTACCACTATGTTTAGATATCTAGTGTACAAGAAGAAGCTTTACAACATGGAATCCAAGAGGCTTCCAAAAATTGCTTCTAACTTTAGTCAAGACTCTCACCTGAGCCTCAAGGGCTAGTGACATAAGGATGCCCAATTTTGGCTCAACCTTGGGGAATTAAGGAGGAGACCATCACGGGAAGCAAGGATAGTATCAAAGATAATATTACCTCCAATTTTAAGGACAATATATGGGATAATAATGAGTTGGAAGGTAAAAGGAAGCTAAAAACCTATAAGGAGGTAATCAACCCCACCCTTGATAACTAAAATTATCTCTTTTCTTTGACCAACACTAAGAAGAAAATGAACATGGATAATAACTAATTCTCATGAGCTTCTAAGACGGGACAATGGTCTACTCCCTGACCGGCTCTTGCCCACATCGGCTCTCAATTCCCTATCATCAACCACATCTCCGATCTTCTTGACTCTTCTTGACTTATTAAGCCAACCCAACTATAGCCATCTTGGAGGGCTTCTTTTGCTTCTCCTTAAACAAGATTTTGAAAAATAACAATTACACTCTTTTTTTCTTTTCAAAGGCCATAGACCACATTAGTCTTAATAGACATTAATCATCATCATTATCATAAAGTTTGATATTGAAATAAATTAATTAACATACATATTAGAGAGATTTTTTAAAAGTATAAAAATTATAAATAATAAAAATGAAAATCAGAAATTTAAAAACAGTTTGGAAACTAAATTTTTTATCAGATTTTAAAAAAAAAACCTCAAATTATTAAATCTAAATTATTCATAATTTTTTTTTTAAATTGTAAATTTAAAAACCCTATTACGAGATAAACCACACTTATCAATAGAAACTATTATTATTTAACATATAACTGTATCACTTTGTTACCGAGCATTAAGCCATCAAGGGAAATCCAGAAACGTTGGTCCTGTTATTGGCCACTGGACTTAATGACCATAAGTTTGAAGAGCAGGACAAGAACACCTGTGACCACGGCTAAAGCTTCTTCAATGCTAGCAGGAAGTGTAGGTGTAAGAAAAGGCCCCGCAACAAGCGATGCCGCTATTGTCACCACTTCAATTCCATTCTCCAACCCAAACTGACGAGCTGTTTGCTCTCCTGAAACCTTGGCTAAATAATACATCTGAATATCAAAAACAACTAATCAATTCAAATAACAAGATATATGCAACTGTTAATATATTTAATAATAAAACAATACTGCTTACAGTTTTGAGAACCTTTGTCAAGTTCATCATCAAGCCAAAAAAAAAAAAAAAATTAGAAAATCAAACATTGAACTTACCCAGAAAAGAGGCCCTTTACGCTTGAAAATATCAGCGTTGCTCCAGCAAGATTCATCAATACAGTCTCCGAATTCGCCCTTGTCATTCAGCGGAGAAGCTGCGGATATGGAGGAAGTGTATATTACACGCTTAATGGTTTTGGCCTTCACGCAAGCCTTCAAAATATCAAGTGTCCCATTTACCTCGGCCTCCACTACGCTGCTCTGTGTCTGGAAAGAAAAAAATATATAAAAATCTTATTGTTAATGGGGTTATTTCAATTGCGGATTTAGGAAATATTTTGGAATTTGATAAATATAATTTGAACATATACAAATTTATTGTTAACGAGGCTATGGAATATTTTGGAATTTGATAAAAATTAGCTAAATTTCTAATTAGTAATATTCCAAGTATTTTGAGATATTCTCAACTACCATTAACATAAATTAGATTCTGAAATATTCCCAAAATCTTAAATAAACATCAATTTAACATTAAATAATCGAAACCATTACCTCTGCATCAATGGCGAAATCCATGGGAGTAGCCAAGAGAATGGCGAACTCACAGCCCTGAACTGCAGCATCGAAGCTGCCCTTTTCAAGGAGATTGGCTCTGAAGAGCCGAAGCCTCTCTTTTGCTCCTGGGAGCGACAGAATATGGGCAGTCTCGTGTTCATCCCCTGCAGAATAATAGAGAAATGAGGACTTCTTGTTTATAAAACAGATGAAAATAATAAACAAAAAAGCTGCTGTTAATGTAACATAACATCATCTGGATCCATAACAGTGCCATTGACATTGTATCCCTGGAGCAGAAGATCTTTGATTAGCCATGAGGCAACGAAACCTCCTGCTCCTGTCACACATACAGTGCACTCTCTTCTTTCCTCGCACATCATTATCTTTGTCCCTCGCTTCAACAGGATTATCGGATTGCAAATAAATGAATTTGGAAAGTTGGAATGAAATCTAACAGGATAACGTTGGGAACAGGGAATATCTAAAAGAGGATATAACAATAATGATGAGTAGTGAGTGAATAAGTTTGGAACGTTGGATTGGAATCTAGTAAGATAAGGAGCAGGTTAGGGAATATTTAAAAGCATTTTCTATCTTAATTGTAAGTTATGGTATCAGAAGATTACCTTCTGTTAATATAAGCTTGGAAATAATTTATGATGTTGAAAAGTTTGGAAATAATTTATGATGTTGAAATTTCAGGTTTTAAATTACAATTTCTTTGATGTTGGAGGAGTTAATGCTATTGACATTTTAAAATTTGTTATTAAGTATTGGAATTTGGACTGTATGTTTATTTAAATTTAAAAATTTAAAAATAATATAAAATATTATAATGATTGATTGGTAGATGGATTGAATTTTTAGTATAATGATTGGTTGATTATGAGATAGTAGAATGATTAGTTCATTGATTGGTTGACTATGTAATACAATGATTGATCCACTGATTGGTTGATTATGTAGTACAATGATTGATCTATTGATTGGTGTGTAATGATTGATATAGTGATTGGTTGATTATAAAGTAGTTATGCAATGATCACGTTAAATCAATTTATTGATTTAGGTAGTATAATTATTTATTTTTGTATTTCAAGTAATGTAATTAATAGTTAACCTGCTAATCAATTTGTATTATTGAATTTACTGATTAATTGATTAAATTTAATAGATGTTAATATTTATTACTTTATTATTAAATGCATATTGTTTATATATTTATATATATGATATTAAGACCAATGCGGTTTATTGGATTTCAAGAAGAAGAAAAAAACTAATTGTGATTCTTCAAAATTGTGTTTCAATGATCAAAAAGAAAGGGAAAAATTTTATTTACTATAGTTGGGCTCACTTAACAAGACAAGAAGATTCGAAGTGTGCCAGAGGAATCGAGAGTGGATATGAGTAAGGGTAGGGCACTCTAAAAGAAAGTGTTTTTCATAAACCACCCTCTTAGTATCCTAAATCTGATAGATTCTATTGTCTTAGGGAGCCTTGGGAGTGGACCACTCCCAGTTTCTCTTAGAAGATCATGAGAATTAGTTCTTATCCTAGCCATGTTCATTTTTTACTTAGTACTATCATAAATTATCATAAATTATAATTGATATTTGTTTTTTAATGAAAAAAAACAAACTCAATCCAAGATGTGAGAGTCAGTTATTTGATACACATCTACTAACCTCATAACTATTAAAAATGTGTACTTTTTTCTTATAAATATATATATATTTTAATATCCAATTAAATAACAATTTTTTTTTCTCTATAAGGTTTGGGTCTCGGTCACTCATCATAAGTTCAATTCTCTTTTCCCATTGAAATAATGTACCTAGACGTGCTGATAAAAACTATGTTAAAAAAAGAAAAAGAAAAAAAAAATACCAAACTAAAAAACAAAACAAAACAAAACTTTTTTAAATAAAATAAAAACTTCATAATTAAAATAAATAAACTAAATTTTATAACTTAATGTTACATTTTAAAAATAAATATAACTAATTTAACTAATAACACATTGTCATATTTGTGGAATCAAAATTCTTTGGATAGGAAAACCCATAATGATCATTGATCACTTTGCTCATGATAACTTATTCTGTACTAATTGTAAAACAAAATTTTGGGTTATTTATGTGAAGAAATCTCCACTGCGGGCTTCTTTTCCTTGTGTCTGGAACCACTTTCTGTTCAATGAAATTGCGAGATATCTTGTATTTTATGTGAAATTGAATTAATAGCTTTTATATATTGGTTAAATTGAAATATTTTTATTTTTATTTATTTATTTATTGCTTATTTTATATATTGAAATATTTTATTTATGATGTATATTGGTTTTTTTAATTATTATTAATATTTTTTAAATTTTATATATTATTTTTATATTAAGAATTGAATTAATTACATATTTTATGAATTGATTTTTTTTACTTTAAATTATTTCTTTTTTTTTTCTTTGTACATTAAAATATTTAATTATCGTTTATATATAGTTTATGTTATTTTTAAAAATAATATTAAAATAAATTAGTTAACATGGATACTAAAACGATTTATTAATGTATCTAATTAAAATATGAAATATAAATAATATTAACTGTATTTGTTTTTTTGTTTTGTTTTATATACTTTATAATAATTTTAAAAGTTGATATAATGGAAATATTTTTACCATATCTCCTTTGTATTGGGTTGTAATATCAACAACTAATAAAAAAAGCATAGGTAGAGTTAGAATGCATTTTATAATAATTTTGTCAACTATAGGTTGGATGGAATTACCCATGGCCTTCATGCTGGGTTGTAGGCTCAACAATTTTTTTTTAATCAAATTCATATTGAACATATCCTATAATACAAAATTGTACAAAATTTTAACAACTTTTTGGCTAATAAATCTTCTGTGTTGCTTTTTTCTGCTCTGAATTCTTTATTGGCCTTGCATGGTTGTACTTCTTTAATTTCCAGTTGCCTGTAGATGTTTTCGCTTGCTGTTGTATTGGCCCTGCATGGCATCATAATAGACCTGCATGGCTTTGTAATGGCCCTGCATGGTGTCGTAATGGTCTTGCTTGTCCATCTCTGGCTCTGGAGGGCTTCTATTCCAACTTTCTTGGGCACCCCTCTTTTTTTTGGCCTTTGCATGTCACTAATTCTTATAGTAGTTATCCGTTATGGGAAATTGATCGTATGACCTACAATGATTTTCCTATGGGTGGTGAGACAGTAAAGCTCAGTTGCAATGGTTCGGGTGGTTAGTGGTTCAATTTAGTTTTTTGGTTGGTTAAAGTTATTAAATGTTCCATTGTCACGGTTAAATGAAAACTAATAGGATTAGACTATTTCCATAGAAAAAGAACGTAGAATCTCATAGTTATTTGTTTTGAGCTAGAGGGAGAAGTGGGTGCACTAGAACTTGTCAATGAAGATATGCAGAGCAAACAACATGTATTATAGAATCAAGGAGTTTGGACAAAATAATTCAACATAAATATAGATTAATACATTTTAAAATAAGCTCTACTAATCATAAGTATGACATAATTAATAAAAATTCATGTCTACAAGGGCTAGGATTATGTATAAATTATGATCTCATTCTAACAAATAAAGTTTAATTAAGGAAGCAAGTTATCTTAAGGTAATAGAAACTAAAAAGGATGAAAAATGGGAAATGACTAGAACTAGAGAAAGCAATTCCTGGAGGCAAAGTTAAAATAATACTGATAAATAAGAATTTATTGGGATCTTCTCTTGGAATTATTGTGGATTTCCATGGAGTAAAGGCCCCAAAATAAGTCATATCTTGAGTGAAATGAATATTATATTGTTTTTTTTCTTTTAACTTGGGAATACATAAAGTATTTATCTTGTAGTCACTATGGAATATGAAATCCTCTTATAGAGGCATTTGAGGCATAGTTTCTTATATGTGCATTAAGGAAAGATAACACTTTGATTCAGATTTATGTAGGAACACAATAATATATAGAAATAAACATAAACACAGAGATGTAGTGGAAATAAAACTTCATTTCATTAAAATCAAATGACTGAAATATGCTTACAGACATAATGAAGATAGACTAGCTAGGGCGCTGGTAGCTTATCTCTGAGAAGATATGTGGTGGCTACAGGCCTCTAAAATGTGTTACAATGAGGCTCAAAGGCCTATTTATTATTTAGAAACAATGGAAAACCCTAAAAATCCAAAAATCTAACCCTAGGAGATGAAGCGCCAAAACTATGGGCACCGTTTGGGTAAATTGGTACATCAACTTCTCGGGGATGTAACTTTGGTATATGATCTCTGTTTGGCGCACTCAATACCTCGTTAGAAATATCTATCCAAGGACTATAACTTTTGTTGTGAGAAACATCAAAGGAACTTCCATGTTGTTTCCGGTTTTTCCAACAAAAAAAAAAATTAGGACCTCAAAACAGCTTTGGAAGTTCACGACCCGAAAAAAATGCTAAAAATAGTAAATTGTGTGGAAAATTAAAAAAAAAATGAAAGAAACAATGGTCAAGTGGAATAGGTGGGTGGCCACCAATATCCACTTGGATCATTCCTCCCCCCTTAGGAAGCAATGGTCCCCATTGCATTGAGTTCCTCCATGATATTAGGAAAATTTTGCTGAACTTGGTCCCCAGTGAGCCACTTGCCTTGGTGATGGTGTATGGCCCATATCAGAGCAGGCAACGCTTGCGGTGGGGTCCAGCAATGTGCTCCTTCTACATATGTAGCCACACTTTGTCACCCACATGGAAGTTGTGTGGCACCTGATGCTGATCATGGCGCTGCTTGTACTTGGCATTGGATTTGTCCAAGAGGTCATGGACCTACTGGCGAACGTGTTGGATGTGTTCAATAAATTTGGTTGCTTTATTAGCCTTAGAGAGTACATGTGTGGATTATGTATGTGTGATCACATGAGGTATGGCAGCATCAGATAGCGACGTGCCTAGGGTCAAATCAATGGAGTGCTTGACCTAATAGTGTAGAGGAGCCTCTGTGGGTGAGGAGAAAATTTCCCCGTATTCCTCCACGACATTTTCCATTTGCTGCTGATGTGCAAGGGAGCCCTGTTTGGAGGTGTTAGCCACAATATTCTTCTTTCCATATGGGTGAATTGTAATGAAAATAAATTTCCTAATTTGTGAAAAATCTTACTGTGTTATTTTGCAGTAGTCAAAGAGATGGCAAGAGGCGGTACTACCTATGGTATCTTGTACAATTTATTTCCAAAAGTAATAACAATAGAACGAGGCCTAGACTCATACACAACATGTCGCTTCCACATGTATGGTTGGCCCAATAATATATCATATAGGGTCAAGATGAGAAACATCACACAATACCTCATCCGTGAATGGCTTGATGTTGTACGAAAGGCAGCACTGCTAGCGGACACAGAGATATCTTCCTTGGTGAAGCCACCCAATGGTATACCATTGTGGATCTGTTGTGGTCGATAGGCTGAGTCGCTTCATGACATCTGCTGAAATGAGGTTCTTTTGGATTTCGCTATCAACAAGGTATTGTAGTGGAGAACCCTTCACCCACATCTACAACTCAAAGAAGCACTCCCCCTCCTCTAGATCCTCGGACTCCTCCCTCTGGAGCTTGGTGGTGGAAATGGTGGCATTGGGTTCCACCTCAATGAATTTCCTCCCCGTGTCATCACCCTTTTCTGGTTCTAACTCAGGATCAAAACATGCATCTAATTCGGGTACCTTTAGTTCAGCCACCAGCGACTGTTTGGACCGATACTCATTTGTGCTGTGAGTGGGGATGTTATGAAATTCACACCACTTCCTCGTGTCCTTCTTTGGATTTGTGGTGTTGGTCCGAGTTGCCCCACTTTGGCTTTGCCTCTTGTTCTATGGTTCGGGGGCGCCTTTCCCTGGATTCGGATTTGCAGATCCGAAGTCTTGCTTCTTCTGCTTAAATTTTTGCTCGATCTTGGTGGCATAGAAATATGATTTTCCAAGCGAGGTAATGTAGAGGAACTCCATTTCCTCATGAATGTATCTGTGCAAACAGTTGCGGTACTTGAGCACAAAATGTCTCTATGAATATTTTATACGCAACTTTGTGTGTAGGGTATGGAACAAATTCATCAGTTCATGCACATCTTGATCCCTTTGTTGTCGTAGTGTGGTCCATTGGATGTACTTTTCCTCATAGCTCCCCACAGGGTAATATTGTTCCTTTATTCCATCTCGGAACAAATTACATGTTGGTGTGGCCAAGAATAGAGAGGGTTATCTCTCGTCCTTTTTCTCATAATAGGTTTACCACCAGTATTTTACATGGGGACAGCTTTGAGGAGTGAAAAAGTAATATATTCTCGGTCGGAGAAATCATGGACAGAGAAATACCCTTACAACAAATTCAACCATCTATCTATGACATTTGCATCTATCTGGCCTTCAAATACAGGAATGTAGAATTTGAATTGTACCTTGAAAGGAGTGGCACCTCCATAGTGGTTGCTGAATGTAGACGTGTTGTCGGTGGGCATCTATTGAAGGATCTAGGCAAAGTTATCCATCATCGCATTCCTCTGTTTCTAGAGGGCTTGCTCGAGAAATATTTTGATAGGATATCTTACTCCCTCATCTATATTTTCTTTTGCCATGGGAGCTCATCGGGTTTTGCGAGGCTGATCTTGCAAGGGTTCAACCAGTCGAGTCCTAACTCCTTATACCCTAACCTCGTTGGGGACATGCAAAAAAAAACTGAGAAAGAGAAAATCACTCTGGTACCACTGATCCAGATTTATGAAGAAACACAATAATATACAGAAATAAACATAAACACATAGATGAATTAGAAATAAAACTTCATTTTATTAAAATCAAATGACTGAAATATGTTTACAGACATAATGGAGATAGACTGGCTAGGGTGCTGATAGCTTATCTCTGAGAAGAGATGTGGCAGCTGCAAGCCTTAGAATTGTGTTACAATGAGGCTTGAAGGCATATTTATTGTTTAGAAAAATGGGAAACCCTAAATATCCAAAAATCTAACCCTAGGAGATGAAGCGCCAAAACTCTAGGCCCCATTTGGGTAAATTGGTACATCAACTTCCCGAGGACGTAACTTTGGCATATGATCTATGTTTGGCATGCTCAATACCTCGTTAGAAATATATATCTGAGACTAAAAATTTTGGTGTGAGGAAATTCATTTTTCTCTCATTTTTCCCAAAAATATGTCATTTAGGGCCTCAAAACGACTCCAGAAGTTCAAGACTCGAAAAACTGCTAAAAATAGTAAATTTTGCAAAAATTGATAAACTGAAAGAAACAATGATAGGGGTCCAAGTGTAATAGGTGGGTGGCCACCAATATCCACCTAGATCACAATTACCTCTCATGAACATTAGTTCCCATGGAAATATAAAAAAATAATAACTTGTTGACTAGTAGAAATTATCATATGTATGTACACAAACTATTAGGATATGGTGTACGAGAGTGAAACTTAGGAAATTGAATTAGTTTTGTAACATATTTGGTGCCTTAATGTTTGATTAAGGATACAAGGCATCAATTCCTTTTTTCCTTCTTCCTGATATTAACGATCAACTCTTATACCACTTTCTTACATACACAATTCCCTTATTGACTTACATAGGTTACAAGGTACCCCAAATTTTTATTTTATTTTTATATCTAGCTTGAAAATAATATTTAGTACAACTTTATCACGTGCCTAATAAATTTGTCCTAACCACACTTACAAAAACTTGATTTGATCTCTAATACATTTTTTTTGAAAAATGGAGCAAGAAATTCTCAATTTGATTTTGCCTTGATTAAATTGAGAAAATTAAAATTCCACATTAGCATACAACTTGGATGCAGTTAGTGAGGTGACATGACTTTTTTCACTTAGTTAGCTCAGTAAATTCAAGTTAGAGGAGTTAGAGTTCAGTTGAGGATGTGTGATTTCTAATTTGTAGCAATCAAGGTTGGTCATTTCAAGTTGTTTTCAGTTAAACTAGTTCTAATTGTGAAGTGGGACTTCATTCAAACTCATTGATCGTCCATTTAACTGATCAATCAACTCAAAATAGCTAGTGCATGCAGATAATTTGAGTTCCCCTGCTATGGTAGAGATTCCAAGGTAGTGTAACATCAATTGTAGACTAGTCTTGAGTGTACAAGTGTTGCATGCAGTCAGATGATCAACCTAGGGAACTGCACAATCCATTTTGAATAAATTCATAAATAATAAGGGCCTAATTTCTCAAGGAGCTGAGCAAGGAAATAGGGGCTCAAGCAGAGGCATAAATTGACTAATTCCGAGTCATAACTTCTAAGTGAGCAGAGAGATAGGTTATTCACTTGCAGATTGTGCTCAGTTAAGCAAATTAATTTTAATACATATATATTCATCAGATTAATGCAAGCAGGCATTGGGGTTTTTAAATTATTGCTTCCCCTAGAAACAATATTGTGTGAATGTGTGTTATTTCTTAGTACATGTCTGATATTTTTTTTAGACATAATCGGTTGCTGTATTGAATTCAAAAAGGGTAAAATGGGAGTCTGAGCTCCAGAATTACAGAGTATTGAATTTGAAGCGCAGAAGAGGAGGGAACCTTAGTGAGTCCCAGTTCCTGTTTGTTCCGCTTGTGTTTGACTGTAGAGAAAACTAATCCGGCATATATGCAAACAAATTAAAATAGCAGGAGGCTACATTTGTGAAACATGATAAAACAAAATGATCATCAGAACCTGTGGACCTGCAGAAGAGCGCCATCAAGAGCCTGATGGTTCTTAATTTGTTGATTTGAGATAGGATCAGTAGCTGCTGAAAGCGGATATCTGATTACCATCGAATACTTGAAGTGTATGACTGCAGTAATCGCAGTAGACAGACTGAGCAGAGCGTTCTTTATCATGGAAGAAAACAGAAGGATTCGGCGTTGTTTCTGCTGAGATTGCCCTGAGGTTTAGAGCAGGCTCTGTTGGCGCAAGCGTCGGCCTCCTTGTTGAGGGAACGGAGGACGTGGAAGAACCGAACTTCCTGCATTCGCTGAGTGAGTTCGTGGCATCGGTTTAGGATTTTCTAAAGGGGCAGGTTGGCTGTTGTGCACTTATGAACCAGAAGGCTGATAATAATGGCCGAGTCACCGATCACAGTGGCTGTGCGAATGCCAAGAGTCTGAAGTTGCAGAAGTCCTTGGTAAAGGGCAAGCGCTTCAGCTTTATTATTGGATGTGGAACCAAGACCCCACTCGTAAGCCAGAGCGATGTCACCATTGGCATTATGAATGAAACCGCCCGCCCCTGCTTTGCCAGGGTTTGATTTAGATGCCCCATCGAAAAACAAGTAGTAGGTATTACGACTTGTTAGCCAGTGAGCAAAATCCATGTCTTTCATTCGGATTTTCCAATTGCTTGTAGGATTCTTAGTTTTGCTGGTGTCGAGTCTGTGAGGCCTATTGCAGAGGTCACGGTTGCTCTGGTCGAGCAGGCTCCCTATGTAGTTCCGCTCTTCGACAACAAGCCCCACCACATCGATGTTTCGCTGACAATTGGCAGCAACTGTTTCCATAGCAAGACCTCTCGCCTTGTTATGTAATCTCCTGATGTCAGTTTCCTTGTCTTTGAAGATTAATTGGTTACGAGCGAGCCAAATACGCCACAACATGGTATATGGAAGAGCGTTCCAGGCTCTTCTTGCAATATGATTATTCTTACGCTGCCAGGGGTAATTCGTTTTCCAAGAATGCAAGAGCTCAGCGACTGTGCTATGTTGGCTCCAAGGAAGATGATCCTGCTGGAAGGCTTCTTTCCAACAGGCAGTGGCAAAGGAACAGCTTATAAAGAGATGCTAGATAGTCTCCTCAGCTGCGGCACAGTTTGGGCAGCGAGAAGGACCAGAGACACCGCGAATTTTAAGGTTATCAGAAGTTAGAACTTTTCCTTTTAAAAGTACCCAGATGAAGAACTTGATTTTGGGAAGGGTCTCAGATTTCCAAACAGTTTTCCAGTGAGGCCATTTAGACACCGGGTGATCTCTGTTGCAGATATGTTGATAGGCAGCCTTGACAGTGTAGCTGGCGCCTGTAGGGTCCCAGCAAAAGCAGTCCTCCTCGTTTTGTTTTGTGGGAGCGATGCCGTGAAGATGAGCCTGTAGAGTGGCCAGACTGAGACGAAGCTCTTCAGGGGCGTCCAGAAGTTGCCATCCTGTCCAGAGATGAGTGTGGAGATCCTATTTGGAAATCTGAGCCAGAGTGTGGATCCCTTTGTTGGCCAGGTAAGAAAGAATCTGTTGGGTTCCAGGCCAATTGCTAATTGGAGGATGGCCTAAAATTTTATCAGCTCCTAATCTTGTGTTGTTTCCCCCCTTGGGAACCTTAGAAATATTTGCAGCGAGAATGGGAATTGCTTTTTTGCACAGTGCCCAGATTTTGGTACAAGCTCGGATGGGCATATCATGATCTAAGAGGAGCTGCCTTGGAAAATTCAAATATTTGACTTCCAGCACTCGCTTCCACCAAGTAGAATCTCCGTTGATGAACCTCCAGACAATCTTGCCACCGAAGACCAAGTTTAGAAGCTGTGGAGATCTTATCCCCAGCCCACCATGTTCATAGGGTTGGGTGACCTGTTTCCAGTTGATGAGATTATATTTCCTTCGTTCAGTCTTTCCCCCTTGCCAGAGAAAGTGGCGGAGGATGGCTTCCACTTTATGGTGGAAGCTCACAGGAGCTCGCAGCAACAAGAATTGATACAGGGGTAGTGAGGATAGACCAGACTTCAGGAGGACAAGGCGCCCAGCTGGGTTAAGCCAGAGAGAGCCCCACTGCTGCACTTTCTGATTCATTTTGTCAATGATAGTATCCCAGATTTCAGCTTTCAAAGGACCCAGACTTACTGGCATGCCCAGGTATGAGAAGTGCCTCCAATCTAATTTGCAGGGAACCCCAAAAATGTTGGCAATGCTCTGAAGTGAATGGGCTGTTGCATTCCATCCATAGATACAACTCTTGAGGTGGTTGATCATGCCTCCGGAGAAATTCATAAATTTGTCTAAGAGTGTTTTGAAGCGGCGAGCTATAATATTGGAGGCACCTCCCATTAACAAGGTGTCATCAGCAAACTGTGAATGGTTTATGTTTTTGACTCCATTCCCAAATTTAATGCCAGTGATGAGGCCGGTGCGGCGTTTATGGTCAAGGGCCCGGCTGAAGGATTCGGCCATCAGAATAAAAAGGTAGGGGGAGAGAGGGCAGCCTTGACGTAATCCTCGTGAAGATTGGAAGGAGGGGCCTGGCCTGCCATTGATAAGGGGGGAGATCCAAGGACCTGAGATGCAGGCGTGAACAAGGTCGATGAAGGGAGGAGCAAACCCCATCTTTTTAAGGACAACAAGAAGGAAAGAATGTCTTACCCGATCGAAGGCATTGGCTAAGTCCAATTTCAGAATGAACCCTTTTTCTTTTCTTATTTGACTGGAGTGAATAGCCTCTTGTACCAACAGAATGGAGTCGGAAATTTGTCTATTTGCGAGAAAGCCTCCTTGATTCTCAGAGATGAGGGAGGGAAGAATGGGTTTGAGGCGAGTAGCTATGATTTTGGACAAGATTTTGTAAGAGGAGTTGCAAAGAGAAATGGGCCAGAAGCGAGAAAAGGTTGAGGGTCGGTTTTCTTTAGGGAGGAGGGCAAGCTGAGTAGCATTGGTGAAGCCTCCAATTTTATTCTTGTGCTGGATCCATTTTATCATCTTGACAAGATCTTTTTTGATGGTCCCCCAGTGTGCACGATAAAAATTAATGGGGAAGCCATCAGGGCCAGGGGCCTTGTCTGGCTGGAGAGCCCATATGGCTTTTTGAATTTCATCCTCATCAATAACCTTAGTGAGCTCTGCATTAACTTCTGCACTAATTTTTGAAGGTAGGTATTGCAGCAGATTTGAATAATCTTCAGCCTCTTTCGTTTCAGTTAGGAGCGTATTGAAGTGCTTTGAGGCTGCCTTTTTTATAGCTTCTTGAGAGGTGTGAAGTTGGCCTTCATCGTCAATGATGGAGGCGACATTGTTTCTGATTTTTCGAGCAGTGGTCTGTTTTTGAAAGAAGGAGGAGTTTTTGTCCCCTTCTTGCAGCCACAACTGACGAGATTTGAGCCTCCATTTCTGCTCCTCCATACGATTGGCACGGTAGAGTTGAAAATAAAGTTCGCTTTCTCTTGCTTTGTGGTCCAGGGATAAACCATGTTTCTCTATGGTGTTATGGATCTGTTCCAGTTTATATTTGATCTCAGTTTTGACTTTCTCCGGCTCTTTATAGTGGTTTCTGGCCCATTCCTTTAGAGCGCTTTTGGTCCTTTTTAATTTGCTTTCCCAGATAAAGCTTGGCGATCCTTCAATATGCTGGCACCAAGTTTGCCTAACAATTTGGTCTACAGCAGGCAGGTTGTTCCACAGCGAACTGTACTTGAAGGGAATGGGGCCTAGTGGACTGTGGGTTTCAAGAGTTAACGTTGTGGGATAGTGATCAGAAGCAGCAAAGGGTAGAATGACAGAGAAAGTCGTGGAGAAGGAGGAGATGAGTGAGATATTCACCAAGAACCTGTCCAGTCGCTCCATAATATTTGCCTTGCCCAATCTGCGGTTATTCCATGTGTACCTTCTATTTTTGGGGGCGACATCAATAAGATCATGGTCCTGCATAATGGTTTCCAGCTGCGATCTATAAGGATCGTGAATAAAGCAACCCCCTTTCTTTTCGTTGGCGTGGAGTATGAGATTAAGATCTCCTCCAAGAACAATGCTGCTGCAATCTACATTATCAATGTCGATTTGGAGAGAATTCCAACACAATGCCTTATCCCTGTAATGGTTTGGAGCATATACATTGTAGATGATAATTTTTTGGTTACTCATGAGATTCTCTAGAATGACTTTGATCCAAAATTGGTTGATAGTATTTGAATGGTGCTTCCAAGAAGTATGGCTCCAAAGAGTAGCGATCCCCCCTGAAGCTCCTCTTGATTCACTAATGTTTCCTTCGTAGTGCTTGAGGCGATCAATGATCCCTCTCATTTCTTGGTGTCCCTGCTTTGTTTCTTGTAACAGTAATATTCCTGGCTTTTCCTGAGTTATCAGATCATTCAGAGCTGAAATCTTGGAGGGGTGCCCTAAACCCCTACTGTTCCAAGATAAAACTTTCATCATTGGGTGAGAGGGGTACGGAGAGTTGCTCGCCCTCCCTTGTTTTTGGTTTCCACATCCTTGCTGTTTTGCCCCAAAATGTAGGTTTCAATAGGGTTTTGAGTGCCCATGGCTATATCTTTTTGGGCATTTTCTTCTCTTTGCTGTTTAGTTGATCTCCTACCAGGACCATGCTTCCTGTGAGAATCCAGATTGGCCCCATGTTCTTTGACAGAACTTCTGGTAGATCTCGGTGAGGGAGGGTCATGAGAGAAGGAAGGGGAGAGGTTAGTGGGGGAGGAAGGAGCGAGAGTGTTGTCCAGAGGTGGAGGCAGGGAGATGGGGGGGTCATCGTCAAGGGAAATGGAGATGAAAGGGTTAGAGGACTCCAAGGGATTGGTATGCTCCAAGGATTTCTTAGGGGGAGAGGGCGGAGGAGTTGATGAGGAAGAATGATTAGGTTTGAAGGGAGCAGATTTGGGAGGAGCAACAGCAAGCGAAGCGGCAGAGGTCTTTTTCCTTTTAACAGTTTCCCATTGTTTCTCAGGCTGAATAGAATCATCAATAGCAATTTTAGTGCATCGGTTGGCAAAATGACCGTACTCGTGACATACCTTGCATTTGAACGGGATTTGCTCGTAGTCCAGCTGTTGAATGTGTGTCCAGTCATCCACCTTCAGCTTGATTGCCTCTGGGAGACCTTTGCCCAGATCTACTTCCACACATATGCACGCACATGCTTGCATATTATCCTTGGGCTCGCTCCTGTCGATGTACTTCCCCACAGCGTTGCCGATGGCGCGAACCGAGTCATCTCCCCAGCAATGGAGCGGGAGATGCGGAAGCCAGACCCAGACAGGGACAGCACTCAAGATATCCAGCTCGGGGTCGAAGTCTGGCGTCCATTTGTTCAAATACAGTCCTCTGGAGTCCATAAAATAGGGCCCATTTCTGAAGATTAAGTCCTTATCAGCTTTGGTTTCAAAATGAAAAGTGTAGTAACCTTTCCCGCAGAAGCGAATGGAAATTTTTCCATTGACTTTATCAGCCCAGTTTTTCTCGATCCAACGTTGAACAGATTTAGGAGAGGGCCATAAACCTGTGAATTGCCCTATGAGACCCCTCTCAGCGAGGGAAAGGGCAGCCATTCTTGGCAAGGCTGGAGGCAGAACGACCTCTTGCAAGCCATCGAGCTTCTTGACGAACTTAGAGAGAGAAGGACGAGGGCGTTGAAGTGGAAGAGATTTGACGAGTGCGGAGAACGCAGATTGTGCATCGTTTCCCACCGAAGGACCGTCCTGAGAAGCCATAGTCGGCCAGATACAAGATCAAAAGCAGAAGGCCATAGAACCCAACGCAGACAATGGGGAGGGGCCGAGGAGGGCCCCGCAGAGCCACGCAGCTACAAAGCACCGCACGAACGGCCTTGAGGTGGGGGCTGTCAAGCAGAACCACCAAGGCCGAGGCCGAAGCCGGCAGCACCAATAAACCAGCAAGGCGGCTAGGTTGCGGCATGCCCTAACACAGAGCAGCTAGACAAAAGTACATGTATGATATTATTGTTTTAAATTGTGAATTGATTTTCACGGAACAATAGAGTAGGTTTGTGTCTTGTGATTTTTATTAAAAATTCATAAGGATTTGCAAATCTACATCATAATTTCTACAGTTTTGTCAAACAATTTACATGTATACCTTTATTCGAATAATTTGTATACAACCAATTAAGTATTCCTTTTAGTGTAGACATTTTTTAACCATTTTGTGTGAAATCATATAAGAAACATTTCTCTAATTCCACTTGTAGCATACTAACTTAAATATACGACTCAATTACACTACTTTTGATTTCTATATTTGAGTTATTTTATCAAAACATTTGTATGAAATTTGTAAAATAACACCTTTAACACATTTTTTCACATGCTTTACATGAAAATAAACATATATGATCTACAATATTACTATCATACAACAATATTATCCTCATCCAAAAAACAACATTTTTATTGGGAATTTCATCAAACAATATGTATGCAATGAATCATTAACTCATTTAAGAATTTTTACAAACACTTTTCATGCAAGCTAATAAAAAAATTCCTTAGGGCATATATTCAAAGTTATAGTGATCCAATTTCTAGAAAATAAAGTAGATTATCAATGGTACTTCCCCTCACTTTGGTCCAATTTTAAGCCATTGTAACCTCCCAAATGAAAATTTATAACATAAATTCCAACATCACCCATTTGATGCATGGTTTTAGGGGCATCTAAGAAGATCAACATTCATCAATCATATCTTCTAGAATATCACACCCTAAGCTTATAAATTCAAATCAGATGATTATCTAGGTTTCCCCTCACTAAGGTCCAATTTTTAGCTTCTAGAACCTCCCTGAACAAAAGTTAGAGTAGAAATGTCAACATGAACTTTCTTATGCATGTTTTTAGGCCCATCCAGGAACCTTGAATTCCTCTAATGATATATCGTAAATATCATGACCCAAGATATGGAAGATGAACTAGATGATGAATGGGGTTTATATTCACTACAATCCAAGTTTTAGCTTCTAGAAGGTCCTAAGAAAAAGTTATAGCATAAATGCCAACAAGATCTGTTTAAAGATGCATTTATCAAGGCCAACTTTCTCTAAGCGTATTTCCTAAAAAAAATTAACCCAATATCTAAAAGTTGGACCAGAGGATTAATGGGATTTCCCCACACTGTGGTCCAAGTTTCATTTTTTAGAACCTTCTAGAAGGAAGTTTATAGTAGAAATGATAACATGGCCTATTGAAAGAATAATTTAGGAGGCATATCTGCCTTAACTAGTGTTTTACGAAATTTAATACATATAAAATCCGACATCCAAATAGTATAACAACTATAGCTATGATAAATGTATTTAAGAGTAAATGCATATACATATAAACTTGCTAAAAAGAACAATTAAATAGTCATGCATATCACTAAAAGTAATAAAATTAAATATCTATTTATTACATCAAGAAAAATAATGGAAACTGAAGTAGGGTGAGCCATGTTCCAGTACCCCACCAGAGGCTCAGTTATGTTTTAGTATTTCTCATACCTAACCACCCCCATGCTAGATTTTGATGCCTTATGGAGAACTTAAAGTAGGGGATTCACACCAAAGGCTTGTTTAAACACTCATAATATGGATCCCACTATCTAGTTGGATTATCAACTGGTATTTAACAGCAAGCACCAAGGTGGTTTATCATTTGTACCTTCAACAATCACCAAGGTGATTTATTAATTGTTCCTAGAAGTAAGCACCATAGTTTTCAGGCCAAATTTAACATAAAAGTGAAGTCACTCTCCTTCACATGTAGGAAAATATTAGTGCTTAGCCTTTCCTCTATGTCCATGCTCATAAACATTAACAAAAAGTACCATGTAGGTCTACATAACACAACAAAGTATTTCTCTGATCTTTGTAGTCTCTCAACCCTCACCTCTTCAGTGCCCTGTGTGCCACACACAAACAAGATCATTCCAATTACTTATAGCCATTTAGTCGAAAGAAAAAGTGTTGCAACACATTCACATATAGTCACACAAACTATCACAAATTCTAATTCCAATTCAAATTTCTAAGTCAGAGAGGGAAACAATTAGTGTATGAGAGAGTAATGGAAGAGAGAAAAATTATAAGCTTAAGAACTAAGAAGAAGAATCCTTTGATTGTTCCTCTCTCTTATTATTATAGTCAGACCTTGACCCTTTATCTTCCCGACCTTTCAACTTCTTAGGAACACTAACCATCACATCATAGCGAATTATTCAGCCAAGTTATATTTTTCCTTGTAATTCAAGTTCCCCCCCTTCCCAAGGCATCATAAGTTATTGGATGTACCCTTTCTTCAGCTCTAGCATTTTTATTGATAAAAAAACAATGATTCATATTATAGTTTTACATCATACCATCAATGCTAGAACCCTGACATTATATGTTCTCAATTACATTACACAATTCGGGTAATGAAACATGTGTCACAATCCCCCCTCCTTAAGGAAAGTCATGCTCAATGTTCCACTATATGTAGAACCATCCTATGCAGAGGTAGGGATATGCCATTTCCATATCAACAACATTTGATCATAATAATTTAAATCAAGTATTCTTTCATTTTTTTTTTGCTTTACAAACTTGCTTCATATGAATCAGATTCCATGAATATGAGTTTCTTCTCATGATATTTGACTCTTGTGTATGGTAGTACTTAGCCTTCATTATCATGACCAAGGTAATTTCCACTACAACTTGTACTTTCAATTAGCCAAACAATGGTACATGTTCATACATGAAAAAAAATCATTGCAAAATTTATAACATCCCCTAAAGTGATCCAAGAATTGTTATACACGTATTAATTCAATCACTTTCAATTTATTTAAAAATAAATAGAAAATGAAGCTATCATTTCATTATTTATTTTCATCGCAATCATTCCAATCATTCCATAATGCACCAAACATTTATTCCAATAACCAAAGGGTCAAAACTGAAATATACATATCTCTAAATTAATGAGTAACTAGCTTTCACTTTTCTTTGTAGGATGAGGGATTCATGCCACTCATTTCACTACCCAACAATTCCTCAAATTATTAGAAGTTATTTCTTTTCATTAAATTCAATCATGCAACCGATTGTCTCACAAAAGCATGCATGTATTCAATGCACCAAGCATATGTACCATCATGATTCAAAATATGAGTGTCATGACCAAATAATGCCAGAGTAACTCATGGATGCATCACAATATTTTAGCAATATTTACACACTGAAGGCTTCTTGCCTTTTTCATAACCCACTAGGTAATAATGAGAAACTTTCTTTCATATATCAACAATTCAATACAATTTTCACATTAACTAGGAAAAACTAATCCTTCAATTATATGTTCCTTACCAACAAACTCAACATTATATGATAGAATCACGTGTCTCAATCTTAGAAACTATTTACCCAATACCCATAGAATCATGAACACAATTGCAATCCCTACATTTGCTTTATACATCCCACATTTGTATTAATTCTCTCAATCAATCACAAAACATATTTAATCTCGTGAATGTATTATTCATTCATTTAATTTTTGTTCAACATGGCAGATTAATGCATGCACACATTATTAATACTTTACTAAATATTTTTTTGCTGAAAATTCTCTATCTTAACCATATTCCATCTTGGGAATCCATGCAATACATGCATTAATTCGAAAAACCAAAGATATCAAATTCAGTTGAAAGGAATTCTTCCCAATTCTTTCACATTTTTACTTCCACTTGCTACTTTCCCTACTTACTTGGCTACCATCACATGCATTCATATCTAAGATATTTTCAAAGAGTTCAACTGGATTCTTATCATACTTGATTTTGTAGCATTCAGCATCCCCTGAAATGATCTCAAATTGACATGTTATTTACAACTCTATCATTTCATCTGTTTACACAAAAGTTTCAAAGAATATTCATAAAGGGAATTTGAATTATGTATCCATGTTACACCTTTAGAAAATACCTTCAATAATACACCAAAACATGCATGTTCCATACTTGCACACAATCCATGCTATTCATGCACATCTTTTTTAAATTTAATTTTCATCCTATCTTGGTTTTAATCGTTCACATGACAAGTCTCATAAGAATAAGCATGGAAACTATTTCACATGGTACTTAAAAGAAAGGGATTACTCTTGCACACTTTCCATATGAACATTTCATGTGACATGGAATTCATTAGGTAACCTTACTATATTACTCAAAACATAGTAAAAACTAGTTTATTTACAAAACATTCACGCATGCATATTATAGTCATAAATAAAATATATCATCGAAGTACAATTTTCAGTTAAGGGAAACTCCCTTCATAATCCATTTTCATAGTTGTGACTTCACTGTCCATCTGGTTCATATTGACCTAGTCAACCCTCCTTAATTGATCCTTTATCGACATCTTCCCTCTAATGCTACTTTGTAAGGTAGGTTTCAGACCTCATTAGGCATTTCATCACAATGAATAAACATAGAAATTTTATTGAGAAAAATAAATTCAAATAAATTTTCTCAAATACTTAGCAGTCTCACAATCCAAAGTTCTTCCTTGTAATAGCTATGGGCTCCCTCCCCATTTCACTCTTGTACATATTAGTTGTCTCAACATACATTATATCAGTAAATTTTCCTTAGAACATGTCCATTCCTTCATTCAATCTCACAACCATATACTCATCTCATGAACTTAATCACGAATTCAAATAATTCTGTAATTGTGCATAATATTCAAGTGTCATAACAATAATTCTTAAAAGGGTTGTCTAAAGAAAACCATTGACTGAAAGAAAAACCTTTAATTTCTCTTAGTCATATGCTTCATTTCTCGTGTTTTGTTCAATAGTAATTCATTCTCTGGTTGGGACATGAATCCACAAATACATTGTCTTACCAAGAGGCAAGTATGATGCATAACCAATATTGAACACAAACAAGGTCAAGGTACCAAACCCAACAACCTCCAACCAATAGGCTCACATCCCCCATTAAATCCTATCTCGGCCGACTAGGGATATTGAGAGTCTTGTGGCTCCAATATTTATTTATATTTTATAGGTCTCCAAGTATCGTCTAAGCCCTCTTATAGCTAAGATACCAAACCCAAAAACCTCCAACCAATAGGTTCACATCCCCTATTATCCCCTATCTCAACCATCCAAGGATGTTCAAAGTCCTATGGCTCTAGGAGTTCTTATTGCCTCACAGGTCTCCAGGTACTATCTAGGCCCTATTACAACCAAGGTACCAAACCCAGTAGCCTCTAACCAACAAGCTCACATCCCCCATCATGTAACTCGGCTCAAGGTAGTACACCTCCCTTCTTTGATCACAATAGCCCCTTAGACTTGCTGCTATCCTTCCAAGGTATCCAACTTGGGTTGGTTAAGGATGTCTTAGATCCATATGGCTTATAGGAGTTTCATCTACCTTTGGGGCTCCAAGTAATCTCTGGTACCCACACACAAAAAATTGCCACTACACTCTTTTTTCCAGGGCTCTAACTTTACACAAGGAAACTCAAGGAGAAGTGCACTCAAAACACTACCATAACGTGCATATCAACATGCACAAGTGCCACTTGTACCATTATCTCATCATTGCCTTATCTTCCATGTCTTTGATTCCACACGACTACATGCATCGCCTTCATTGGATTCCCAATCATGTTTTCATCCTATTCTTGGTTACATGTTCACTATTAGTCACTATTAGTCATTTAAATCATGTTATGAAAATAGACTACTCTAAGGATTTATGCATGCACATCCATTATTGTTTTCACCTAACATATCTTCATGCATCTAGCGTATCATTATTTGATATCTATTCCATTGACATGGATATTTTAACTATTTCATCTCATGCATTTTTATAATTCCTATGTTATTATTCATTAGTATATGATAACTTCTAAAAACATTAAAGTAAAGTATAAAATAAGGATGAGATAAGTTAAGATATTCCCCCACATAGTTATGGCTACGTCACTTGGTTGTAAACTTATGTAATTCTATTGGGATACTCTACAGAGTCTATTCAACACCGTGCATGTTTATCCCGCTACATCAAACTCAAGTTAATCTTCAAGTAACATCAGTGTATTTATATATACATCAAAGTGATTTCCCATAATTACACATGAATGTGTATATATATTAAATCAAAACCTAAAATATTTCCTATACTTGATCCCATCCAGGTTTAGTTTTGAACCTTAGATCTGATACCACTTTTTCATATAGTATTAGAGCTCCCATTTCATATATTCCTAAGCCCATACAAGTTAATTGTTGAACCTTGATCTGATACCACTTTGTAACATAGTATTGTAGTTTCCATTTCATCTCTTCTTGAGCCCATCCAAGTCTAGTGTTGAACCATGTATTGATACAAACAAGGTAACAATTTGTTTTCTTCTTCAAGAGCGTAACAATTAGTTTTGATACCACTTTGTCACATACCTAGTTCCTTCAATGAGTTACAGAGGTTATGGGGTACCCAAAATTTTCTTTTTTCTTTTTCCTAGCTTGAAAATAAGATATAAAACCACTTTGTCACATACCCCTGGTAAATGTATCGTAACTGCGCTTGCAAAAACTTGATTTTCATCTCTCATATATTTTATTAAACACTTACATGTAAACCTTTATTTAAATACTTTGTATAGAACCAATAAAGTAGTCATTTTCTTGAAGACATTTTGTATGAAATAAAATAAGAAACATTGTCTAATTCCACTTGTAACACACTAACGATATATACCAATCAATCATGCCAACATTTTATTTCGATCTTTGAGGTATTTTATCAAATAGTTTGTATGGAAATTGTAATAAAACACCTTTAACCCATTTCTTCAAATTATTTGCATGAAAATAGGCATAGATAAGCTACAACATTATTACCATACAATAATGCTAATATACATTAATATTATCCCCATCCACAAAACAACATTTTCATTGGGGCATTACATTAAATAATTTGTATGCAATGAATCAAACCCATTTAATAATTTTTTCAAACACTTTGGATGCAAACTAATATAGAAAATTCCTCAAGGAATATATCCTACATTATAGCAGTCAAAGTTCATAAAAATGAACCAAATTACCAGTGGGATTTCTCCTCGCTATGATCCAATTTCAGCCTTTGGAACCTTCGAGATAACAATTTATAGAATAAATGTCAACATGATATTTTTAATACATCCTTTTAGAAACATCCATGAATCTTGATTTCCTTTATTCATATATCCTGAAATATCATGACCTATGATCTATAATTTTGACTTGATTATCAGTGGAATTTCCCCTTACTATGGTCCAAGTTTGAGTGTCTAGAACCTCCCAAAATAGGTGTTATAGTATAGGTACCAACATGACCTATTTGATGCATGTTTTTAGGAGCATACAAGAATATTCACCTCCTCAAATCATATCTCCTAAAATATCATGACCAAAGATCTTAAAGTTGAACCAAATGATCAACATGATTTAACCTCACTCTGGGACATGTTGAAGCTTCGAGAACCTCCCAGAAGAAAATTTATAGTAGAAATCCCAACATTAAAATGGTTTAAATATTCATTTATGCTCAACTTCCTCTGATCATTTTTCCTAAAAATATATGAAAATCGTACCAAAGGATTAGTGGGATTTCTCCTCACTGTGGTCCAAGTTTTAGCTTATGGAACCTCCGAGAAGAAAAGTTATAGTGGAAATGCTAACATGAATTGTTTAAAGAATAATTTAGGAAGCATATGTTCCTTAACCAATGATGTTACAAATTTTAATACATATAAAAAGGTATAACCAAATAGTATAATATATACATCCATGATAAATTTGTAGAAGGATAAATGCATGTACATATAAACTTGTTGAAAAGAAAATTTTAAATAATCATGCATATCACTAAACCATCTATGTCATAAATATAATTAACGCTTAAATACATATTTATTTATTGCAGCTAGAAAAATGCTAGAAACTGAAGCAGGGTGAGCCACATTCCACCCCACTATAAGATTATATATGCTGCAATATTTCTCATAGTTGGCCACCCTCGCAACATATTTGTATGCCTTGTGGGAATATTAACTTAGGGGATTCACACCAAAGGCTCAGTTAAACACACAGAATATAGAGCCCAATGTCCAGGTAGTTTATCAACTACTTTCTAACAAAAAGAAATAAGGTGGTTTATAAATTTTATATATAGAAAGCATCAGGGTGATTTATCATGTTCCTAGTAGTAAGAACCTATTGACGAGCAAAATTGTACTGCCGAAAACAAGGGGGTCTCCTCGATGAAAGGTCCCAATTAGAGCTCACATTGTTTGGGATAGGAGCCCCATCCGGTATGTGGGCCCGACTGCCACCATAAGTGTTTCCACTCTTGGTTTTCAGATGAAAAAATGATAAAGTAGAGACAAGGGTGAAATGACCATTCAGTGAAGAAAAATTAGCCCAAGATTGACAAACCACAAATAAAGATATAAACAAGTCTAAGAAGAAAAATAAAAACGGGGGTACGTGGATTGATGAGCCAAAAACCCAGTCAGACGTACATGAAAGAGAACACACCAAAATTTAATTGCAAAGTAGTTCACAATGGATCACTGACATGGCAAGGAAAAAATAAACATTGATTTGAAAGCAAACATACATGCAACAACTGTGAATTAGTTCATAACCAATTGCATGCATGAAAGCACACGTACAAACATAGTGAAATATTAGACAGCTAGTACTATCACCACAAGAAAGCATGTGAATCAGTGCCGGAAAAGAGAATATATTATTAATGCTACTACAACTTCAAATACATATTTTACAACTCGTCAAAACCCAGTAGTGGAACAAGGGCTATTCGTCTCAATGTAAGATACCAAAACTCTAGCCTTGCTACCTCTATCTCTACTTGATACCAAGAGCTGAGTGCCTTTAGCTCTCAAGCACCAATTCACTGTCTCGTCCTCACTTCAATTGTAGAGCTCCAAGTCCACCCATAATTTCCCGAAGTTGTACATATAGGCTGAGATGACTCTTGAGTTGCCCTTGACTCTTGGTATTCCCGATTGTTGGGCAAGATTGTGACTTGGGCCATTTGCAACCTGCAAACTAGGTTCATCTATGACCTGTTACCTAGAGCCATCTACGACCTGCGATCTGGGGTCATCTGCGACCTGCAACCTAGGGCGACTTGCGACCTGCGACCTGCAACCTGGGGTCATTTGCGACCTACGACCTAGGGTCATTTGTGACCTAAGGTTAGTCGCAACCTGGGAGGTTGCAACCTAGGGATATTCCTTCTATCCTTCTCTTTTGGAGAGCTCAGACCTTTCAAAACATGATGTCTTTCCCTGGTACTAGTCTTACGCGAATGGACTAGTGAGAGATGTGTCATTGAGCCTATAGTGATATTCTTCGAGCTTTGTAAGGATCCACCTTACTTGTCAGAGAAAACCCCAGCTTTTTCCATGCAAGTCACCTGCCTTTACCTGTAAACAAATAACATGGTCACATGCATTTATAATAAAATTGATGTTGGAAACATTTAATTAGCTGAAAAAAAAAAAGTGGTTTTAACAAATAATAAATTTAGACCCCTGTGTGGTCACTGGTTGTGCCACTATGTTGTCAAAGAGAATGGCTTGTGTAGGGTCTTCTAACACTTCTTCAGTCACCATTTTGTCTTTTTTATTGCTACGGATGGAGTGTCGAATACACATGTGCAGTCTAACTTGTCTTGGGAACTACCTTCTAGCAGACTTTCCACCTCTTGTATAATGGTGTTGCTGAAGCATGTGGCCTTTGTGGAAAATCTCCAAGTTTCCCTGATATGATTATCATCTATGGCCGTCTTGTTTGAAGGCAACTCCATTGGCTTGAAAGTGAGATATAGTGACCATACTCTTCCTCGTACCTTTAATGATTGCGTGGCTATGTTTCCCAATCATGTTTTACCTATAGGCCCATTGCCGTATAACTATATTTTTTGGAAGCGTTAAGAAGAATGTATGCCCACGTCCATCATTAATATCGTGAATGACCTGCAATCCTTGAGCGCATTCCGTAGCTCCCTTTTCTATGTATTTGGGTGCAACTCCCATCAAATGCATTAGCTTAGATGCTAATCTTCCTAGACCTCTTTCAATGGTCCAAACTAGTTTTCCATTCCACAAGTCTAATTTAGACATGATGATATTACCACATAACACTAGTCAACATCTCTGAAGGTAAATGGGTCGAACAATCGCGTTGCCATGGGGGTCGCTTACTCTTGCTACTTTTCCTAAGTGCAATTATGTGACTCAACAACTTAAGAAGAAATGCGACCTTCTAGTGGTCGCACAACTGCAATTCCATGCAAGTCGCATTTCTCAGTTGTTCCACATGCTCTACGACCTAGTGACTTAAGTAGAAATGCGAACTCCCAGTGGTCGCACAGTCACAATTCCATGCAAGTCACATTTCTCAATTGTTCCACATGCTCTGTGACCCAGTGACTTAAGCAGAAATGTGACCTCCCAATGATCACACAGTCGCAATTCCATGTAAGTCACACATCTCAATTGTTCCACATGCTCTGCGACCCAGCAACTAGTCACACTTGCCATAGGTTGCATCGAGCACATCTACTGCTACTTTGCGACTGCTCACAACAGGCCAGAGGTCGCACTCTTTCTGATTTTGTCCAGTTGAGATTTCCCTCTTGCTTTTCGGGAATTCCACATAATAGAGAAGGTGTAGGGCCGCGTGAATGTTGAGCCTCACCAACCCTTGCCATAAAATTCAAGGTCGTGTGATTCTTCGCATTGTTGAAACACCTTTTCAGATCTAATATTATGAGTATGTTTATTTTGTCCATTTGGAATAACATGGTTTTTGAGAGCACAACACTTGCGGACATTTCGAAAGGAACCGGAAAGAGCACTGATGAATCTTTGTTGTGGTTCAATACAGAGGGCGCAGTGTGTGATGTCGTGGAGTCTATGACTCAGCACATCATAGGAGAACTATTGGTTGTAAATCCAACGGAGGAGGAATATTATTTCCTCCCATCCACTTCATCGCTCAATTCAATGAATATAAATATCGGCTGCCATGGTGGCACAACAGATCTGAGAAGTCTGCATTCCACACAAGGTTTCAGCGATTCTCTATCAAATTACACTGATCCTTAGGAAATATAATCATTTCTCCCCCAAAATTCACCTAGGCAGTGCTCCCATAGTGGTAATCACGATGAAACACATTGAACGAGCGCCTTAGACTTTGTACAACACGCTCGTTAAGGCTCAATAAAACAAAATCAATATTACACCTAATGCGATTTGAACACAGTTCTCCTATTCACGAATAAAATCCAGCTCTAACATATTCCAACAATGAAATTTTGGGAGATGACAAGAGTGGATTTGTGTGAATTTCCAGCCTCTATTCAAAACCTTCTATGGTCTAGTCCTTGGCCTGAGACACAGATTCCAAATTGGATCTGGCTGAGTGGCTCCCTTCAAAAATGAGTGATGATCGTAGTAGAAACGAGTGACGATTATACATGGTGTAGACCATAATTTGAAGTCTAAGCTAGACTGGGCTTTGAAGTTTGGGCTTGTAAACTATGGTATATTGATGAGGATAGGTGAACGAGTTGGTATTTATTTTTACTAGTTTCAATGACCAGAATGTTAGAGTTAAATGAGTTCTTTTCATTGGTTGTAATCCTTAATTAAATGAAATTAAATTTGACATCCACAAGACTAAATAGTCTATGCGATTACAAGTTCCCTATTTTTCGCCTTTCGTATTTAAGCTTGCAATGCTCTTACCCTTGTCATCCGACTTGACACGGTCTTAAACATATCCTTTGTTCTCATCCCTACATGGAAAGGAGATGAATGTGTCATGTTCCACAATTAAGCTTTTGTAAGTTTAACTTCAATTTCTTTCCTTCATTGTGGTGGTGTGGTGATATTGTCAGTTATATCCTTCATGAGCTCAACCTACGTGACATATTATAATATCAATTAGTACATGGTTACTATTAACGAATGACGTCCCAAATTTTGAAAATAATTAACATGGGACCCTTAAGCTTGGCGGAAAACCCAAATAGAATGCCCAAATGATCCACGGTGGAAGTGCTTTTAATGAAAATATTTCATGTAATTAACACGCAGAAAAGCTTCCACCCAAGTACGTGCATGATCATAGTTGTTGTACAAGACACCTCCACAAATGGCGCGATTACAACAAAAATATCTTGTCATAATGATGAGAAGATTTTTGAGGGGATGGAAATAGGTCAAGCACATCAGAGGCCACTATCATGAAAATCTGGGGGAAACATATCTCTGAATCTAACAGAGGGACCCTCAGTGTTCTTTGAAGCAACAGTTCCCCAAGCCCTAGTATATTTATGAGCCATCAAGGTAAGTGGGTGTGGTGGCAGGGTTTGGCAGGAATAGGTCACAGGGGTGTCACGACTCTAAAGGCCAGGTCGAAACCCTAATGGCTAAGTGAGCAAAGGGGGACTGAAAATTTTGAATGTACCCAAAATTTTGGGTGGCATTGTAGCGGCTACAAAAATTGGCGAACCACTGGGAGAATCCAACATCTCTTTCAATGTCCCCACAATAATCTGACTCTGGATAGTGATGCAAGGGAATATTGAAAAGGTGATGTGGGTACCTCTTGTGTTACTTTGACCTTTATATATATGCCCAATCCTTGTTCCTCATCTAGGTCTTGTTAATCAGAAAATACCCCAAGTAGACGTTCACGCATGCCAGTAGTTTGATGACAATACAGACAACAAGGCAGCAGGCTTATTATATTAAAAAATTTATAGTAAGCCTTTGGTTTTGCTCTGCTACCAATAGGTCTGGACAGTATCCCGGCGGAGTCACCTCAAGAAATCACAAACGTTGCTCCACTACCAGGGAGTCTGGTCAATACCCCGTCGGAGTCATTGCGTTACCTCTATGTGCAGGAAGCATTTCTCAATCCTTTACCCTTTATTTATTTCATGTGCTTGTAGCACTTATTTTCATGTTCTCATGCCACTTATTTTGCATGGGCAGATGAGGGATCCCGCTTATTCTACAGGAAAGAGAGGTTGTTTCTTGTTTGACATAAACTGAAATATATTCTTATTTGGGTTGGCCCTCATGCGGAGCCTTCACATCCCATCTCCCACCCATAGGCGAAACATGCAAAATAGATCATTAAGATATTCAAGACTATGTTGGACATAAGGTTCAGGTTGTGGATATAGGCCATTCAAACTCATTAGGTTTCCCCACAAGCAACCTGCTCGTATCTCCTCAGCTAATGAATTAGACACGTAGGAATAATGTCGAGCACATGAATTTGATGACCTGTTCTGAGAGAAGCTATCTCTTAGGGTAACCACCACAACCTCACACAAAAAATAGGGTTAGGGTCTCAGCAATTATGACAAGGAAAGCATGAAAGATCATAAGGGTTTCAATGCGTGCAAAGAGGTGAAGGCAATCCATCCAGCTTGAAACATGTGCAAGGAGGAGTAAGAAGGCTAGTCGGGGTGCCGAGGGTTTGAAGGCTCCAGGTTCAATGAGGGCTCATGTAGTGGTATGCAATATACATAAATGTTCAAAGCTAGGTCAACAATTAGTGCATATGATGCAAGGAGGCAAGTGTACAACGTGATGCAACAGACAAGGCTTATGACGCAATGTAATGCCATGTGCAAGAAATATCAACTAGTTGCAGGTAAAAGAAAACAAATCAAAGTGCATGCAGTGATTATCTAAAAAGTATGCAACAATGAGAAAAATGAAAGAGCGTGAGCGCGAACTAATGGTCAATTAGAATGCATACAACTATTGATCGTAAGAAAAGACATCAAACTTAATTTTAAACCATAAAGCAAACCCTAGCAAGTAAACCCTAATTAATAATTTGAACCAACAAAATTTCATTAACGGATCCTAGCTAGCCTAAACCTAAAACCCTAATTTAACCGAGGCGGTCGAGTTATGTGAAATCATATTTCTAGTGCATGCATCACATTAGTTCCCACCCTGCAAGAACGACAATGTTTGAAATTAGAACCAACATCCAAAGTTGTGCACTTACAACAAGACTTACATGAAAAGCATGTGCAACAACAAGAAGTTCATGGATACTTACCAGAGAATGTGCCAAAATGGATTGTCCAACCTGAATTTGACTTTCATCCTGACACGCAGAAATATGTACTTGAAACCTAAAATCATCTATAAATGACACACATTCATCCATGCACAACCCTAGGTCCGACGGAAGCAGGGTAATACATTGCCTCTTTGCAGTTATATTCATTGGGTAGGATTCATTTAGCCAGCTGAGAATCTCATCATAATGTTGAGGATGATCAATTTGATGGAAAGGGGAAAATCAACATCCACCCGGCAAATTTGAGGTGCTTGTGAATCCAAGTGCAGAAACCCTAGTTTTGAAAACCCTAGTTTAAGATTGTCCCTGGGTTTTGTCAGGGACATGAGGATCTGAAATACGCATCAGCGGAGGCTGAAGTGCCCCACTGTCCTAGACAAAATCTGGACCTTATAGAGGGGGGCTTTCAAACTTCATTGGTTTTGTGAGATCAACTGGTGAATGGATGTGATCATTATTTTTTGTGATTAGAAAACTGTTAGTGGGCTTATTATTAATTCGGTCAGATGTTTGCGAACTGATAGATTGAAAATCCGACATATAAAATTCTTTAGATTCCCCAGGATGAGATGAATTGACCAAGATATTTGTAGGCAATAGAGAGGCTTGAAAAACATCACACACTTGAACCTGAATGCAACTGGTACCAGCTAGGCAATAACCAAAAAGATCAGCGACAATGGCTGGTGTTTTCCTTCCAGTGAATAAATTAGGGTATATCGGGTGTTGCATCTCAGCTATTAGGGGATAGAAAGACGTGCTCAGAGAAACATCACTCGAATTTAAGGCTTGCCCAGATGAGCTGACATCTGGAACGGTTATGCTGAAAGGAGTGTGGTATGTGGGAATCATAGTTGCAGAAACCCTAATTAGAGAAACCCTATTTTGACTTGTTTTAGGGGTTTCATCAAGATCGTGAGAACCTAAGATAACCATCAGCAAAATCTGAATTGCTTCGATTTCTTAATGGGTCCCTAAATCATCACAAAGTGGATCATCGAATTTACGTGGCTTCATAGGGTTGATAGATAGATACGAATGACAGTCCCCAGAGGCGTGAGTGAATATGTTTTCAGATAAGTAACGATCACTGGAGCCATCAATTTGGTCAGGTTGGGCATATGTTATATTAGACTCCTCTAGGGTTAACAATGAGGATGAATCAACAAGAGAAACATCTTGAGGTTGCTGAGACAGGAAGTCACTCCTTCTGTTGTATAAATATTTCAGATAAAAAAGACCAGACATAACATATTCATCAATTTTGTAATGTGATTGTGAAACACCACCCGCACGTTCATGATTGTTATCAACACTAGTATAATATAGTTTTGAATGAATTGAAGAAATTACTAGTGTAGTAGAGTCAAGAAATGAATCAGGGGATAATGGATGAAATGATTCAGATGTGGGGGTATCAATCGTACAAGGACCTTCATCTCGCACATCAATGTTATCTAGAGATGTCAATGATCCTGCATGCACATCACGGTCCAATTATTTTGTAGGAAAACCAACTTCATTCGGGAAAAGGCCCAATTCATTACCAGTATGAGAATGAGATATAGAACTGTACCCAGGAAAATGTTTTGGGAGAGATGTTAGACTAATATGGTTTTCAAGTTCTGATTTGGAAGGGTGCATGAAAGATTCAGAGGTGCTACAATAGGTTTTTTTTTCCTGTATGCGTCCATCATCACTCAGAAATTTTGCGACCAAAACTCCATTACGTGACAATTCAAGAGAAGGAAAAGGAATGTCACAAATATTAATATTCTTCTTGGAGGCTTGAATGTGTTCTGGACTCAAGGAGATAGACAAGGAAATATTAGGGACACAATCTGGACGCCTAGCAACTTCTGGATTATCATAAAAGACATTGGGATCAAGCTTCATTTCCGATTGAAGGTGTTCAAGGGAAATGAAAGCCACCTGTTGAAACTATTCAATTAACTATGCCCAATCAACATCTCTTTTAGGGAACTCAAAACAAGAATGAAAAAATCTAATAGAGAACTCCTCTAGATATTCTTGAGGTTACATTCTGATCTCATTTAACCTTATTAATACATTTTGAAAATTGTACCTATGAAAATCTTGTTGAGATTTACCGCCGAGCTGCTCGAACGAGTCGATGGAAGTTGCCGGCAATGTGTGGCACCATTGCTTAATGCAACCTTCAAGAGTGAGGGAGAAGAGCACACAATCCAACTCCTCATCATCAATTTCATAATACCCAAAAAACTCAAATAACTCAAAAAGGTGCTTGATTATGGAAATTCCATTCTCACCATCGAATTTTAACTGGGACAAGTGATATATAGGTTCATCAGGGATTGAGCATCGAGAACCAGATAAATCTAATAAAATCTCAGGAGAATGATTTGGGGATAAGCCATTTACAAACATGAGACTAACTACAAGCTCTAAGGGCTCAGCATGTCATATGGCCCTCCTTCTAGCGCCAATTTGTTTACAACCAAAATTGTACCACCGACAACAAGGGGGTATCCCCAATGAAAGGTCCCAACTAGACCTCACATCGTTTGGGATAGGAGCCCCATTCAGTATGTGGGCCTGGCTGTCGCCATAAGTGTTTCCACTCTTGGTTGTCAGATGAAAAGATGATGAAGTGGAGGAAAGGATGAAATGGCCAATCAGTGAAGAAAAATTAGCCCAAGATGAACCACAAACAAAGATATAAACAAGTCTAAGCAGCAAAATAAAAAGGGGGTACGGGGATCGGTGAGCCAAAAACCCAGTCAGATGTACACGAAAGAGAACACACCAGAAGTTAATTGCAAAGTAGTTCACAATGGATCACTGACATGGCAAGGAACAAATAAACATTGATTCGAAAGCAAACGTACATGCAACAACTATGAATTAGTCCATAACCAATTTCATGCATGAAAGCACACGTACAAACATAGTGAAATATTAGACAGCTAGTAATATCACCACAAGAAAGCATGTGAATTAGTGCCAGAAAATAGAATATATTATTAATGTTTTTGCAACTTCAAATACATATTTTACAACTCATCAAAACCCAGTAATGGAACACGGGCTATTCATCTCAATGTGTGATACCAAAACCCTAGCCTTGCTACCTCTCTCTCTACTTGATACCAAGAGCTGAGTTCCTTTAGCTCTCAAGCACCAATTCGTTGTCTCATCCTCACTTCAATTGCAGAGCTCCAAGTCCACCCATAATTTCTTGAAGTTGTACATATAGGCTGAGATGACTCTTGAGTTGCCCTTGACTCTTGGTCTTCCTGAATATTAGGGTGGCTTGCGACTTGGGCCGTTTGTGACCTGTGACCTAAGGTCATCTGCAACCTGTGACCTAGAGCCATCTGCGACCTATGACTTGGGGTCATCTATGACTTGCAACCTAGGGTCATCTGCGACCTGCGACCTAGGGTCATATGTGACGTGAGGTTAGTCGTGGCCTGGGAGGTTACAACCTAGGGCTATTCCTTCTATCCTTCTCTTTTAGAGAGCTCAGACCTTGCAGAACACGACGTCTTCCCTAGTAATAGTCTTACGTGAATGGACTGGTGAGAGATGTGCCATTGAGCCTATAGTGAGAATCTTCGAGCTTTGTCAGGATTCACCTTGCTTGTCAGAGAAAACCCCAGCTTTCACCATGCAAGTTATCAGCCTCTGCCTGTAAACAGATAACATGGGTCACATGTATTTATAATAAAATTTATGTTGGAAACACATTTAATTAGTTGAAAAAAAATTGGTTTTAACAAATAATAAATTTATACCCTTGTGTGGTCACTGGTTGTGCCACTATGTTGTTAGAGAGAATGGCTTGTGTAGGGTCTTCTGACACTTCTTCACTCACCGTACTATGTTTGGTATTGCTATGAATGGAGTGTTGAATTTAGATGTGAAGTCTAACTTGTCTTGGGAACTACCTTCAAGCATACTTTCCACCTCCTGTATAATGGTGTTGCTGAAGCACATGGCCTTTGTGGAAAATCTCCAACTTTTCCTGACACGATTATCATCCATGACCCTCTTGTTTGAAGGCAACTCCATTGGCTTGAAAGAGGGATATAGAGACCACACTCTTACTTGTATCCCTTTATTGATTGCGTGGTTGTGTTTCCCAATCATGTTTTACCTATAGGCCCATTACCATATAACCATATTTCTTGGCAGCCTTAAGAAGCGTGTATGCCCACGTCCATCATTAATCTCATGAATGACCTGCAAGCCTTGAGTGCATTCCGTAGCTCCCTTTTTTATGTTTTCGGCTGCAACTCTCGTCAAACGCATCAGCATTGATGCCAATCCTCCTGGACCTCTTTCAATGGTCCAAACTGGTTTTCCATTCCACGGCTCTAATGTAGACGTGATGATATTACCACATAACGCTGGTCAAAAACTCTGAAGGTGAATGGGTCGGACAATCACGTTACCGTGGGGGTCACTTATTCTTGCTAATTTTCCTGACTACCCTTTGAATCCTTTTCTTCATCCTTCTTATCATCTGAATTTCCTTCTCCATGTGGAGGCTTAGAACCCTTTCCTACCATCCCAACAGTAAATGCATCAAACATAATTTTAACCATCCTCTTTATGTCATTGAAGTATTTATTGACATCAACCTCTTCTGAATGACCTTGAATTTCTCCAAAACCTGACATGATGGCCATGGATTCAAGCTCATCTTCTGGTGCTTGTACCTCTTCAATCTTAGCTTCTTGAGATAAAACTTGAGGTGTTTCGAGTGCAGCTTTGAGTAAAAATTTGGGTAGATATGGTGCCCTTGTGGCTCTCCTTATTTTGGTCCTAATCTCAAGACTTGCAACTAACAATATCCCTTCATCTCTCTGCAATTTCAATCTTGTAAGCATCACAATTTTGCAACCATTAAAACCTTACTTGCACAAAACTCAAGCAACTATCAAGCAAATAACCTTAGCAACCTTTCAACTAGGCTCTGATACCAACTTGATCTTAATTTGAATGTTAGTTTTGTTGTGCTAATTTCATCTTCAGATTTAAATTTTATTTTTCTAATCTTATGCTTGATGTGCATAGGTTTCTTTGGTGTTTATGAGTGTCAAACAGGTAAATGAGCTGAGTTTTTAAAATAAACTCAAGAGCATAAAGCCTGAAATACATATGCTGAACAACATAAAAAACAAGTACAACAAACCATCACAATTGATCCATTAACACAATGTTTTTATGAAGGAGTTCATCCCTCCTGGGCTACATCTCCTTGGTCCAGCTTCCATGGCTTGGGCCTCTACATTAGCTCAAAAGTGCAAAAATTTATGTTTACATTCATCTACAGCTCCTAAAACCTGTTTCAATGAGTCCATAACGTCCAAATCTATCATAAACGACTCTTCTTGCTCTCAATTTGGTCAAAAATTGCAAGAGATATGGCCAAAACCATTTTTCCTTGTAAATTGCCTCCAAAACTAGAGAAGACTCCAGTTAGCACCGCCAAAGTTGGGGGTAGCTCCGAATTTAAGGGTTTCGTCGAAAATCCCGCCACATTAATCTCGGGTTTAACTAATTGTTAAGCACATTTAAGAGCGGATAAACATGGCTTAACTGCGCATAAGTGTAGCTTAATATAGAGTAAGGGTCAACAATTTTAAACCGAGATTATTATAATCAATCTGCATTAACACTTTAATCCTCCGCTGCATTCAGCTAAGGTTTTTCTTCCAATAATCTTCCACTCTGCCTGTGGTTTTGGTAGAAGGGTCGCATGGGGAGGGGGTTGGCCCCCTCCAAATCCCTGCCGCTCATTACATATCACCATAAATATAAGTCGAATGCATAGATTGCTAAGAACATTTGTGGTGGCCCATTGATAAAGGCCGAGAGTATTGTGGGGGAGGTAGTGGGGTCGACCCCGATCTCCGCCCATCTCATATATATTTTGCACCGACTTACCATAAGGTTTAAAACCTTATAATAATGCGCCATATATATTATACCTTCAAACTTTGTAATATTTCACAGTCAGACCATAGCATATGTTGATAATTCGAACTTTGCCATATGATTTCGGAGTTTGACCCATAAAAATGAAATTTGAATTTCATATAGGGTCCACTAGAGGGGGCACGTGGCGGCCCCTAACTGCACCACGTGTCAGCCTCTTGTTGGGCTATCCCTCAACCATATATAAAAAATTTCTCATTCAACCTTTAGGAGCAAATTCCTAAAAAAAATATCACCTTCAAACCAAACTGGCGAATCCTACAGTGACACTTGCCACAGTGTCATTGGGAGAAACTGAAGAATATTCCCAAAATATACCTTGTATGCTGACTAGGCTGCCATGTCATCAACCTGTCACTGTTTTGCAAATTATTTAGCTGTTCAGGAAAACGAACAACAGGCTCTATCTTCTTCATCCAGACTCCGTTTTCAACGAAATGAATTGCGTCGGATTACTGGCGACGAGCTCTTCGTTGTCATAAGTTTCCAACCAATTATGAGCACTTTCATTTTTGAGATTTTACATTGAGCACCTGATCATGTGTTAATAAAACTTGGTGATTAAGACACTAAATAATGTGTGACCTAGAATGGGCACGGGGTCATACTCATAACTCTCCTCCAAACCACTGACAATCTACCAGTAATGCAATTGTCGCCCCTTAGCATATGAAACTTTCCCCCATGTCTAGACCTTAGGGGATTTTCGAGGTCTAATTCGACCTCCTCCCTTATGGAAAAAGGTACTCCATTGCAGGTTGGTTTAGGGACTCCATAGGTAGCCACCTCCACTTGCCAATCTGTGAGGGGTTCCAGAGATGAGAATCTCCACCCTCACTCAGTTCATGGACTCCAAAAGTAATCCATCTCTACCCACTAGGCATTGAGGGGCTCTAGAGATGAGAACCTCCACCCTCACTCTGTTATGGGATTCCAAAGGTTTACCTCCACCTTGTGGTTGCTGCTTTAGTAGCTCCACCCAATGTGGGGAATCCTGAGTCTATTGCAATTTGAGTACCCATCGAGGAGACTAGTCTACAGTAGCAAGAGGTATGCACTCTCCACCCACTAGTCTTTAAGAGATCTCAAGAGAAAAAGCCTCCACCCACTTATGCAACAATGACCAACAACCGATTTCAAATTCCCTTTAAGTAATGCTCTTACAATGAGTATATGTCCTATTAAGTTCGAAGACCAAATATTCCATGGGGTTTAAGTCTCATCTTGTTGAAATAACTAGGTTCGGTCTTCATAACGATAGATGTAATCATGATATTATGTATTTAATGAAAAAAGAAAAAAAAAAATTATTGTAAGTCTTGAGGCATGGTTTTCATGCTCAAGAGAATTTATTTATAGATCGAAGCACCCATTGAGTGCTTCTAGGTTTTTTATAAAGTCATTGAGTCATTGTCATGTTTGAATGACCCATTTGGGCATGTTACATATTGTAAAGAAAAATTTATCAAGTCATAATCTAGTCAACGGACCCTCCAAGACCTCATCATGGCACAAAGTTCAAGTCAGCTTAAAGGAAGCAATTCGACCCTATGTGAAGCATATATAAAGAAGACCTTGACCTCATTTGGAAAATACATTCTCACTCACACAAGTTGGATCTCAAGGACGAAAAGGAAGTGCGAAGAAGAGGAAGACTAAAGAAAGAGAAAAAGTCAAAGTTTTGGATTTGGTTTTGGGCTACTTCTCTCCACACGTGCTAAGGAATTAGGGCACATATTGTTGTAGTGAAGCTGAGTTGCATAATTGAAGTTAGGTCACCAAAAAGAGTTGTTCCATAAGCAAATTCTCTAGGAGAGAAAATCTACCCAAGCGAAGAAGAGAAGTTGCAGTTTCTGGGCATATTGAAATTGTAGTTGTAGTTGCAGTTTCTGGGCATATTGAAATTGTAGTTGCAGTTCCAGTTTCTGGTTGCAGTCATAGTTGTTGTTTTTGGGAAAGTCGAAGTTATAGTTGCGGTTGCAGTTGCAGAGTTGATTGAAGTTGATGGAAGGAGAAGCTATTCAAAGAGGAAGCATTGACTTGGTCTTTGAGGGTTTCTTGGTCAAGGGTCTAGGTCTTGGAATTCGTCAATTGAAGATTCTATAAGAAGAAGAATTCCTGTGGGTTTTCCTCTCAGGTTGGAGAGGTTTTGGCCCTGGCTGATCGCCTACATCTTATGTCATTTATCTCATTGTTCTTTATGGTTTGGTAGTTGTTTGATGAAGAAGAACACATAATAATAATCAAGTACAAGAAGAACCTAATTAAGAAAAGTAAAAAGTCCTCACAAGCAGTTATCATTAAAAGAGAAATCATCTAATATCTCTGCCCTAGATTTCTCAATGCATCCCTGGTTTGAAGTCTCTTGCAACTTTCACAATCATTCCAGAATACTGTTAAAGCTTCAACCATTCTATATGTTCGTAATAAGTACACAAAACATTGTATCAATTAGGGCATAAGCATTCCAGATGGTTCTAATAAATCCAAGTATTGATAAGTTTAGTTGTTATAGTTCTACTGACTTTCATTTCAAGAAATCCTTATCTTGTTAGTAGCAGGAATTGAACATTCGAGAGGAATCGTGAAAAACAACAAGATAAGAGAAACAAATCATACCCTTTTCAACATTTCAATAAGAGGACAAATGATTAGTACGATGGAGCTAAGGAATCACAATCTAGGAATCGTGAGCATATTTGGTTGCAGTAAGGATAGATCGCCATCTAGAGTACAACCATGACTGCAATTATTGGGCGGAAGGGTGAAATGAGCGCGTGTAACCTTTTGTTGTAATTGTACACTCCATCACATGCCTTATAGTGTAGCACATTTCCCCCCTGTTGCGAGTCCCTTCCCTTTCTTCGCTACTGCCTTCTATCTGTCTCACTACCAACCTTTACTTCTGGCTCTTCGTGCCCCCCCTCTCTTCTACTGACTCCTTCATTTCTACTATTCAACTCCTACTCATGGTAGTTACGGCACAACCCTATTGGACCAGTCAGAGGTGTGCCCCTATCCCCGCTTAGCCCTGTCACTATTGATGGGTTTGTAGGCTAGTAATTTTTTTTGCCATTTGGCACTTTCCTCAAGGCTCATTCTCAGATCAACAAAATGTGTAGGCAAATATCCTCCACCATGTGCTAAGAATCATGTAATATGTGCCGATGGTTGGAGATTCCTTCACTGCACCGCGAACCTCATGCCTATGAGCCTATTCCTGTTTATTCGTTCCCACTTGTTGAATTAAATCCACTAGATCAGGTTTATGTTGAATCATTATACTGTGCTGCTTTAGAGGCTGGACGAGGATTGGCCCTTCGTGCGACGCGTATACTACCTATAAGGTTTGGTATCTTGCAAGGTAGAATCCATAGGGCTATGTGAAGAGGAGCTCCTTGCACATGAGGAAGTGTTATTGAATTGAAGCCCCAAAGCACCAACGATGGCTCACAATGCAACCTGGATGCGAAAAATGTGAAGTACATGTCCCAAAACTTCCCTCCAACACAATAGTAGCATCTTCCTGGTCTATGAGGTGGCGACCCAACATATTGCGGAGAGACCACACATTATCACTAGTGATGCCCATCTCCTAGGCCTCTCGGTCTGCATCGGTAGTGATGCGGGATGTTATCATCAAATTGTTTTTCAACTAGGGGTCGATAGTGAAGAGGGATGCTATCATCATATTATTCAATGCCTTGGTTGTGTGAGGGAGGGAGAGGTGGTTTGCCTCTGCCTCTCCTTCCCCAATGAGGTTCGCCACACTCCCTCACCATAATGACTACAAAAGATGTTGTAACCAACCCCTTTGTCACATGTTGCCTTCAATTGTTTACAACCAACATTCTTGCTTTTTGTTGCCCAAGCTTCTAACATTCTTTACATTCTTCGTAGGTGGGCTATTACTGCCATTAAGTGGACATGTGTACCATAACCTCATAGGCCATAAATGCTTAGTCAAGAGGAGCTTGTCACCATCACAATCTCCTAAATTATGGATAGACAAGAGGCAAGCCCGAGACACCACCATTCCCTTAGAGTAAATATTTTAAATGCATTAATCATGAGGGTGATTAATGCGTCCCTCTACTTTCTAGACACTCGGATCAGAAATTTAATAAATAAAATTTTAATTAATATATAAAAATTGAAAAAAATTAATCTTAATGGTATTTTTTAATAAATATTTTCTTCACTAATATATAAGCTTAAAAAATAATAAAAAATGACATCACCAAATAAGAACCGACATTATGACATTATGAGTATTTAACCATTAACCTCATAAGTGACGTTGCATTCATCCCCGATGAGATTTAATAAAAGCTAGGTAGGTATTCAATGCCTCCCTCAGCTTTAATGAAATCTCGGTACTTGTCATATGTATTAACGTTTAATAACAATG
>CM076575.1:1846202803-1846266816 GCA_034641835.2 Pinus albicaulis | reverse complement strand
TTTTATATCTGTTAAAGTAGGTTATATTGTTTTTTTTTTTCAAAAACAAAAAATGACATCACAGAATAAGAACTGACATTATGAGTATTTAACCACTAACCTCATAAATGACCTTGTATTCATCAATGCATCGATGAGATTTAATGAAAACTGGGTAGGTATTCAATGCCTCCATAAATTTAATGAAATCTTGGTACTTGTCCGGTTTTACAGACCTTGTAGTCTAGAATCTGTCATTGATGGGCCTGCGCTAAGGCTCTCGGTAATGCAGAGGCAGGGTCACTTGTGCGGTTTTACAGAACTTTTAGCCTTCGGCACCATAATTGATAGAATCCTTCTTGATGGGGCCTGCTGCAAAGGCTCCCGGTAATGCAAAGGGAGGTTTTGAATTTATACCGAGGGAGGTTTTGAATTTATACCGAGGATTCTTACGAGCAGTCCGAACCAAAGATTTCGGCGAGCGATGCAGAATAGGGCAAATTGTATAGGCTTTCAGAAAAATGCATAGTCCGCAGATAAAAAGGATTTCATCAACATCGAGTATTTTCTCCGTGGAGGAAACAAGCATTTTGAGCTCTTGAAGACCGCCACTGTAGGTTTATTGGTTATCGAGGTCAGATGATTTTTGTTTTATATTTTCTGGGTGATTGCATTTGTTTTGCTGTAAACTGCAGTTGGTCTAGTGTTTTCAGGGTTTTGGATTTGGGGTTTCTCAGCGAGAAAATTGTTTGGTAAGGTGGGTTCTGGCTAAAATCAGATTCTACATGAAGGATCTAAGCCTAACCCTAATCTCAGGTCTTTATGTATGCGTATATACCCGAAACCCCAATTTTAGGGTATGATGGTCGTTAATAACCCTAAACCGTAAGTTTAGGCCACGGTTTATATCAAATTTGGTTCATTTTAAGCATGATTGAACGAGAAACTCATTGGAGCTCATTGGCCCTAAAACACCGCAAGTTAATATAATTGCCCGAGGCGATTTGACTTTTCATTATATTCTAAAGTGGGCAATGCTACGAACATATTTAGCTCGTCCGTAGATAAAAATGATTTCATCTACATCGAGTATTTTCTCCGCGGAGGCAACAAGCATTTTGAGCTCTTGAAGATGGCCACTGTATGTTTATTGGTTATCGACGTCAGATGATTTTTGTTTTATATTTTCTGGGCGATTACATTTGATTTGCTGCAAATTGCAGCTGGTCTAGGGTTTCAGGGTTTTGGATTTGGGGTTTATTAGAGAGAAAGTTGTATTGGTATGGTGATCTTCGAGCAGATCAGGGTTCCGGCTAAAATACGATAATGCATGAAGGATCTAACCCTAACCGTAACCTCAGGTATTTATGTAGGCTCCGGCTAAAATACGATTCTGCATGAAGGATCTAACCCTAACCGTAACCTCAAGTACTTATGTATGCCTATATACCCGAAGCCCTAATTTTAGGGCATGATAGTTGTCAATAACACAAAACTGTAATTTTAGGCATGATAGTTGTCAATAACCCTAAACTGTAATTTTAGGCCACTACGTATATCAAATTTGGTTCATTTTAAGCAAGATTGAACTTGAAGCTCATTGGCCCTAAAGACGATTTGAGTTTTTATTATATTCTAAAGTGGGCAATGCTTTGGACATATCTTTCAAGGTTCGTTTATGCTTTTAAATATTGAGAGGATTACTAGATAGCCATAACATATTTATTTAGTAGTGTTTTAAGTTTTTATTTTGTTCTAATGAATTCTTTTTGTAATTGATTATCTTGCTTGGCTTTTGATGAAAATTGAAAATTTAGGTGTATAGAACGACCATAATTTTATATTTTGAGAAAGAAGAGGTAATTTTATAGTTGAGAAACACCGGATAATTTTATATTTGAGAAACAAGGGGCTTGCAAAACTTCATTTGTTGATGTAAATTTGATATTGTTAATCAATGATAAAAGAAATTGAAAATAATAATGTTCTTGAATTTATCCTTTCGAGACTCATACACAACATTGACTCCACAATATCTTATTTTTCTGGAATATATTTTTCTGCCATTTTTCTACTTTATTTGTACTGTATTATTTAGCATTTAGTTCAAGGAAACCGAGTTGATTTATGAGCTCAGTATCTTGAACAAGGCTTAGCCATATGCTATTTTTTTCATCACAATCATCATAAACAAAGTAATCATTAGCCATATATTGGTGAATTCAAGCTCTTTCAGTGCTTAGACCTTGGGGTTATAGATGTTGCCACTTTCGTGCTGCTATTAGAGGTAATTTCTCTATATGTGACTTGTTGGAAGTCTTAGTGACCTTGATGGCTCATGGATGTTGTGCAAGTCTTGGTTGAATTTGGTATAATAAATACCCATCTGTTGTGACACCTAAGCCAAAGGTAGGCCGCTTTGTTACCAAGGGGTCATTTATCAATGAAAGAAAAAGAAAAATAATCAAGCTGTGTCGTGAGAAAGGGGTATGGTTGTATGGTTGTTTTAGTTGCACCAAAATTCTCCCAAGTGCCTCTCTTTCCCAAAGCATAGATGAAATCAGTTTTGAGTTGGTTTAAGCTTGTTACATCCTAAGTGTTGTTTTTCCATGATATTGGCGTGTAGGTTAGAATCTTAAATCGCTAACGCTACCAAACCAAGTATCACAACAAGTCTACTTCGCACGACGAAATATTATACAATAGTAAATCTACTAGTGCACAAAATATACACAATTTTACAATAACCCAACTTTGTTATATCAATCAATTTGATATTACAACAGTTCAGGTCTCTCGTACCAAGGATAATGGTCCTCAAATACCCACTAGTACAAGAATACAAGATACACTAACAATCTAGTTGATGTAGTGCACAATCATAACTGCTTTGCTGTATCTTGTACACTGCGGGTCCTTTGCTTCTGTTTTGTAGATCAATGCAGCAAGTCCTTTAGGCCATTGAGCCTTGGTTGTCCAATCTGCCCTCTAGCAGATCACAAGTCCATCTGCAACCAATACATAGGGTTTTCACGCTCACTAGTTGCTTTGTCCTTCAAGGCAAACCTACACCCACTGTTGCTCCTCAAACTCTTTTGGGAATTTTCTTCCCACTATAGTCTTCATGCGTTGCTCCAATGAATTCTAATATAGGGCAGGAGGGCTACCACCTATCATCTTCGAATGTCGCTTTTCCAACAATGATCACAGGCTATCCAATATGCTCTTGGTTGGCCAAAAGCACATATGCTTGTATGGGAATCCATCAATCCTCTTAAGCCATGTACTCCACTAAGTCCACTCCCTTTGCATGAACACCATCACAACCAAGTCTCCCCAAGCCAACTTCAAGCTTCCATATAGGAATTCAAGCTACCCCATGTTGTCTTGTGCTTGATGCCCTCCTCGAAGACGTAATATGCTCCTTCTCTTAAGGACAACTTTCTCCAAGTGAGCAACATCATTATGTGGTCATCATGAAGGATGTTACTTAAGCTATTAAGCGAACTCCAAAGCCACAAGGAAGAATGCCAAGCAATCACCTAACTAAGGTCAATTAATCACTAATTAAGCAATATCCAATGTGCAAATCCATCTCAAACCATCCAAGGGCTAAACATACACAATGTATCCCAAATCTCATTAAACACCATTAAACATGGTGAAAAGATTTTTGGAGTAACTTGAAAGCTAACAGATTTCTGTGGTGAATATTTTTCTTGAAATGGATGTAACTCACAATCAACTTGGCTGGATTTAAAATTCAATAGTTCAAAATAAAATTAAAAATTAAACTATAATATGGATGCATTAATGACCTTTGCCTCTTTTCTTGGCCCTATTGTGGAGGGTCTTCGAATTGCATGTCCAATGGATCTACAAATTGGTGGTTCCTACACTTGATTTTGTTGGTTGTGCTTGGTTGGTTGGAGTTGGTCGGTCTTGCTCTAGTTGGTTTTGCACTAGTTGGTCTTGCGCTTGGTCATCCTCCCTATCTAACCTAGCAAATGAATCCTCCATAATAGGTCTCTCACCCTCCTCAACATTGAGTTAGAAGTGGGATGAATCATATCCAAGTAAATGGCTTGTACATCAAGTGGGTTCTTCAACTACCCCACCCACAATTAAAGGATGTCATAAACATACATCATAACAGTAAGTTGTTGATACTTCGTCTTATTATGCTTTCGTGAGTGTGTTTTTTTCAAAGAAACTCCAATTGTGTTGGCAATCCAAAGCACTAGAAAATTGACTTAGAACACTGATTACAATTTTTTGAAGATTTGATGTTAGTCCACCATAGTTATCCTACAACACATCTTAAAAAATAGGAAAAAAGAGAACAAGTAAATTAAATTTCCAAACAATATACTCTTATTAATAAAGTCTAAATGTGAACTTTAAAGCTGAACAATCAATCATACAATTTGAAAGTTGAAGTGAAATTGTTTATCCAACCACATAAATGTTCTTACCCACATTTCTATATCATAGCCAAATAATCCTAGAGCTTTCTTGTAATTCTTTAACTCAAACTATATGGTTGCATGCACGTATAGGTTTAACACCATTTTTTACACACACTAAAGAAATTGGCCAATAATGTTAGTGGTGAAACTTGTAGTGAAATTCACTAGAGTAAAACAATGTGAACTTCTTGCTTTGTGAAGTGTGAAATGCTGCATGTTGTTTCATATATCATCAATCAAAGCCCATATAATGATGTGCTTGGCCTTTCCTCCTCCCCATGTGTTTTGACTCTTGAGTGAGGTGGAATGAAGTGGATATGAACGAGGAACTCTTTCCGCTTAACAAATTATAACTCAACAAGGCAGCCTCATGCAAGCTCATGCGCATTCAACTAAACCGAAGTGAACTAGAGTGAGGTTGGGTCAACTCTAGTCCAATAAGGCCCATTGAGATGAGATGGTACATGTGCAACATCACGACTGTGTGACTTCCATGTCACTGACACATAGTGCATCAACTTGTCACCCTACATTGTGACCACCTATTATAAATAGACATACCAAAAATAGAAATCCTCTTAAATATTTAGATTTGCTAGGGGAACCTTGCTAAATATAGAACACCTAAAAATAGGCATTACTAAAAATAGAAGGCCCTTGCATGTCAATTAAATTAGGCTTGTTGGATTCAATTTACTACAGCGAGTTTGAATATGTGCTCAGAATCACCATGTGAGCTGTGTAACCTTAATTGCTAAAAATATTTGTCTCCCATGTTGCCCAAAAATAGCTCACAAGCAAATATGCCATCACCTTTGACATTTAAGCCTTGGAACTCTAATTGCTAAAATAATAGTGCCCTTCAAAACTAATGAAAGTGGTTATGAAATGTCTTTGGCTCTGATCTGGGCTCAAATCATTGAAAAATCTTGCATCTAATCCTTATGAGAACCATCTTTGACTTGTGTGGAAGCTGACTCTACTAGAAAAATCTGAAAGCCGACTTTGAACACTAATCCAATGAGAGCTAGCTCTTAATCTTCCAATTTTTAAGAGGCAAATTTTGAGGCTCAACATTAGCTTCTCAAGGGGAGGATACCCCCTTGAGGGATGTTGAGAACCTCAAAATATCTGCACTTTTAGCTATAGATGATGATCGTTATGAAAATCCGATTCGTAGACCACTATGCTTGTTCACTGGGTGATGGAGTTAATATGCATGGTGCCTTGATTGATTAATCGAAAGGACGACTTACTGTTACATGCCCATTTGGAACTGCTACCTACAGTTCCTCCATCATGTACACTTCTCCCACTAGAAGATACATTGAAGTCGACACATGGGAGAGAGCCACCTAGTCAGATGTCAATGATCTATTGAAAATGAATATTAACAATGCTCATTCAACCAAGACCAAATGTTGATCAACCTTTGTGAATGCAAGATGACAACCAATGAGGCCAATGACCATCACAGATTCTCAAGCTTTTGGATCACTTCTTAGATAATGTACTGAAGTCAATGTGGAATGATCCACTAAGAAGGAAGTGATGAAAACCTTTCCTTCAACATGAAACAAAACTCTAGAAATAGAAAAAATGGTGCCAAATCCCTAAGACTGGATGAGGAGTTGACTGACTAAGGATAATGATTCAATACAAATTGAAGAGACAAGACAATAATATGACTCAAGGCTCATCCTATTGTCTCTTCAAAACTACCCATCTATTAAACACAATTATCACATGATGGAAGTGATGACATCGTCATTCAAGGGTGACCTAGACAAAAGCATTAGGAAATACCAGATGAATTGGTGACATGATACTCATACTTTGAATTAGACAATCTTATGATGACAATAAAGTAATAATGCATGCATGCAAGGAAATGATAAACCAACCTCTTAAGACACTTTTTATTATGCAAGGAAACAAGAATATACTAATGCAAAACAAGAAAAAGGGCTAACACTGTAAATTAGGACATGAATTCCACTGAAAAAAGGGAAATATGCAAAATAGAAAACCTTGTCTACTGTTCTAATTTCTAAAGCACAAAAAAAACATAAAAAAATTGAATGTAGAGATGGTGAAAATTACTACTTGTAAACCCAAAATTTCACTACTCCCTCTCTTTCTAAACTCTTATTTTGAAGGTTTGTCAAAGCTGCCATAATTATAGTCACATTTTCAATGTAACCATGCAACCATGTGATTGATAAGACGAGAAAGATCAACATGGTCAACCCTCTAGTGCAATGAATCATGAAATCTCACAATTCATAAAGATGTTGGTATTTGCTACTAAACAAATTTATGAAGGTTGTTGTTTAGAACATGGAACATGGTTCTTCAATAGTATTAAACTTGAATGCATAAGAGCCAAAACTCTTAAAATCTTCCTATTGTAACACCACTCTTAGAATTAGTCAAATGAATTTAGCTCAAGTGGTATGGTTCACGATTTGTGTCTAAAGTAGCGTGGGTTCAAGTCTTAGGAGACATGTTGGCCCTTATGGCTTTTATGAAATATTGATTCTACTAGGTGGAATAGTGGCAACCGTTTCTACGAAGTTGCCTGATTGGATTGTTTTTGAATCCTTGTGTGGATAGGCATTGACAAGGTCTTTTGTTGATCCAATTTTGGATATGATTGGATCATTATATTATTTTTCATCCTTCTTCATGCTTTCAGAATGGAAAAAATGTAGGAATTAATTCACAAGACCATTTTATCAAATCGGTCCTAGTTTGGTGAATTGGGGGTTTTAACCTTTTGGAGGTAGTTCAAGGTATTAAATGAAGTTTTTTGGGGTTAAAAGTCTTGCGCTTTTGCTAGACCCCTTGGGGGTTACACTTATATACATTTCCACCAACGCAACAAAGACCTCAAACTGAGCCTATTTGTATGCGAAAGTTATGCCATTTGGAAGTTGACCTTCTTGTTTTAATCACGATGGTTTGAAAGGATGCCACGTCAGCCCCATTACTCATGGAAAAGGGGCTAGTCACGTGATCATATGGACAAGAATTTAGAAAGGTCAATATTGTAACTCTAGTTAATAGTTGAACAAGTCAAACTAAACCACTAGTTCGCTGTTGGGATGTGTTATAATCGAGCCATTAGGAGGAAAGGGGGTTCCATTCTATTTGAGTGCATTTTGTTCCATAGATGATGAGTAGAGTAGTTGAGACTGAAAAGAGGGTTTGTGTTCAGTAGCTTACTCTGGATTTTGCAAGTACTATAGTGGTTGGTGTTTTGTGTGGATTACATTTTCCTTTCCCAACAGATAGTGCTTCCACTTTTTGACAACTTGTATGAGGGCATAGAGCTCCTTACTATAGGTAGGTGTTGAAAAGTAACTAGGTTCGGTCTTCATAATGGCATATGTAATTGATGAAAAGACGAAAAATAAAATTATTATTATGCTTGTCTCATGGGTTTCATGAGGAAGGAATCTTATTTTAGTGATGGCTCCCATTGTGAGCCTTTAGGATTTGTCATCTAGTCATAAAGGTCAATTTGAGTTTGTCATGTATGATGGACCCCTATTGGGCATATTACAATTGTGTACGAGTCATTAAATATATAGGATAAGCCCTCCAAGACCAAGCGAAATATTCTCCTCATGTTGGCTTAAAAAAAGAATAATATAAACTACCCAAATGACATTTCAATTGAGCTTAATGTCATGTTGGCTTAATTACAATGGCAAACCACTATAAATAGGTAGCTCGACCTATTTTAGAGCACAAAAATTCGGTCAAGGTGTAGTTTGCAATTAGAAGTGTGAGAATCACAGAAAAGGAGCCTTATCAACCAAGAAAGAAAGGGAAAGGAAGAGCGAAGTATTTGGTGCTATCTTTGGGTTTGTTTTGGGACTACGAACACCCCACAAGTGCAAGAATCAGAATTGTAGAAACATCAAGTTACCACAATCACATTGTGAAGAAAATTAAGGAAGATCTCAAGTTGAAGTGACTCCATCTAGAACTAGGATAATTAATAGTAAGAGTTGATCATTCTCATATGCTAAGGGTTTGCAGATCTGAAACAGAGAAGAGGAGGTCGAGATCAGCAAGGTAGCTGTGAAGGAGGAAGGAACAAGGAGTTTGACTTTCGTTCACTCGAGAAGGAAGAGGAAGCTTTGTGTCTTGGTCTCAAAGTGGCAAATAGGTCAAGGGTCTTGTTCTTGGTATTCGTCAATTGAAATCTCTATAAAAAGAATTTGTTTGGGTTTTCCTCTCAAAGAGTGAGAGGTTTTGGTCCTAGCTGATAGCCTATATTTTGTGTCTTTTGTCTCTTTATGATTTATGCATGGTAGTTGTTTGATGAAGAAGAACACTAATAACCTAAGCAAAAGAAGATACTAATCTAAAGAAATAAAAAGAACACGCACAAGCAATTACTAATAGAAGAGAAATCACTTAATCTCTATGCCCTAGATTTCTTAATAGTAGGGTTGTTGAGAACCTCCCCATGAAATACTACATAATAGAAGCATACAAGCCTTCTGCCATGGTTCAAGATTGCTTCCATAGCATACCCACTCTCATCTATCTCCACCTTGAAGGGTCATTGCAAGGTTGGTAGTATAATCCATAAAGTTCTTTGCTATAATATGAACCATCAAGTGTCATGGTATTCTATTATATAGTTCGTCACAACAAATATGATAAAATTATATTGAAAATCTAAAATCTATACTATGAGGGTTAATTGCATACAAGCCTTCCTCCATGCTTCAAGACTGCTTCCATAACATACCCACTCATCTATCTCCACCTCGAAGGGCGGTTGCAATTTTGGTAGTATGATCCATTAAGTGCCCTGCTATAATATGAGACATCAAGTGTCGTGGTATTCCATTATATAGTTCGTCATAACAAATCTGATAAAATGTGGAAAATGGAGAAAAGGTAAAAATACAATCACTCATAAACAATAATAACACCCATATATGATTTGGGAAACCCTTATGGGACAAAACCTAGTTGGAAGGTGAGACTACTTTGCTCTCTCTTTCTTTGAACATAAATGGATGCAAGTACAAACGAGTGAGATTTGTGGGTCATGGGCTGCTACAAAACACAAGCCCTCTTTGTTTTCTCTCTGTGTATCCACTTAGCTACTTTGCTCATCTATGGAACAAAATGCACTAAAATAGAATAGAACCCTATTTCCTCCTAGTGGCTCGGTTATAACATAGTCGTGACCTTTGATATGGGTGGCTTTGAAAGCATGTCAACCAACTTGTTTGTGTTGCTCCTTTTATACTTGATCACTAAATGAAATTGCCATAGAAACCCCATCCACTTGCAATTCCTAATTTGTTGTAGCTTACTCTAGGGTTGCAGGTACTGTAGTGGTTGGTGAATTGTGTCGCTTTTTCCATTAGATAATGCTTCCACTTTTTTACATGTACAAGGGCATAGAGCTCCTTGTCATAAGTAGAGTAGTTGAGAACCACCCCATGAAATATTTCACAATGGTAACATACACGCCTTCCTCCTTGCATCAACATTGCTCCCATATCATATTCACTCGCATTGGTCTCCAATTTGAAGGGTTGTTGTAAGTTTGATAATGCCATAATTGGGTGTATCGGGCATAGAGCTCCTTGTCATAAGTAGGGTAGTTGAGAACCACCCAGTGAAATATTCACAATGATAACATACATGCCTTCCTCCTTGCATCAACATTACTTCCCATATCATATTCACTTGCATTGGTCTCCAATTTGAAGGGCTGCTGCAAGTTTGATAATGCCATAATTGGGCCTTTGAACCCCTCAAAGGGCCTCTGCTAACCCTTCTGGCATTAGAAGCTCTTACCACTCATTGTGTGGAGTGGTGTTAGGTATTGTGTTGCTCTAATGAAACATTGGTAGGCACCAGCCACTTCACGATGGCCTCCATCTTGGTAGGATGTATCTTCAATTCTGATCCACTAATCACATATATTAAAAACACCAAAAACTACTGTGCACACACACATTTCTTCAGCTTTACTAGTGGCTAGTACTTCATTGTCTCGAGCAGTTGCAAATAATGTGAATGTGCTCCTCCAATGTAGCAACACTGTATACCAATATATCCTCCAATTAAGCAATAAAAATGAATCTATAAAAGGGTGCAATATGTCATTCATTAATCTCACGAATGTAGTTGGTGCATTGCATAGGCCAAACAACATAGCTAACACTCCGAAAAAGGTTCATGGTTTTGATGGCAATCTTGCAGCTATATTCTTCTCTGACTTGAACTTGGCGATACCTTGAATTTAAGTCCAACTTGGTGAAGTATTTTGCTTGTTACAACTGGTGCAACAGATCATCTATCCTTTGCAAGGGGTACCTTTTCTTGAGCGAAGTTTTGTTTAACTCCTTGTATTGAATACACACCTGCCAAGTCCCATCCTTCTTTGGCACAATTATGATGGGTGACCCACATGGTGAGGTACTTGGTTGAATGACACCTTGTTCCAACAACTGTTACAACTGTTGCTTCACCTTATTTACTTCTACAATGGACTGACTGTACAACCCAATGTTTGGCAACAAAGAGTCTAATAATCATTGGATCTTGTTCTCCACTTCACTTTTGGGTGCTAGTCATTTAGGCTTGTGGGACACACCCTTGTATGCTTGTAGCAACTCTTTCAATTGTTGTTTCTAGTCCTTAGTGCACCCTTCTGGGTATGATTTGGCTCTCATTGACTCTTCTATAGACCAATTTTCTCTTAGATATAACAAAGCATACTTCTTGCTAGAATTGGTCAATTTCTTAACCTAGTTGGCACTTACTAGTGAGATCTTTGACTTGGCCTTGTGGTCATTGATGATGAAGGATTTTTCGTCCTTGATGAGGTGATATTAGTTGGCTCTCTACATGAAGATCACATCCAACATGTATGTAGAGTTACTCCCAAACACAACTCCATGGACATTATGTGGAAATACATCCAACTCTATCTCATTAATAAAATTATCGCTGATAACAAATTTGATTCTATACTGTTTGTTTACCTTTATTTTGCCTCCTTTTTGACCTATCCCAGTGGATATGGGCTAGGATGGTCATGAACCTCTAATCCATGTTTCTTGACTTGATCTGTTGCTATGAAATTCTCTGAGATCCTGAGTTGAGCAGAGCATCAATTTTTGTCTTCTTAACTTGTATCTTTATATGGAAGAGTTCGATCATTCCCTTGTCTTCCTGTTATTGAAGGCTACTACTCTTCACCCCTTTTTGCATTGATGTACATACAATCTTCTTATCCATGTCTAAGCTACTTTCCATTTGGTTGCTTGAGGCCATGAGATTTTTCTTCTTAGCATCTTTCTTTTGGTTTTTCGGGTTGAGCTCTAGATGTAATTTCCAACATTTCTCCTTTGTGTGACCATCAATGTTAGAATGGTTGCTAGTACCATTGTGTTGGTGTGTTGTGGCTGGTAGCTTTTTGTCCTCCCTTGCTTTCCACTTCTTCCATTCTTTGTAAGCTTCTTGGTGTTCCTTTTGCTACCCATTTGATTGCCCTTTACGACACAGAAGGTTTTCCCTTCATGTTTTGACCACCATGATTTAAGAGGATGCCACGTTAGCCCCATTACTCATGGAAAAGGGTTAGTTACGTGATCATATTGAAGAAGACTGTAGAAGGGTCAATATTGTAATTTTAGTCAAGAGTTGAAGGAGTCAAACTTAACCACTTGTTGGCTATTAGGCTATGTTATAATCGGGCCACTAGGAGGAGAAGAGGTTCCATTCTATTCGAGTACATTTCTTTCCATAAATGACTAGAGTAACTGAGAGTGGATAGAGAGAGAGAAAGCCACAAAGAGGGTTTGTGTTACGTAGTAGTCCCCATCCCACTAGTTCACTCCTTTGTACATGCATCCATTTACATTTATATAATGAGAGAGGAGATTAGCCTCACTGTCCAACTTGGTTTTCTCCAACAAGGGTTTGTGTTATTATGGTTTATCACTGATTGCATTTTCACTTGTTCTCTATTTTCCATGTCTTATATATTGCATGCATAAACAAAAAAATAGTAACTTAATAAATCCATGAGTCTAATGAAAATTTAACTTTCATAGTATATATTTTGGATTTTTAGTATAATTTTATCATATCTGCTATAATGAATTGTCCCGTGGAATATCCATGACAGTTTACGAATCAATTTGGCTGATTTGTTGTTCTTCTTGTTGTATTTTATCATCCTAAATGAAAAAATCCAAGGAAACCACTACTGAACTCGACTCTTCAACTTCATCTTCTTGAAATTTGCATATGGCTTAAGTTTTGCAACCATCAGTTCATGATTATCCAAGCATGAGTCACTTTCATTCTTTTTATCATTGGAAGTTTGATAAGATGCAAGGTTTTCATCATCATGTTCTTCTACAAGAGCAAGAAGTTTTTGCAATCTTTCGGCAACCTCCACGAGTTTCTATATTCTTTGGGTGACTAAGAAAGCTTGCCCTAAATTTGTTGGTTAGATGGTACAAAACACTGGATCAAAAGCAAAGGCATAATCCACCGTAATGTTTTTTGGTTAGAAAGTAAGGGGTTCTTATCATATGTATGATGAATCCGACATGAAACACAATTTCATCCTTTCTCTTCTTAATGTGAGAAAATTCCAATCTTTATACCACACGAATTATATGTATTCAACATCCATGATCAATCATGATCTTTCTGCAATGGGGTTGCCCATTGATGTTGTTAGGTGTTGATCCATGCTTGTGTTTTAGAATAGATTTTCAGGTTCACTAAAGCCCCCTGTATGATCAAATCATGAGAATGTCCTCTTGTTAGCCAATATGATTCGATCCTACATCAGATGGAGTCACTAGATGAGCAAAAATAAAATATAGCAACAATTAAAAAAAGATTCAACGATGTCATTAGAATAACTGAAGATTAACGATGGTTCCTTGCAACAATGCCAAATTGTTAGCCACAAATTTTTACCACAGGAAAATGCTGACTCCAATACTTGTTGCACAAATGTGAATTAATAACTAATAGGCATATCGATCCCAAAGGTCACTAGTTGATTGCCTTTCCATTTGGATTGGTTCCTTGCCAATCTTGGGGGGTGTCCCTTGCTTGTCATGTGCTGAGAGTCATCTAAAATATGCAAAGTAGCATAAGAAATCAATGCAAAATATGGCTCCTTGGCATGCAATTAGATAACCAATGATACAAATGGTTGGTTAATTAGAAATAAATGTAACAATTATAATTAGTAAACAACAAAATATGAAAGAAAGAAAGAAGAAAATGTGCTCTAAATGATTGATAAAATGAAAGTAGAGGAAATACTATCGATATCACCATATAGAACATGAGATATTGTGTCCATGAGCCAAAAAGCTGGAAGAAAAGCATGGTCAAACTTTGTCATTGTACAACGAGGCACCGTAAGGCTCGATTATATAGGAACTAATGAGCAGGTTGCAGATCTTCTCACATAGCTCTTGGGGAAGGGCAAGTTCTTGACCTTCTGTGACAAGCTTGGAATCGTGGAAAGACCCTATTTTGAGGGTCTTGCTTGAGTTGCTATGAGCTCTTGGAGCTCTAGGGGGGTTTGTGGATAGCTTCTCGGAGCTATAAGCACACATGGGGCTAGGCTTGCCGAACCTTATTTTGTTTCTGCCCCACCGTTATGATATTGAGTTGGTTCGCCTCTCTTTGATCTATGCCCCGCACGCATCCTACCCATGGAGTTTTAGACTCCTGGGAACTACGAACTACCTCTCATTTGGCTAATGAGGTGGGAAATGTGGATAGAGACCAATAGCAAGACCGATGGACACATCAGAGATTGTCGTACTCTCTATGTCTAGGATGGCACGTGTCCAACACCTTTTTCTGGGATCAAGTATGATGAGGTTCTTACGTCTAAAACTGACTTCGGGTCAGTAAACTAACTTAGGGTTAGTATGTGACTCTTTGTGAGTCTATTGAGGTTTTTACCTCTAAAATTGACTTTGGGTCAGTAAACTAACTTCGGGTTAGTATGTGACCCTTTGTGAGTCTATTGAAGTTTTTACCTCTAAACTGACTTTGGGTCAGTAAACTAACTTCGGGTTAGTAGGAGACTCTTTTGAGTCCAAGAGAGTTTTTTACCTCTAAGCTGACTTCGGGTCAGCTGTGTGTGATGTATTTATGACTCACCTTTTCCATCTGAAATGAAGAGCCAACAAAGCAAGTTATGACGAGATGATGCATGATGTTTGGTTTGGTACACGATGGTATTGATGGATGGCACTTGTGGACAGATAGAGTTCTCCCTAGTTGAGAGGGAGTGCTCATTTTGGGCAACTAGGTCCAAACTCCATATTGCACTGCTCATATGACGATGGTCATATTTTTGTTTGATTTCTCTTTTGGAGAGGTGCAAGATTGATCTAAAGATCATCTTGATCGGTTGAGCATAACATTTATTTTGATTTTATTTTCCACATGTGCAAGGTCGGCTAGATTTGTAATGTAGGCTCACATGCCTAATAGATGTGTCACACACCCTCATTGATGGATATAAATTGGAGAGACTTGGAGGTCATTTCGTCATCAACTCATCACACATTCTCTCATTGTGATCTGATTGGTTCGATAACCTTTGGAGGCCTTTTTCCCCTCACACATGTGGAACGAAGCTGCGGATTTTTGCAGATCCGTTTAGGGCTTTCTGCTGCAGCGTTGAACAACATTGATTGTGGTCAACCCTTAGTTGTTTGACCTCCAACTTTTGCAGAAAATTTGATTTTAGGACGCCGTATAGCTGGGCACTAAAATTGAGGAATTTCAGGTTGTTTGACCAAAGCCCTAGTTTGTTGGGTTGATTTTTTTGCTACTGTCTGCTTTGACTTTTCTGCGCTGTTTGTTGGGTTGATTTGTGTTGACTTGTGATGAGCTATCTTTGAGGGCTGTGGGTGTGACACATGAAGTGTTGGTTGACCGAGAAAGACTTTGCTGGTTGAAGCATCCTGTTAACTGCCATGTAGAAATTTCTATTCCCAACCCCGATTTTCAGTTTCTCCTTATTTCTCCCATAAAGTTAAATGCCCATTCCCATAGCCATACATTCAATAAGCTGAAAAATAAATATTTTCTGAAAACACAAATTCTGGAAATTTCACAACGCTGAAATGCAGAAATAACAACTCAGAAAAATAAATCAGCCCCACACAAAAAATAGACACGCTGATTTTTTGTCAACTTGACCTTGGAAAAACCTCCTACAACCCTTAGGGAAAACTAGTTCGAAAGCTCTTCTTATTTATGATAAATAGCTTTTACAGTGAGCAGGAAAATGCAGTAAAAATTATAGCAACCTCATAAATGTACTTATCTCGAAAATCGTGCAAAACTCCACCTTGATTTTCGTGCCAACTCAAAACAGAAATTTACAGAAAAATGTGCAGCATTAAATGCTGTACGGACATCATGGAAAACTGTGCTGTACGACCTCCTCAAAAACAACACTGTATGGTTTGCTGAAAGTTGTTGTACGGCTGCCTTGAAACTGTTGTTCAACCTCGATTTCTGTGCTATTTCTTTGCTATATGGAAATCAGAAAACAATCCCTCAAATTGCTGTACGGCCTCCTTGGGAAACGTGCCAATATAGCAGCAATAAAAGCTGTTCTCCTTGATTTTTATGCCCTCTTGCCTTGAAAACCGTGCTCTGTCCTTGCTGTACGGATTTGCTAAATCTCCTTGCTGTTGTCCTCTTCCTCTCACTACTCAGAAATCTCCTTTGCTTTCTCCCTCTCTTTCTCTCAATCTGCTCATGAAAGAATGAATGATATTTTCTCTCTTTTTCCTCCTTTAACCTATTTGGAGCAACAAAGCTGTAGGCTTGTTGACCTAATTGTAATATACACAAGAGGTATTGTAATAATAATGCATTATATATAAAATGTATAAGAGATGATGATAATTGTTACAATGAGGCTTTGCTTATATACCTAGGCAGGTGACCTTTCATGAATGGGCATGTCTTTTAGACATGCCCTTCCACTAACTTAATGACTACTTACATAATCTCTATTTAACTATTAATACATATATTAAGTATATCTGTTATGAATTATATTCATAACATTGACCCTTTCTTCAAAAGCTTTGTCCTCAAAATTTATAGTTGATACTTTCTGTCAGTTCAATCAATTTTATTTTAACGTCTTTGCCCAACTGTTAATATATCAATGTTTACTTATTAATTGGCCCTTCCTTCAGAACTTTGTCCTCAAAGTTGTATCGATAATAAAATTCTTTACTTTCCTGCTAACAATTCTTTCACTTCCCCTCATTATTGCGGAATATGTAAGTGTTCAGTAGTATTATATTGGAATCAACATATTTTTTTAATTAATTAATTAATATTAAATTAATTAATTAATAAATTTATTGTATATATATATATATATATATATTTTTTTTTTTTAATATATATAGTTATAATATATATATTAGTTGTAAACTATATAGTTATAATATATATTAGCCGTAAATGTTTGTAAAAGCGTCACACCTTTTACCGATACACCGATACATAACCCTGTTCACCGACTGTTGACCCCATTTATTATTTTGTTTGATCTACAGTTACACAAGTCACCGGTAAGAGTTTATTGCCTTCTTGGCCACGAATACTATGCTCTCTACAACAACGAGCTCACGAGTAATCAAGTGCTCGCAGGACACTTTCAAAGAATTCATGCCATAGAACTCGACAGTTTCGAAAATGGCATAAGCATCATTGACATGAGAACATTGAAGGCGACCTGTATAGACAAATTTCATCACTGCTACAAATCCCAAATGCTTTATGTTGGGGATCTCCATAAATTTGTCCACAGATTCCTTGAAAGAATTTTTAGAAAGCATTCCGTGGAATTCGTTAGATGCTTCCCTGAGCACGCACAGGTGGGCTAGTAACTGCTTGGTGTTATTGTCCAGCAAGAAGGCAATGCCATAATTGGGGTTTTTCAAACCAATGGCATATATTATCTTGGCCACTTCTTTGCCCGCCTCTTGGGTATCTTCAAAGGAAGAGGGGTAATAGAAGGATAACAGGTATAACGCGAACTTTATTTCCTTCAAAAAGTATTCATATCCCTCTATTGACAAAAATGTCTCTTTGTTTCCTGCCCGGTATGGGAAATGAAGACGGATCAGATTCAAGTTCTGCCACAAGATCTTCAAACTCGCTTTTGTTTCATTATCTTCGATCACTGCATAGTCTTGAGCAGTGATGGCTATAGCTTGTTTTGATACCTTGCCTGGAATAGCTCTTGAAGGTGTTTGTCTATGACCAGATCGTGAAGATGAACGGTCCGCACCCCCATTTGCAATTTTTTTTGAATTCTAAGTTGCCAATCTTGCTCCCGCACCTATAGCCACTACTTTTCCTGGGTCAGAAAGTTCTTGGAGCACACTTGCTGGCCTCTGTCGTTTAAGAACAGTAGTTAAGGCAAGCCCTTGCAATTCTTTCACGGCCTTTGTTATCAATTCTTGTCCACAAACTCGGGTAATTTCAGCCAGAGAAGCTTTTGTGGCTTTTCGAACCTCCACAAACTTATTCCCAATTCCAACATCCAAATAGTTATATGCAATTTCGCTGATCCTGTGGCTGGTTTTTGTTGGAAGGATCCTGACAATTTCTGTTGATCTAGAGTTGACTAGATTTGTGTGTGACTCTTCACGTTCTTCTTCCATAGCCGAAGACAAGAATGACTTTTGGTAATCAAGCCATCTGCTTTCTGGCTCTTTTATGGTTTCATCACTATCGCTTTCCAATTCTCGGACTTTTGCATTCTCTTTGATTTCATCCATGACTGGAACATCTGCATCTGTTGTTGCATTGGTGATAAGAGTCATTTTGAATTATTTATGTGGCTCCTTTACTGCCATTGTTTCTTTTGCTACCATTCCATTTTCACTTGCGTAAAAGCTCTCAACAGCATCTGGTGCTGTATCTGTGTCTTGAGGTATGTTTGTTTCTTCACAAGTTTCTTTCAAATCTAGGGATGAAACACACTGCTGTTTATAAGCATCTGTATTTTCATGGGTTCTTTCATTTTCAACGACTATGTTTGTTGTTGCATCTGTGATAGCAGTCATGTTGAATTCTTTATGTGGCTCCTTCACCAATGTTGTTTCTTTTTCTACCATTGGATTTTTATTTATATAAAAGTTCTCCATAACTTCCGCAGCTGCATCATTGGCTTGAGCTATGTCTGTTTCTACGTAATTTTCTTTCAAAACTGAAGATGAAATACTTTTCTGTTCATTATTAAAAGTCTCAGCATCTTCTGGTTCTGTATCAGTGGCTTTAGTTGTGTCTGTTTCTCCATAATTTTCTTTCAACACTGAAGATGAAATACTCTGCTGTTCATCAACAAAGGTCTCAACAGTTTTCGGTGCTGTGTTGGTGTCTTCAGTTGTATCCGTCTCTTCACGTTCTTGTAGAACTGATGATGAAAGGTTTCGCTGTTCAGAAACAATGTTTTCAACAACTTTTGGTGTTGTATCAGTGGATTGAGTTGCATCTGTTTCTTCAAAATCTTCTTTAGAATATAGTGATTCTTCATGATTTTCTGAATTGGTTGAATTGTTCTGTTGACTATGTTCCATTTTTTGGACTATTGGATTTATCTTGTCAAAAATGGCATTTAATTTCTGCATTAGTTCGTTATGATTGTCTCTGGACTCATTACGGATTTTCAACATTTGTCTGTCTATCCGATTTGTCATGTTTTGAATTTGTTTGATGTGGTTAGAATTTCCTGTAACCTTATCCTCAAGATTGACTAATCGTTTAGTGAATTTATCGGAATTATTGATCTTACTCTCTAGATAGATCAACTTTTTGTTGAAATCGTCCATTGTCATTGATGAAGACATCGAGCAGCAACAATTTCGAGGCACAACATGTAACAGCTGAAGGTAGCTAACTGTGGCGTAGGTGCTTCTTTCTAGGGGAGAAGATCGGTCCTCTGATGAAGGTGAGGGTGTGTGTGGGTTGATAACGGTGTTCTGGTCGCGATAGGGTAATGAAACCGGAAAGCAGGTGGCAGCAATATTGATCACACAGATCCTGAAGAGCGACTGCTCTGATACCAAATGGAGCAACAAAGCTGTAGGCTTGTTGACTGAATTGTAATATACACAAGAGGTATTGTAATAATAATATATTATATATAAAATGTATAAGAGATGATGATAATTGTTACAATGAGGCCCTGCTTATATACGTAGGCAGGTGACCTTTCATGAATGGGCATGTCTTTTAGACATGCCCTTCCACTAACTTAATGACTACTTACATAATCTCTATTTAACTATTAATAACTATATTAAGTATATCTGTTATGAATTATATTCATAACACTATCCCTAAAGTGACTTTTGGGGAATCCCTAAATCCAATGGCTGAGATAGCTTTAGATCTAGGGCTGAGATTAAATGCTCATTTAAATTTCACTTTCTATTTTTTAATGCACCCCACTTTAATAAAGACCCACTTAGTCATTTATTTCAAAAGTCACTTTTCACTTTCTAATTTCACATTGACTTTATTAAAGTCACTTTAAAATTAGACTTAGTAACTTTATCACTTAAAGTCACTTTTAAATTAGATTTGACTTTATAACTTTATAAAGTCACTTTAGGAGAAAAATTAAATTCTTTGGACACTTTTCCCTAGGCCAAAGATCAAAGCCTTAGGGAACCACCTGTCCTCCGGTAACCAAATTTCAACACGCCATAACGCAACAATATCTCATATCTTTGTTGGACCAAAGGAATCGTAAATCTGATCTATATTTGGCTTGTCTTCTATTGATCTATTATTGTGTTCTATTAGCATTTTACTTTCATGTTTATGTGATTGTTATATTTTGTATCAGGGCTAAGAAGGATTGAAGTAAAAATGCATCAAGCATAGAACACCATTGTTATCTAAATTTAACACCATTTCACCTCACTTTATAGAACCTCACCTCATCGTAAATAAGATGTCTCTCTCATGCAATACACCTTGGTAAATTGTGGGGAAATGGGGGTAAATGGAGGAGTTCTCATGTGCCTAACAGATGCACCTTGTTAGAATTGACGAGGAGTGGAGTGAACACAAACAATCCCAGGTTGAACTCTCCCATGTGCCTTCAGTGAAGTGAAGTGAACAGAGGTGACCTCATGCATTTTCTTCTATGAAGTTCGGTAGAGAGAGAGAGAGAGAGAGAGAGAGAGAGAGGTCCATATGTTTTAGTTCAAATCCCCACGTGCTTTGAGTGGACATGATCCATGCACTTTTTCCACTTCCATAAGGATAACTCAAAAAGGCAGCCTCATGCAAGCTCATGCGCACTGAAGTGAAGTGAACTAAAATAAACTAGAGTGAGGTCGAGTCAACTCCAGTCTGATAAGGCGCCCCAAGATGAGATGGCACATGTGCCATGTGTCGTGTCACTACCACATAGCGCATCCACTTGTCAAGCTACATGGTGACCACAACCTATAAATAGTTGTGCCAAAAATAGTAGTCCCCCAAAAAAATTAGGGAAAAATGAGAAATGTTTGGAGTTGCTAGAGGATCCTTGCTAAATCTAGCACGCCTAAAAATAAGCATTGCTAAAAATTGAAAAATGTTTTCATGTCAATGAAGTTAGGCTCATTGAATTTGATTTTTTCAAGGAATTTGGGTCATAGTATTCAACCAGAACCGGTGACTAGACTGGTCCACCTATCAAACCAGTTCTCGAACCAGAACTGAAAAAACTAGATTGGTGAGATCTCAATGAACAAATCTTTAAAAAAAAAATGAAATAATTATTTTTTAATGAGAAAGACTATTTTTAAGATTTAAAACCATGATCCAAACCAATAGAGACAAAATATATAAAGTGCTCATCTATATACCATGTAAGGGTGAATATACCAAAATGGCACCGAGTGCAATACATAAAAGCGACAACATACATAATTATTGAGGCTCTAAATGGCCTCTAGAGTCCATAAACAATGCTAAAAGCTATGGGATCAATGGTCTACAACAAGTCTATATATCGATGATCAACATGATCAGTCCTCATCATGATCAAAATCATCCCACTACTAGACATGAGATCATCAACATGAGCTACATAAACATCCTCTGGCTTAGAGTTGAAGGACTCCTTAGATTCCTCTGCAACCTGAGTTAGAACTTAGTAGTAGTAGCAAAACAAGACATCAAAACTACAAATCATTGATCAACATGATCACTCATGAAACTCATCATTGATTCAACACTACTAGAAATGCGATCATCAACAAGAGGTACATAAACATCATCTAGCTCAAAGTTTTCAGACTTGGATTGCTTAAAGCCTCAACCTTATAATATGGTATAAATTGAAAAAATTTAACATGCCTAAGCAATGATTTTGGTTTGAGTGAAGTGTTCATCTCTTTAACCTTATAATATGGTAGAAAAAGCTTAGCATGCCTAACCTATTATTTTCCTGTGGGTGAAGGGTACATTTTTGATAAGGCCATGGTAGAGGAGTTCAACAAGCAATACCACCAACATCAATGAAGTTCGACAATCAATGCCACCAACATCAAGGTACTTAAAGGGATTCATGCCCTTGATCAAATGCCAATATCATACACTCATGCTTGACGGATTCAATTGGAAACATTGCAATCCCCTAAATCTTGAAATCCAGTTAAATCTAGTTAGGTTGAAAGCACTCTCAAACATCCCGAGTCATTTCATGGTAATGTTAAAAAATTGGTTAAAATGATGAAATGTCACTTTTACTTTAAGAATTTAACATTACCATTGACTGCCAACATTGCTAGGGTTGAGATGTAAGAGGCAAATGAGAGGGGAGACATCCTTTTGAAGGCTTGGAGGGGTGCTGTTTTTGGAGGGAAATAGCCCCTAGCTTCCCTCAAAACTGCTTAGAAAAGCCAAAAAACAACTCACGTGGGGTCCATGGCCGAGCTGGTAATGAATTGGCTGGTATATGGGAAAACCGGCTGGGTCTGTCATGAACCGGTTGGTATATGGCTAGTTAATGGAAAATCTTAGCCCACAAATCAACCTAACTCGGGTTTTTAACCGGTTCATCCCCTTTAGCTATTGAACTGGTTGGTTTGACTAGTTTCTGGTTCAAACTGGCTGGGTTTGAATACTATGATTTGGATTTGTGCTTATAATCTCCATGCGATCCTCAGAACCTCAACTAGTAAAAGTAGCAATGTCTCACATGTTGTGCGAAAATATCTCATCAAAATCATGAGCTTGTACCTTTTACATTAAAGGCTTTGAACGCTAGCTGCTAAAAATGGTAGTGTCCTCCACGACTTATGAAAGTGGTCATCAAATATCCTTGACTATGAAATTCTGAAATCATTGGAAACTCCTCCATCCGATCTCTATGAAAGCTGGCTCTGACCTGTGTGGAAGCAACAAACTCAACTAGTAAAAGTAGCAATGTCTCACATGTTGTGCGAAAATATCTCATCAAAATCACGAGCTTGTACCTTTTACATTAAAGGCTTTGAACTCTAGCTGCTAAAAATGGTAGTGTCCTCCAGGACTTATGAAAGTGGTCGTCAAATATCCTTGACTATGAAATTGCTTGAAATCATTGGGAACTCCTCCATCCAATCTCTATGAACGCTGGCTCTGACCTATGTGGAAGCAACAAACTCTGAAAGCCTACTTTGAATGCCAACCCAATGAGAGTTGGCTCTTAACCTTCTAGTTTGCAAGGGGAAAATCTGAGGGTTAACAAGGCCCAAAGGATTTTTGTGTTGATCTCCAAGCACACCTTGGTATTCATGATATTAGCATCAATATTATGAAACTTAATGGGCCATCACACTTGGACAAAGAGGTGCATGTGTCTCATTGGGAAAGGTACCATTCTAGAGTTCTGTTGTTCAGTTTGAGAAGATGTGTTTTTCGATACTTGAACTAGAACCATAGGAAGCAAGTACAACAATTTATTTGGCTGGTCAAAAAATGACTATCGTATCAGGTTAAATGGATTTTCCAGTTTAGGTTTGAACAAAGATTTACAGATCTTTAACATAATTGGGGACAATTCCTTATTAAGTAAGAAGGAAATGAGTAAATGGTACCTCAATAGGCAGGGTTTACATCCCTTGCAATAGGCTACATGAACATGGAAAGGGGATGTGCCCCTTGTCCCTGGTGTGGCTCGGGAGATGCCCATCCTTCACCTGGCAAAATACATGCATCTCCTAAGCTCTCCGGGGATGGAACCAATGGATGCAACCAATGACCCCAACCCAAATCAAGGGATGTTCCTATTTTATAGGCTAATTAATTCCCTTATAAGTGTGGTATGAATTGTTTTTTGACTTCTTTGTAGATTGTCACATTCCCAGTGCTCATTCTTGTAAGAAGAGATTGTTGTTGTCTTCACAACAACTGCTAACATCCTGCTGTGTTTTGTTGGATGGACTCGAAAAAAACTGCATTATTTCTCTATTCTCCAGTTAAAATAATATCTTGTTGACTAACCCTCGATGTGTGTCCTCAATTGTTGAATAAAATTAACATAAAAAATCGAAGGAAAAAAAAGGTCAGTGGTTTATTTGCTCAACCGTTTACACTCTTTGGGGCATACATAACTTGAATATAAGGCCTCTTTGGGGCATACATAACTTGAAAATAAGGCCTTCAATGGGCATGTACCCAATAATAGGAAACCAACAAATGCATACATATCTATTTTTTTACTTAATTTATCAATTGCGAAATCATAAACTAGAACATACTCTGCCACCAAGAATCACATAGCGTTGTTGCCTAGAAAGCCCCCCCGGCCTGTTATAATAGCACACAAACCACACTGAGCAAGGTTACCTGTGATTCTAACTGAGGTGGGTGGTATTACCACCATGAATCCCAACAACTCAGGCTACTCTTGACTGGATGTAAACAGATCTGAGTTAAAAAGGGTCAATGCTTTATTTTCTTAACTCTCAACCTTGTTTGGAACATGTATAATTTGAAAAAAGAGCCCCACAATCATTTTTTCCACCATGAAGATGAAAATGGAAGCAACATTGTTTGTCATTTGGTGACTGGTTTGGGCCCCAAATTGGAGCTTGGGGTGCTTATTTGGTGTTGCAAGAATTGAATGTTTTTTGTGTTGGCTCCTTCTTCTTGCTCTGGACTAGTGTTGCAGGAAATGTCCCCCCCCCCACCTCCAACCCACGAAACGCTGTCCATATGGAATCGTACGGGATTCGTTGTACGGAATGCGTTTCAAAATTTCCGAAACGTGTTTCGCAAAAATATTTGCGCTTCCTGGAAATTCAGATCCGTATGGACGGATTCTGCGATTCTATACGACAGATTCGCGTTTCGTACGAAAGCACCACGCTTTGGAGGCGGATCCGTACGGATCACGAGCGGTTCTGTACAGCACCGTATAGATTCGACTAACACAACTAAAAAAAAAACGATTTTTATTTATTTTTGACTTTAGTTGGGTTAGAGGGTGGGTTAGTGTTGAGTTAGGGATATGATGAAAAAGATAAAGATATAAGCTCTCTTTCACCTCGCATTTGCTCACTTTTGTTTTTGGAGAGCTTAGAGAAGAGAGGAGAAGAGAGCTTGGAGAAGAGAAGAGAGGAGAAGAGAGCTTGGAGGAGTGAAGGAGGAGGAGGTTGGAGGAGTAAAGAAGGGCTTCCATCTACAATAGCTAAAGAGGTAAGTGCAAACTCCAAACTCTCTCATTTTTTTGTCATTGTTTTTTGTATTTTCTCTCCTCCCTCTCCTATACTTTCCCATCCTTTCTTCTTGTACATTTATTTGCAGGTTGTCCACCATCTATATTTATATTCAAAGATGATGTTCTTTTGGCTTCTATGTATCATTCCACTCTTGGTTTTGATGATGGTAAGGGGGAGTAAAAATAGAAGAGAAGAACATGAAGAAGAACAACATAGTGGTCCCCATATGAGTGACCCAATGTATGATGAGGGGGGAGGGTTTGAAGAGGAAGGGGATGATGAAAACATTGAATCACAAGAGGGGAAAACTGCATTGACACCCTTGTGGAATTATGCAACCAAACTTGAAGGGGTAAAAGGTGGTGGAAGCTACAAGTTTTTGTACCCTCATGGTTGCCATGGAGGAAAACCATATAGTGGTTCATATACCCGTATGAGGAGACATCTTTGTGGGGTGATGGATAGTGATGAAAAAAAGGGTGTCGTGGGGATAACAATTTGCCCAAAGGTTCCAGCTGAACAAAGAAGAAAATACATCCAAATAGAGGAGGTTGCACAACAAAAAAACAAGAAACAAAAAACTCAATCTGAATCAAGTGCAACCTCTAGATTTAGTAGCTCATCTCCTCATGGTGCTTCTGCAAGCTCTGGAGGTAAAAAAACAATAGCGGATTTCCTTAATGTTGCTAGGAGGGATGATGTGGATGGAATGATAGTCCGATTTCTTTGTGCTTGCAGTGTACCATTCAATGTGCTTTGCTCTCCCTATTGGCATGAAATGGTAAAGGCCATCAATGAAGCCCCAAAAGGATACAAGTCCCCCAACTATGAGAAAGCTAGAGCAATGTTATTAGAAAGAGAAAAAGGAAAGGTTCAAGTAGCTTTGACACATTTTACAAATGAGTGGGTGGATAGTGGGGTATCCATTGTATCAGATGGGCGGACAAATATCAGAAACCAACATTTAATAAATATTCTTGGTGTTTCTGCTAGTGGTGCAATGTTTATTACATGTCATGATTCCTCCTTTGTCAGTGCAACTTCCCAAAACATTGCAAATCTCCTATTGCAATCAATCAGAGATGTTGGTCCTAGTAAAGTGGTTCAAGTGATTACAGAAAATGCAGTGAATTGTAAGGGAGCAAGAAGAATTATTGAGCGTACTTATCCTCACATATTTTGGTCTGGGTGCTTGGGCACCTTTTGATGCATGATATTATGAAGCATAAAGAATGTGGGTGGATTAATGAGCTTTACAAGAGAGGGAAACAACTCATTAAATTTATCACATGGCATACAAGGGTAAAGTTGTAAATTTACTTCTATGGCACTTACACCAAGTTGCAGTTGCTTAAATTTGCAAAAAGAAGATTTGCAAGTTATTACCTCACCTTTAGGTGGCTAGTGAAGGTGAGACAAGCTTTAACTAATATGGTCACCGCTGAATCATGGGAGGAAATTAACACTGATAGAGATGGTGCTAATGCAGCGAAGGACACTATTCTTGACATGTTATTTTGGTCACAGGTTAAATATGTTTTGCAATTCACCAAAACAATTTATTACATGATTAAGTTTGCAGATTTAGATCAACCAATAATTGGGGAGGTGTATGAGCAAATGGATAACATGTTGGGGTAGATTAAAGACATTGTTGAGCCTAGAGATATCACCTTGTACAATTATATTTGTGCAGAGGTCGTAAAACGATGGGATATGCTAAATGTTCGATTGCATGCATTAGCATATGTTTTGACACCTAAATACTATAGTCCATCATGGCTTTCAACACCAACACTTGGGGGGAGGAGTAGGAGAAAACCATACCTATATCCAAAGGTCCTAGAAAAATATATGATTGCATTGGATAGATTAGTCCATGATGAGGAGGAGTCACACTCGGTACGAAAACAGTTGAGCAGCTATATGCTTTCCACTAGTCCATTTGGGAGCATGCATGCTATTAGAGATCGAGAGAGTTTTTCTTCTATTGAGTGGTGGAACATGCATGGAGGTGCTACTCCACTTCTACAGACTTTGGCATTGCGGGTGCGCTATCACAGGTGGTAAACACTTCTTCTGCAAAGAGGTGTTTGAGCTCTTATTCTTTCATCCACAGTGTTAAAAGGAACAGGTTGAGTTTAGACCGGGTAGAGAGCTTGGTTTATGTTCATTACAACTTGCGATTGTTGTCCCATTACTGTGATGATGCAAAGAATAATAAAGACCGGGACAGGTATCCAGAGGTGGCCAATTTGGAGGATGGAGTGTTGCGATTAGAGCAATTAGAGGATGCTCTTATCCATGATGACGATGATCGAGTTGAGATGCCACTCCACATTGGTCCCTTGCTTCCTAGGTTCCATGGTTCAACACCAACAGCAGGGGCTTCGCCTTCATCAATTGCAGTGCCAGTGCCACAACTTCCACAACCACCACATGGAGGCACTCACCGTTGCGTACCCTTCATGGTGGAAGGAGGAGAGATTAGTAGATATTTTCACAATTTACTGCTTTTGTCATAGATTAGACTTGTAGGCTTGTTGTGAATTTGAACTTTTTTGTCTTGGTGGTGGCCAAGTGGCCTATTTTGTAAACATTATTATTTGAATTTTGGACATGACTAATGTTGACAGTTGCTCACTTGATAGATAATATGCTTTGTGTTTTATAATATGGTTAAATGTTTTATGTTTATCATTTATGTTTTATAGTATGCTTAAATGTTTTATCATGCTTAAAAATTTGATGTATGTTTGTAATTGCTAGGATCTAGAATCTAGATGGTCGAATAATTAATTATTGATGTACAATGGAATCATGGATGTCATATCTATCTTGATATATATATATATATATATATATATATATATATATATATATAGCACCATTTTCTTTATGTGTCTATCCCTTTTTAGCCATGCATGCATCATCTTCTTGCTGTGGACATTGATTGTATGCAGTAGGTATCTGCATTTTGCTACGTGGGCACCATTTTGCTGCCATGGGATTCAATATCTTTTTGCTGTGGACATTGATTGTATGCAGTAGGTATCTGCAGTTTGCTACGTGGGCACCATTTTGCTGCCATGGGATTCAATTTTTACTTGTGGGCAGTTTTCTGCTGTAGATCTTCTTGCAACAACCAACAATGATTCTATGTAATGTACACCATTGTCTTGTTGTTGGCATTCATTTCAAGTTCGCAGAATTTCACCCACTTCCCCGGAGTCCTAGATGGACTTTGATGTTAACCAGCAGCTCGAATGAGCAGATGGTACCATTCTAGAGTTCTGTTGTTCAGTTTGAGAAGATGTGTTTTTTGATACCTGAACTAGAACCATAGGAAGCAAGTACAACACTTTATTTGGCTGCTCAATAAATGACTTTACCATATCAGGTTAAATGGATTTACCAGTTTAGGTTTGAACAATGATTTACTGATCTTTAACAGAATTGGGGACAGTTCCTTATTAAGTAAGAAGGAAATGAGTAAATGGTACCTCAACAGGCAGGGTTTACATCACTTGCAATAGGCTACATGAACATGGAAAGGGGATGTGCCCCTTGTCCCCGGTGTGGCTCGGGAGATGCCCATCTTTCACCTGGCAAAATACATGCATCTCCTAAGCTCTCCGGGGATGCAACCAATGACCCCAACCCAAATCAAGGGATGTGCACGTGTCTCACTGGGAAAGGTACCATTCTAGAGTTCTGTTGTTCAGTTTGAGAGGATGTGTTTTTTGATACCTGAACTAGAACCATAGGAAGCAAGTACAACAATTTATTTGGATGGTCAAGAAATGACTCTACCATATCAGGTTAAATGGATTTCCCATTTTAGGCTTGAACAAAGATTTACTGATCTTTAACAGAATTGGGGACAGTTCCTTATTAAGTAAGAAGGAAATGAGTAAATGGTACCTCAATAGGCAGGGTTTACATCCCTTGCAATAGGTTACATGAACATGGAAAGGGGATGTGCCCCTTGTCCCTGGTGTGGCTTGGATGATGCCCATCCTTCACCTGGCAAAATACATACATCTCTTAAGCTCTCCGGGGATGCAACCAATGACCCCAACCCAAATCAAGTGATGTTCCTATTTTATAGGCTAATCAATTCCCTTATAATTGTAGCATGATTGGTTTTTTGATTTCTCTGTAGACTGTCACATTTCCAGTGCTCATTCTTGTAAGAAGAGATTGTTGTTGTCTTCACAACAACTGCTAACATGCTGCTGTGTTTTATTGGATGGAATAAAAAAGAACTGCATTATTTCTCTAATCTCTAGTTAAAATAATATCTTGTGGCCTATAGCCCTCGATGTGTGTCCTCAATTGTAGAATATAATTAACATAAAAAATCTAAGGCAAATAAAGGTCAGTGGTTTATTTTCTCAACTATTTACACCCTTTGGGGCATACATAACTTGAAAATAAGGCCTTCAATGGGCGCGTACCCAATAATAGGAAACCAACAAATGCATACATATCTAATGTTTTTATTTAATTTATCGAGTGGGAAATCAGTAATTAGAACATACACTGCCACCAAGAATCACATAGCATTGCTGCCTAGAAAGTCCCCCTGGCCTGTTCTGATAGCACACAAACCATACTGAGCAAGGTTACCTGTGATTCTAACCGAGGTGGGTGGCATTAGCACCATGAATTGTAACCACTCAGGCTACTCCTGACTGGCTGTAGGCTGTAAACAGATCTGAGTTAAAAAAGGTCAATGCTTTATTTTCTTAACTCTCAATCTTGTTTGGAACATGTATAATTTGAATAAAGAGCCCAACAATCATTTTTTCCACCATGAAGATGAAAATTGCAGCAGCATTGTTGTCATTTGGTGACTGGTTTGGGCCCCAAATTGGAGCTTGGGGTGCTTATTTGTTGTTGCAAGAATTGAATTTTTTCTGCGTTGGCTCCTTCTTCTTGATCTGGACAGTAAGCAGTGGGCACCATTTTCTTTATGTGTCCATCCCTTTTTAGCCATGCATGCATCATCTTCTTGCTGTGGACATTGATTGTATGCCGTAGGTATCTGCATTTTGCTATGTGGGCACCATTTTGCTGCCATGGGATTCAATTTTTACTTGTGGGCAGTTTTCTGCTGTAGGTACCATCTTCTTGCAACCAACAATGATTCTATTTAACGTACACCATTGTCTTGTTGTTGGCATTCATTTCAAGCTCGGAGAATTTCACCCACTTCCCCAGAGTCCTAGATGGATGTTGATGTTAACCAGCAGCCAGCTCGAATGAGCAGATGGTAACCTCAAAGGACTTGATGGGAATGGCTCCTGTGATCTCATATCAGGCTGCATCTTTTGGCTGATCTTGTCAAACCAAACAAGCTAACATGCACACAAACACACACAAAACACCTGCACTTGGTATGCTCTATTTTTCAAGGTTTGTACTTGGTAGTTCCTGTACTAAAGATTCCCTCCACACCTGAGATTCCTTGGAAGTTTGATGTGTTTATATGTGTTTTTCTGGATGTTTTGATGCATCCACGAGCTTGGTCGACTTATTGTAATACATTAGTACCCCCAAGTGTAAAATATTGATGTATATACCTGCACTTGGCATAGTCTATTTTGGAGGTTTGTACCAGGTACCAAATCTCTAGAAATGTCTAGTACCCGGGTACTAGACATGTTCCCATACAAGAGACTCATGCAACTTTGATGTGCATCTTTGTGTTTTGATGCACCCATGAACCTGGGCAACTTAATGTAATTCGTAAGTACTAAGTGTAAAATATTGACGTGTTTTATTTGTAGCACATGTAAGTATATATGTATGTGTGTGTAGTTATCTTTTTATAAATGCATAAAGATATATCGAATATACACCATGCCATAAAGAAAGAGGCATCCATACACATGCAATTCTACTTCTGTTGACCTTGATGTCAATCAACCTTGGTTATATATTGACCTTGTTGAAATTAACTATAGTTGAAATCTGATCATGATTGATTGTAACTGACTGCTGTTAAAAGTTGTATTTAACCTTTTTTAGAGACAGATCATAATTAACTGCAGTTAAATATATTGACCATATGGTTATATATTGAACATGTTGATTTTATCTATAGTTCAAAGTTGATCATGATTGATTGAAACTGATCGCTGTTAAAAGTTGTATATAAACTTTGTTAGAAAAAGATCATAATGAACTGCAGTTAAATTTCACACACATAAATTAAATCTAACACATTATTTTGGCATCCAGGTTGATAAATCGGCTCTCTTATGCCATGGTTATTATTTTTCAGACTCACCAAGATCTTTGTCTGAACTCTCTAGAATGCATTTGTAGGAAATTTACTTAGAAAATATATTACAAGGAGTAGGTAATGATACAGGAAGAAGATGGCCTTTGTTATCTTAGTGGGAATGCTCATGCTGACAAGGGTTGGTCTCTTTTTCCTCACGTTTTTAAATGTTTCTCGTGAGGAACGTGCATGCACTTTTGAGCATGAATTTCTGCCTTCCTCTCTTCTTGAACTTGCAAATCTTCCTTGATGGCATTGACCTCACCTATCCCTGTCAAAATCATTAGAGGCCTGTCGAAAAAGAGTTGAACATAACTAAATCTTTAAGTTCCTGAAAGGATACTGCATGAACATTATAAAAAGATGCATAATAACTTTAACATGAATAGATCAATATACATACCTTAGGGAGGTTCATAACAGGATTATTCAGAGTTCAACTGTTTGCCTATATGAATGATGTGAACTAATAAATGGGTTTTGGAAGATGGACAACCTGAGGGAAATGCTGTTTCTTCTTGAAGCATGTCCAGCTCATATCATACCTTGATTGAAGCAAGGCCTTGCAAGCTTTAATTATCTAAACTTTGTTCATAATAATAATAATAGTTAATTTATTAACTTAGTTTAAATGAAAAAGTGGGATCTCAAAGATACTTTGACAACTAAGGGTTTATTTGCGTGGATTCTTAAATGAATAACCCATCTTATTCTGGCATGTTTTGACATGGCTTGTGCAACATCAAACCATTCAGTCCGTATGGTACAACTCACTTTTTTCATTGGAAACTAGAGCTATGAGTCCCAAGAAAATGCATTCAAGCAGAGCTCTTGTTCAATTTATTCGAGTCCCTTCTTGTTTGAAAACGCAGTCTAAAATTTGAGTTCATTTTTTTGATAATTTGGTGGTTTCCTTCTCCAAGTATTATGTGTTTGTATGGTCACATATTCCAAACACATAATACTCGGAGAAGCTCCAAGTATTGTGTGTTTGTATGGTCACATATTCCTATATATATATGTAGGAATATGTGACCATACAAACACATGATACTCAGAGAAGGAAACCACCAAATTATCAAAAAAAATGAACTCAAATTTTAGACTATTATACATGGTATGGATATATGGTACTAGTATACATCCCTGCTCTTGATCAAAGTTAATTTCAATGGTTAGAAATACACTGCAAGTGAATGTAGTTAAGTTCCATTCATATGTTTTTTAAATTCAAACTATGATTGTGGTGTCCCAGTGGATAATTCATAGGAGTGAGAAAGGATTGAATGGAACCAAGCAGTAAATGCTAAATTTGCAGTAAAGAGAAAGAAGCACCAGCTAGGGAGAAAAAAAACCCAAGAGCAACATGCTAGAAAGAGAAATAACCTAATCACATGAGAGTGCAAGATTTTATGGTGCCCATTGGCCAAATCACTCTTATAAAGAATGATCACAAGATTTGTGAAATCACAAATGAGAGCTATGCATATATACACTACTAAATATTATGGTGTTTCACCCAAGTGGGATTATGGGCTGGTCGAGTCAGCCTTAATCGAACCAAGAAATAAAATCATGAATATTGACTAGGTTAGTCTTAGCCATGTTGAAATATTGGTAGTTCGAAAGGTATTTCCGAATGTAAAATCCCTTGAGGCTTTTTGGTTTGGTTAATGGGCCTTTTACCCAAGTTTGGGGTTTTGGACCTAAAGTGAGTGGGCATTGAACCCAAGGAAAACATATATAATTCTAATTTAATTATTGTTGGCTTAAGGTGTCAAGTTAACTCAAGTCGAGCAGCAAGGCCAAGAGACACACCCCTTGGAAAAGTATAAATACAAAGGCAAGGAGACAAAAGGAGCATTCTTCTTGTGAGGATCAAGGGTAAAAGTGACTTTTCCATGACAACAAAAGGAGCCCTAGTTGAAGAAGGATAGATTTGTGAACAGGTTCGAGTTTGCTCAAGGCTTTGTTGGTTGGGAAGGGCTAGATAGAAGTTTTGTGTAGACCTTTGTTAGCTTGAAATGAGGCTGCAACCAAGGAATAAGCTGCAGGCTTAAACCAACCAGCCATAACAAACAAGGAGGAGGGTCAACTTGCTAGGCTAAAGCAGGCATGCACTTACATGTTTAAGGAAAAACAGGGAGGCTAAAGTAGAAAAAGAGTCGCCTAATGTTGCTGTCGCAACAAGTAGGGCTGGTCAAATGGTAAAGGAGCAAATAGTAGGGCTAGTCGAATGGTAAAGGTGCAAATAGTAGGGCTAGTAAAGGGGTCAAAGGCCTAAAGGAGCTGGCAGAGGGCCCAAAAAGCTACAACAAGAGGACCATAAGCTAAAGGATCATGCCTAGGTAAGCTGATTTGCATTTGAATAGTCTAATGTGGGTTGGTAAAAGCCCTAGTTTGCTACAACTAAGCATTTAGAGTGTTATAGGTGTCTTTATGAGGGTAGGAATGGCTTAGAGGACAAAGTCTCAGCCATAGGGTATTGAACATAAGGACTTGACATTGTATTTGGCATTGTAGTGGGATATAAAGGGTCATTATCTCTGGTACGAGAGCCCCATGAGTTTTCCTATTAATGGAATTGTAAGAAACAAGTTTTGGACATAAAATGTTGTTTTCTTTCATTGATCTAATTGCTGGTATATTCTGCTCTGCAAAATTGTTTAAAGTTAGGAATTGGTAGTGTGTTTATGTTTCCTAGCTAAGGCATAGACTATACCTAGGGTGCATGGATTTGGAACATGGTGTTAGAGCTACTTCGAAGAGCAGTTGGATGTGAGATGTGCACTGATGTTAGCTCAGAGAGGGAGTTGTGTGACTAATGCAAGGAGACTCCGAGCTTGGTGGAAGAGTCTGCAACCCTCTGGAAGTATAACCATTGGGTTAAAGTGAGAGAGTGGAGTCTTCCAGGACATGTAAGGAAATTCATGGTGCATACAAGGAAATTCGTAGGCCATGTAAGGAAGGCACGATGCACACAAGGAAAAGTCATGGTACATGCAAGGAAATCATGGACCATGCTAGGAAAGTCATGATCATGCAAGGAAAAGTCATGGCACATGCAAGGAAGTCATGGTCATGCAAGGAAAGTCATTGAGTTAGAGATTTATAGGAATAAGGAAAGTCATGGAGTTGAAGATTTCTGGGAACAAGGAAAGTCATGGTTTGGATGGCCACACAAAATGCTCTGAAACAAGAGGCTTCTTGGAGCATGGTGTCTTCAAAGATCCAGGTCTTCCAGAAGACATGGTTTCAGATCAAATTCAGAGGCAGGTGGAAATACCTTCCTCTCTAAGAGGGAGTGTTGAAATATTGGTAGTTCAGAAGACATTTCCATTTGGAAAAGCCCTTGAGGTTTTTTGGTTTTGTTAATGGGCTTTGCATCCAACTTTGGGGTTTTGGACCCAAAGTGAGTGGGCTTTGAAAACAAGGAAAACATTTATTATTCTAATTTAATTATTGTTGGCGTAAGGTGTCAAATCAGCTCAGGTCAACTAGCAAGGCCAACAGACACACCGTTTGAAAAAGTATAAATACAAAGGAAAGGAGACAAAAGGAGCATTCTTCTTGTGAAGATCAAGGCTAAAAGTGAGTTAGCCAAGGCAACAAAAGTAGCTGCAACTAACAGAGGACAAATCTGTGGACAAGGCCAAGTTTACTTGAGGTTTTGCTTCTTGGAAAGGGGAAGGGTTGGAAAGAAGTTTTGTCTAGACTACTAACAACTTGAAATGAGGTTGCAACCAAGGAATAGGCCACAAGAGGCTGTAGGAGGGTTGCAGGGCTACTATAGCAACTTGTTGGGCTTAGGGAGGCATCTGCTAGCCTGTGTAAGGTAGAAAAGGGAGGCCGAGGCAAAAAAAGAGTTGATTAAGGTTGTTGTAGTAGCGAGCATGGATGATTGAAGGGTAAAGGAACAAACGATAAGCTAGCAAAGGGGCGAAAGGCCTAAATGAGTTAGCAGAGGGCCTAAGAAAACTATGGCAAGAGGACCATGAGCTAAGATTCATGCCCAAGTAAGATGCTTTGTGTTTGAGTAACCTAATGTGGGATGATAAAAGCCCTAATTTGCTACAACTAAGTATTCAGAGTGTTGTATGTGTGTGTCTTTTTGAGGGAAGGAAAGGCTTAGAGGACTAAACCTCGACCCTAGGGTATTTGGTCAAAACACCTTAACATTGTATTTGGCATTGTACTAGGATATAAAGGGCCGCGATCCTTGGTACGAGAGCTCCATGAGTTTTCTTATTAATGGAATGGTAAGAAACAAGTTTTGGGCATACAATATTATGTACTATCATTGATCTAATTGCTGGTATATTGTACTGTGCAAACCTATTTTAAGTTAGGAAAAACTATCGATTTACTTCTCCTACTTGATGAATAACACGCTCATATGACAAAGTGACAATTTTTTCGGACAAATGTCCCTGGAAAAACCCAATGCAGGAAAACCGATGCAACTAGCTTTGGAGGGTTTTATTATTAAGAAGATTCTGAATACAACAATTTATGGGCACCTGACATGGTTTTCCCTACAGAGAAAATCACAACGGCTATACCTCTCTCTTCGAGGCAAAAAATATCGCTGATTCACACCTTAAACGACATTTACAGAACTTGAGCCCTTTCTGGCCCACCGAAAACCCTAGCGTTGGCCCTCAACCCTCTGCGTCAGCCTCTGCGACTTGAGTCAACCTTTGCGCTTCTCTGGAAGGGCCTGCGTCACCCCTGAAGGGCTTACGCTGCCCTTATGTTGCCCTGACTGGGCCTCTGCTGAACTGCGTGGCTCCTGCTGCCTCTGTGTGGCCTCTGCTGAACTGCGTGGCTCCTGCTGCCTCTGTGTGGCCTCTGCTGAACTGCGTGGCTCTGGTTTGCCTTTGTGCTGTTTGATATGTTGCCTCTCTGCCACTGTTGTATTCTTGGCCTGGGATTAGATCATCCCCTCGCTACATTGCACCTCACTGCACTGCAAACTCTTCCTGAAATTCTTAGAAAACGACGCCCTAGAATTTCAGCTTAGCTTCAGTGCTCCACCAATATGTGTGTTCTCCAACTGACCCTAAGCCCTTCTCCTATACTTTTCTCGTTGGGAAAACAACATTGTGATCTAATCTCTAATCGACGGCTAAGATTAGAAGCTGTTTGATCCGCGTCACTTAAGTCATTCTCATCACATGTTTAATTTAATTCACTTTTAATCTTTTAATTTTCCTAAGTTAGACTTAGGGTCCTTAACTGAAAAGATTAATTACTTGAATATCTCTTAAACCTGATGGAATTCTTCTGCACAAAATTTGGGAGCTAAAGCACATCCGATGCTACCCCAAAATCTCATCACTCTCTCTTAGCGAGGAGTGTGCTCTAGCAATACAATCAACCTGAAGTACTGCTCTGATCTCCGGCATCGGTCTGCGCTGATGCTTGGCTTGTTGCCCTTCATCACTGCACTGCTGCTGCTCTCCGTATTGCTGCCCATGACTTTGCCACAGTCACTGCTACATTCGTGATCTAATCTCTAATCAACGACTAAGATTAGAGGTTGCTTGATTCGCGTCACTTAAGTCATTCTCATCACATGTTTAATTTAATTCACTTTAATCTTTTAATTTTCCTAAGTTAGATTTAGGGTCCTTAATTGAAAAGATTAATTATTTGAATATCTCTTAAACCTGATGGAATTATAACAAACACTTTCTGGGTCTTGGAGATCTCATGTATTCCAGCTCCTCCATAAAATTTGGGAGTTAGAGCACATCCAATGCTACCCCAAATTCTCAATACTTCTTAGCAAGCAGTCTGCTCTAGCAATACAATCACCCCGAAGTATTGCACTGATCTCTGGCATCGGTCTCTGCACTGATGCTTGCCCTGCTGCCCTTCATCACTGTGCTACTCCGGCTCTCTGTATTGCTGCCCATGACTCTGCCACAGTCACTGTTACATTCGTACTACAACTCCCTCTCAAATTGATGCATCGTGCTGCCAACTACTACACTGCAACTTAGTTGTTGAGATGTAAGGCACTGAAGGACCCTTGCCAAATGATAGACAAGTCAGTTGGGTTGCATCTCATCACTGAAGCTCCTGAGGCTATTGCTCTGCACTGTCCTCCTAAAGTCACTGCGCTGCTACAACTTTGCACTGCGTAAGCATTAGCCCCACTGCGCTGCTGAAGTCCATTAGCCCCTCTGCATTGCTGCCTCTACGCTGCTTCTGCATCTGCACTGTGATGTGCCCTCTACAACGTCCCAACCTCTGCCTTTGCTTCATCCGTGATCCTTTGCACCTACTGCTCCAGTCATTCCCGCTATTATCTTAAGGCTCCCGTAGCACGAATGTGATCCAAGAGTTGGGCTACTCGAGGATCCTGCTAATTCCATCTGTAGCTACTCTACAAATCAATGTCGCCCCACTTCCGTGGCTCATGATCACTCATGGCTACATTATCATCACTCCTAGTGTCTCCCTTAGCTGTCGCAACCTTGGAACTAGAAGCTTCCTTGTCCTTCTTCCTTAGAGGACAATTGGTGGCGAAGTGTCCAAGTTCACCACATCAGAAACATTTGATCATGGATAGATCACGCTTATTTTTCCCTTGCTGCCTCCTTTTCTTCGATGCAAGGGTTGCATCCTCCTCCTCTTCTTTCTTTACTTTGCTCGTCTCGCTGTTGTTGCTTTGTCTCTTGGTCATCCTTTTGATTTCCTCCGATCGGAAGATTACTCACATATCCGCCCAGGATGGTAACACTGCCCTACCCAAGATGCTTTGGACACACATTTCCCATTCCACGGTGATTGCATTCAAGGCAATCCTCACCAAGAGCCCCTTTTCCGAATTCGTACCCATGGCAATCAGTTTATCCTGGATAGTCCGAAGTCTGAAGAGGAAGGGATCTATCTCCTCACTCTTCTGCATGTGGAACAACCACATCTGATTCTCCAGAAGCATTCTTCTTTGGACTGAGCCTCCCTGATACATCGTGTCCAAGGCTACCCACATTTCATTCGCTGTGTTCTTCCCAACAATATGTGGCACGACATGGTCTTTGAATCTGTCCATGATCAAATGCTTTGCTCGCACTTGATTCTCCCTGTACTTCTTTAGAGGATTTGCATCGGTTGGCACAACTAGGACTCTCTCTGCATGGTTCCTAATGTTGTACTCATCCAGGACTGTCAGGATCTTGGCCCTCTAGATAACGAAGTTGGACATACCTTCCAACCTGTCTTGATCTCTCAGTCCATGAGACACCATCTTTGCTCGAATCTGTCGAAACAGATACTCCTCTTCCACTTTCTGCTACACTGCTCAACATAAATATTGGATCTGGGTTTCTTGGCGATTAGAAACCCTCTATAGTAGTTGCTCTCATCGACAATTGATTTCCCTCCTGGAAATCCTCAACCAAAAACAATTGAACAGTTCTCTACGATCACCCTCCAAATCAAATTTCAGATCTATTTGGCGTAGATCTGCTGAGCAACTGTTCTCCTCCCGCTCTTTGTCAACTTAGCTAGGGATGATTCTGCATTGACATAATCTCCACCACACCAACAGCCGCCGAAGATTTGAAGCCCTGCTTTCGGGCCACAACAATATTGCACAAAAACTAAAAAAAAACTAGATTACGTCCCTTTGGCTGGCCTCTACCTGAGCAGATTGGGTCAACGCAGCCTCTGTGTAGCACAAGCTGCTCTTGCGTCCCTTTGGAAGGCGTTGCACTGTCTCTGCGTCACCCAGCTGGGACTGCGTTAGCCCCTGCGCAGCCTCTTCTGGGACTGCGTCCTCCTAATGTTGCACTGACCTCTCCGAGTCTCTGTAGCTTTAGCTGCTCTTTGCAGCACAAATTTCTTCAGTCGAGCGAGGCTAAAACTCTGGAAGGTGTTGCACTGTCTCTGCGTCACCCAGCTGGGACTGCGTCAGCCCCTGCGTAACCTCTTCTGGGACTGCGTCCTAATGTTGCACTGCCCTCTTCGGGTCTCTGTAGCTTTAGCTGCTCTTTGCAGCACAAATTTCTTCAGTCGAGGAGGCTAAAAATCTTGGCACAAGCTGTCCCTGAGAATGAAATTGTTGAATGTAGTGGTGTAGGGCCAAATATTCTTCTATAGGATGGGATTCAAATGATGCATCAACATTGCACTACCCAATAGCTATAGGAGTAACATCATAATGTGGAAGAGAAAGATCCAATGAAACATGTTGGTTTAGTGAAAGTTCATAGACTAGCACATGCTTCTCTTAAGAATGGGGCCATGAAATGTAGTGCATCCAGATTGAACCAACATCATATAGAGAAAGTTTTGTTGGAACGTGTCGAGAATCATTTGTGGGAAAAACATTTGTAGGAAGTAGTGGAAAATACCTTGGTGGACTGTGAATAGGAAGTTAGGAACTTCATTAAAGAGATCATTTTGAACATCAATTTTCTTGTGACAAGGATCATGTAAACCATGGTAGTACATGGGGGCCCATTTACTTGATCCAAAAATGTTGAAATGCGAAATTGATGGCGTCATATCTTGAACATCAAGAGGAAGAGGTTACTCCATGTGCATTCATAAACTCTTGCTCGAAAGAAAGGTATTTATTTGATCTGCCCAAATATCATAATTAGCACCTTATAATGAGTGAAACATCCACCACAAGTCAATAGGTTCAATGAAGAAGCCTCCCTCCGTGTGCATCTACAAACTCTTTCCCTAAAGAAAGGTATTTGATCTGCCCAAATATCATAAATATCTCCTTATGATGAATGAAACATCCACTGCATGACATTAGGTTCAACAAATAAGCCTTCATAATGTCTTCAAAATTTTCGCCCTTATAAACCCAAGAGAAAGAGATGCACCAATTTCTTTTAAAGTATATGCAATTTGCCATGAGGAAGGGTTTAGACCCTAGGAAATCTTAGAAAAATACACTAGCCTTGAAGATTGGTTTCAACTCTAGAAAGCCTTTGAAAAAGAGAGGATCCATAACCCTAGTTTCATAGTTACAATCAAGGCTTATTATCGACTGAAATGAGCCCTTAAAAGAGGGGGTTAAAACCTTAGGAGAAGGTTAGAGCTCATGTTAGGATTTTGCTCAATTGCTAACTTATGTCTCAACCATATTTTGCATTTTGATCTTCTTTTTCTTTTATTGTGGGCATAGTATGCTTTTACATTTTTTTAGCTGCATTAACATCTAGGGCAATGTTTTCTAGCCCTACTCAAGGATGTGGATAAGAGAAGGCCAAATCCCAATGAACCATTGACATTTGAACCTTAAGAATGGGTATGATATCAAGGGCTATTAATGTGGCATAAGAAGTGTTATGGTAAAAGGGAGAATGGACAGGTTATTTTTATCCAAGTCTTCCACATAGTGCCCCTCATATAACCCTAAGGCCTTAAGGGAGGTCCCACTGGACTAGGGCTAAAGATTAACCTCTCTGGTAAGGTGTGAGAATAAACTCACAATCATGATTAATCAATCATCTAGATTACCCTTTTATCCATACTAAATGCCTAAAACTTTAAGTAAATGCACCTAATTGCACAATGATCAAAGTTCTTGTTGAGTGGTACCCTATCTTTAACCCCTCTGGTAAGGTGTGTTGATTTTCTAAGTGCAATTAGCACAATATTTTTGAAATTTTGATAATTACTTGTGATGTAGTTTTTCTTTTACTTGATTTCAATATATCATTTAATGATTATACTTCATAAATTCAACCATAAAAAGCAATAGAATAATAGAGATCACAATGCACAAAAGAAGACGAGATTTACCTTGGGATAACCCACCAAAGGGAAAATCCGAACACCTTTTTAATAGAGAAATTTTGTTGCTCTTGCAATTTCCAGTCACCGATTTCGACCCTTGTAGTTGCCTAGAATTCCCCCCCCCCCCTACAACAAAATGCCCATAAAAATTGCGAACCAAAGAGAGAAGAGCCTATGCACACGCGCGAGTTGCAAGAGAGTCAATTCGTCCTATTTGTCCTTCTCCTCCACTTGCTTGCCCAAAACTTGTATTGTGTGAGAGAATGTGAATGCCCAAGTGGAGGAGGTCTAATTGCCTTTATATAGTAGTCTGTCATGGCCGAATGGGTGTGTCTTTACTCAGGGTTGACTTGACTTGTAGGGAGGACGACTTGAAAATTTTTGGGGCCAAACATTACTTTTCAAAAATTCAATTTTTCTTCTTAAAAAAGTCACAATGGGACTTTAACTCAAAATTTTTCTTTTGACTCTAGCATTTAAATTATGCTTTACAATGATAAATACAAATACATCAAATGGCCAAATCTACATTATGAAGACCGACCATAGTTACAAATTCAACACTCCCTCTTAACAAGGGAGGTATTCATAATCATTGTCATAAGTTTTCTTAAGTTGACAAATTTCTCTAAAGAAAAGGTTATACATCATAACGAACATCATCATCTATCATCAAAATTTTCTAGTGGCCATATTCGAGGCAATACCAAACCCATGGAAATGTCATTAGCGTATCAGGACTCACTCCTTCAGAGTGTTTAGTCCTCAAATCCCATGGGCTCTCTATAGGCCAAAATGCGGAGAGCCTGAACTAGCAAGCACTCACTCACCCTTCTTGGTGAGCACTCTAGGCCAAGACCTCACTCAACACCTCCCTGGTTGGTGATTTGAGTCTAGATGTTGAAAGGACCTCACTCCACCCTACTTGGTGTGTGATCAAGGTCCAGGTTTTCACTACACCTTTCCCTGGTGTGTGATCAGATCCAAATGCTGAAGGACCTCACTCCACCCTTCCTCGTGTGTGATTAGGTTCTGAAGGACCTCATTTCATACTTAGTATGTGATCAAGGTCCAAGTACTAACATACCTGACTAAACTCTTCATGGTGTGTGATCATGACCTGCTTGAATAGACACCCACTCAACTTGTGCGTTGAGCACTCTGGGCCTCTTGGACCCATTCTCCCTATCCGTAGAATGTCCATCTATGCTGTAGACATATCAACACTCCCTCTAAACGAAAGGGGTAATCTCCATGAGCCCCAACTTGTCTTTGAAGTATGCAAACTTGTCCCTGGGCAACAACTTTATCAAGACATCAACTGCTTGCTCATCGGTGGAGATGTACTCGAGCCTTATCGCTATTCTCTGCACCATGTCACAAATGTAGTGGTACATGATCTCAATATGCGTTGACCTTTAATGGAATTGAAGATTATCGAAAAGCTTCAAACAACTTTGATTATCACAGTGCATCACTATCGATTCTAACTCTTGGTTGAAAAATCCTGCAAACAACTTCTGGAGCCATACTACATTGGTACAAGCCTCATTAGTTGCGATGTACTCTGCTTTTGCAGTGCTGAGGGCCACTGATCTTTGCTTTCAGCTCATCCAAGATATCATAACAGATCCCAAGCTGAAGCATACTCCCAAGGTACTTTTTTTATCCTCAACACTTCTAACCCAATCTACATATGTATATCCCAGAAGTTGCACATCCTTGTTTGCAACATATCTCAAGCCATAGTTCATCGTAGGACAAAGATATCTCACAATGTGTTTCGCTGCAATCCAATGCTCATGCCTCGGTTCAACCTGGAACGAGCTCAACGTGCTCACAACAAAGCATATGTCCAACCTGGTGTTAACCATATACATCAACAAACTAATCAATGGTTGGTACATAGATGGATCTACCAATTTGGAGTCAGAGCCTCTTAACTTTTTCAAGTTAGTCACCACGGGTGTTGCCATGGATTTGCAGTCCATCATACCAAATATCTGAAGGATCTCTGACACATACTTTCCATGACCAAGCAAGACTTCGCTAGGTTTTCTGGCATACTTCTAGTCCCAAGTAAGAATGCATCAACCCAACGTTCTTGAAAGATTGAATGCTGGTAACAGTGTTTGTGAAAGTGCACATTAACAAGTCCTTTTTGCTTCAAAGTCAAATCTTTAAGTGAATAGAATAAATCCCTAAGAACAACAATCCATCTAAGGGAGAACTTGATTGTTAGGGTATTGTTACTTGAACATATCCTCTTTGTTTAAAAATGTGTGACATTTGAGAATGATCACCAATTTAAATGAAATCTCTTCCAACAATTCTATTGAATTTTCCAAAAAAATTGTTTTATCCTATGACGTGTTCCAAATTTTTATTAAGCGAAATATCGATTTCATTGAATATCCACCTATTAATTTGTGTTAGATTTCGTAAAACTCAGCAACTAATTCAACAACTAAACACAAAGTACCTATTAAGTAATTATTGAGTGGTAGTTCACCTTCATTCGAGAGAAATGCTAGATAATGAGAGGTGTAATCACTGGGGCAGATGGTGGAGTTGTCATATTCTCATCATTAAGCAATGTGTAGGGATGGTTGTCCAAAATAGGAGAAAAGTTTTCTCATTGGGAAGTGGATTTTGCACAACATCAATTTATTGATTTGGTATGGTACACTACCTCTTAAATCCAAAAAAAGTTATTAAAAGATTGAATGTTGGTAAAAGTACACATTAACAAGTCCTTTTTGCTTCAAAATTGAAACTTTTAGTGAATGTAATACACTCCCATGAACATCAATCCATTTAAGGCAAAACTCAATTGTTAGGGTAATGCTACTTGACACATCATCTTTGTATGGAAGTGTATGGCATTTGAGAATGATCACAAATTTAAATGAAATCTCTTCCAATAATTGTATTGAAGTTTTCCAAAATTTTTGTTTTATGCTATTATGATTGTGTTGAAATTGTTACAAGGCCAAAAATCGATTTGGCTGAATATCCACTTATTCATTTGAAATTTCGTACAAAGTTGGAGATTTTCTTTTATTGTTTCTTTGATTAAAGACATTGCTACACATAGGGCATCAATATCAACTCTGCCCTAGCTTCAAATGTATATTGTTTATGAGACGTGCAAATTGTAAATCGTGTATTTTTCTTTGCTTAGTTATCTAGTAATATTAATTGATATATGAAATTGTTGAATTATTTTTAAATAAAAACATTCACTTTTCATTAATTATAATTGAATTATTTCTTAACTCTTAAATATAAAACCTTAAAACATAAATTAACTATTTTATACTTTCTCTCTCTCTCTCTCTCTATATATATATATATATATATTTATGAGGCTTCATATTTTGGACCCCTATTTTATACTTCTCTCTCTCTCTCTCTCTCTCTCTATATATATATATATATATATATATATATATATATAGAGAGAGAGAGAGGACACAATTTATTGTGTGTGTGTGTACATTAAATTGTGTCCTCTCAGGTTGTGTGAGGCTTCATATTTTGGACCTCTTTAGGATTTATGATCGATGTCAGGATTTTATGATTTGGGAAGTTTGGTATTATTCTTAGGTTTTGTTTAAGCAATTTTGCGAGGTGGCCTACGCAACATAATATAAGAAACAAAGTACATATATTGAAACGAGAAGAAAAACCAAGCCTAAATACATGCCAAGTGGCTCCATATTGGCTCGCCAAGTGGACCATTATGTGATGCAAACATTGTGGTAATGGCTCATCAATGGTTTTGTTTGAACTGTCCCGGTATTTTGATGCAAAATGGTTCGATTATCTGATTCCATGTGGCAGGATAGGTTGCTTGGCAATGGTATCAGATTTGATGCCAAGTCGTGCCGTTATTTGATGCCAAGTGGTGCTGTATTTGATGCTAAATGGTTTTTTGTTTTGTATGCCAAGCAACGTAGTAGAGCTGGTTCCAAGTGGTGTCATTGGTGCCAAGTGTTTCCTACATGCTGCCAATTGGTGCGATTCAAGTGGCACCATATCTGCTACCAAGTGGTGAAATGATATGTTGCCAAGTGGCAGCATTGGTCCACCGCCAATTGGCGTCACTGATCTGGCCGCTCATGGGTGACATTCGGCTTGCCCAGGGCCCTTGGATCTACGCTGGTCGAGGGGCAATAATTGGCAGGCTCAGGGCCCTTAGATTTGGGCGTTGGATGGGCAACACGTGGCAAGCTCATGGTCCTTAGGAATGGTAGCAATTGGCATGCTCAGGGCCCTTGGATTTGGTCGCTAGATGGGCGACAAGTGGCAAGCCTAGGTCCCTCGGATCTGGACGGTGGATGGGCAACAAGTGGTGGGCCCATGACCCTCCAATTTGGCAACTACACGAGTGATTAGTTGCGAGCTTAAGACCCTTTGATATAAGGGTGCTTGATAGATGACTAGTGACATGCACATGGCCCTTTGATCTGGGCGCTCGATAGATGAGAAGTGGTGGTCCCAGGGCTCTTGGATTTGGATCGCTACATGGGTGAGAAGTGGTGGGTTCAGGGCCCTTAGATACAAACCGCTATATGGGGACAAGTGTTGGACTCAAGGCCCTCAGGTTTGGACCATTGGATGGGTGATAGGTGGTGTGCTCAGGGCCTTCAGATTTGGATTGTTGGATGGGAAACAAGTGGTGAGCTGAGGGCCATCATATGTGGATAGTTGGAAGGGCGAAAAATGGCGTGGTCAGAGCCCCTGAGATGTAGACAGGATGGGTGACAAATGGCGAACTCAGGGATATCATATTTGGTTGTTGCATGGGTGAAAAGTGTTGAGCTTAGGGCCCTTAGATCTTAGATGCTACATAGGTGACAAGTGGCATGATTAGGTCCCTTTGATATGGGCGATAGATGAATGTCAAGTGGCGTGCTCAAGGCCCTCGAATTTGGGTGCTCGATGGGCAACAATTAGCATGAGCAGGTCCTTTCGATCTAGGTGTTGGATGGATGACAAGTAGCGAATTCAGGGCACCTCAGATTTGCTGTCTCGATGGGTGACGAGTGGCTTGCTCAATGCCCTCGGATTTGCGTGCTAGGTGGGTGTCAAGTGGCCTATTCAACGCCTCAGATCTACGTGCTGGATGGGCACCAAGTGTCCTAGTTTGTGCCGTCGGATCTGGGCGCTGCTGGACAAGTGGCTTGACCAAGACCTTTGAATTTGAGTGCTCAATGGTGAGGTGGCTTGCTTAGGTCCCTTGCATTTGAGTGTTGGATTAGTGACAAGTTGTCTTCCCAAGACCCTCTGATTTTGTCCCTTTATCACTTACAAGTGGTGGGCTTAAGGCCCATCAAATCGACGATAAGAGGCAGGCTCATGCTCCTCAAATCTATGCACTAGATGGGTGACAAGTGGTGGGGTCACACCCCTTCGTTCAAGCTACCTGATGTGAGACAAGTGACCTCCCAGGACCCTTTGATTTGATGCCTGATGGATGACAAGTGGTCTCCCAAGACCCTTTGATTTGATACCCAATGGATGGCAAGTGGTGGATCAGGGACCTCAGATTGGGCTCTCTTGGATGAAAAGTGTCGGGTTGGGGTCTCTTCAATTTGGGCTCTCAATGGAGGACAAGTGGCAGGGCTTAGGTCCCTCTGATTTGGGCTCCCATGCATGACAAGTGGCAGATTTAGTTCCCTTTAATTAGGCCATTAGGTCCCTATAATACTAGTGTAGCCCCTTATTGTTATTGTTAGTGTAAGCCCAATTATAATTATTTGTTGTGCCCATGTAGTCCCCATATTGTTATTATTGTCTCCCATAGGTGTAGTTCCATTATAGTTATTGTTGTGCCCATGTGGTCCCCATATTGTTATATTGTGACTCATTAGACTCCTATATATAGAAGGTAGGTTTTGTCATTTGTATCATCCAAGAATTGTTCATTTATGTAATGTAAAGGAGGTTTCCACCTCGAAGAGGCTGATTTCTAAGTCGTTATTCTATCTTTTCTTCTATTTTGTGAGCTGGTTTCATAACATTTGGTATCAGATCTTGGGATTCTAGGGTTTCACTTCTTCATACAGGTCATCTTGGAATTTTCGCTATAAATTTTTTTTTCTACGACGATTCAGAAGCTAAATTTTTTACCACGTGGAGCATAAATCATGATGAACTATGTGTAAAAATTTCAGACATGGGTTCGCAATATTTTTAGAGATATGATCTGTGGAAGTTAGGGTTTGTGCAGGCTCCAGAATTTCATCTCAAATAGGTGATTGAGGGAAAATCATCATAACTTTCGTTTCAGGCATCAGATTTGAATTCTGTAAAAAGTGGCCGAAAGTGCAGACTGTATTTTCTTTTGCATCGATTTGAAAGCCGAAGGTTGAAACAGTGACACTTGGTACGTCGTATAAGTTAGCTCTACTGAATTAGTCCATAATTGGGTCATTCTGTGTGATCAGGCATAACTTTGCTTTGAAGAATCCAAATTAGGTCTGACCTGTGGCATTGGGAAGAAGAGTCAGAGGGCTACTACAAACTGAAGTTCGAATCTTGGAGATCTGAAATCACAAATATACATAAGGTTCAATATCAAGCCCCTCGAAAGCAAGAAAAATGTGCGTTGTATTTAAAAAGTTACATAATTTTTGTTTAAAAAATCAGTTTGAAGTGATTCCAAGAGAATATTGAAACATTGATATCAGTATTGGGTTCTATAATGCCTCCCAAATAGAATTCCACACCCATTATGCCCCAGAAAGCTCTACTATGACACATGAAGAGGAAGAAGTGCAACATGATATATCAAAATTACGAGGCTAAGTGCAACAAATGTTGCTCTCGCAAAAAGTAACCAAAAATGAAATGGAAGCTAAAATGGATGGTTTGAAGAAAGGCGTGGAAACTTAAGATGGATGGCATGGAATCTAAGATTGATGGTATAGAAGAAAAACTGAAAGGCAACATGGAAGAAAGACATGAAGAATGATCTAAAAGCAAACATGGAAGGTTTGACAAAGTTGCTACAAGAAATGATTCCTAATGGCGAAAAGGTAGTGGATGAAACTCATGATGAGAAAAAAAGAAATGTTAATCATGATTTCATAGGCTCTAATGTTGGATTTAAGACCCAACATATTCCAATGATCGATATGAGGAAGTTTGCTGGCAAGGATCCAGTAACATGGATACTACAAATGCAGCAATATTTTGATCTCCATAATGTGCAAAACACACACTAGGTACGTATTGCAACTTTATATTTAGAACCCAATCAATATGTATGGTATCGATGGTTTTTTTTCTCGTAAACCACTTGTCACTTGGCCAATTTTTACGGAGAAAATGATAGCACATAATGAGGATACAAAGAACAACACTTCCTTTAGCCAATTGATAAATCTCATACAAATTGGTTCAATGGCAGAGTACATTGAGGACTTCCAAAAATTGAATATCAGGATAACTGATATTCTAGCGGATCATAAGATTTATGTCCTCATAGGGACTTTAAAGGATAACGCCCAATATGAGGTTTGCCTTTGGGAACTTGATTCATTGGAAAAGGCATTCAGGGTGGCAAGAAAAGTTGAAAGCAAAATTACGGAAACAACGAAGTTTACCAATCACAACTATAAAGATGGAAATGTTGTTGCTCCCAGCCTTCCACAACCTACAAGGTTGACACCACAAAAATTGGAGGAAAAAAGAGCAAAAGAGCTTTGTTATAGTTGTGATAGCAAATACACCAAAGGTCATAAGTGCGCCGAGAAGAAATTATTTTACATAGATTGTGAAGAGGAGGAATAAAATGAAGAAGAAACATCAAAAGAGGAGGATATACACTAGGAAACAACCCCATAGAAGGAAGAAATGAATCCAACCATATCTTGTAATGCATTGGCATGAATTACCACTCCTCAAACTCTCAAGAAAGAAGGATATATCAAGAAAAATAAGGTAACAATGTTGATTGATTCAGGTAGTACACATAACTTTATTCATTTTAAGATAGCCAAGGAATTGGATTTCTTCCTATATCCAACACCAGAATGTCAAGTGATGGTTGCAAATGGAGGAACTATAAATTTCTCTGGAAAGTGCCATAATATCATGCTAACCATGGGGGAATATGTATTGAATAGTCCAATGTTCTCCATTCGAATGGGTGGTGTTGATGTTGTATTAGCAGTTCAATGGTTACAATCTTTGTATAAGATAGATTTTAATTTTCAAGAAATGTTCTTGAATTTTTTTGGGGAAGGAAAGGAAGTTGAATTAAGGGGTTTCACACGAGGAAATATAATCAACTCTAATGGCATGACAAAGCTTCTAAATAAAGAACAACAAGGCATAATTGTGAAAATTCTGTTAACTCTAAAATCCTATTGCAACAACTAGAATATATTCACCTAATTGTTATTTTTTGATATGGGTGATTGATGGATGACAAGTGGCGGGCTCATGTTCTTAAGTTCCGTGGCTCTCAATGTTCTTTTCAATATATAAATTATATGAGGTATAAGTTATTAGGTGGTTAAGTGATGTTCCCTTTCGATGGATAACTTTTTTTTTCAAAAAGAAGAAGCAATACCATTGTTATTCCATTAAGAAATCAAATGGTACATACAATAAAATAGGACAAAAACTGCCCAACAAACTTCACACAAGAATCTTAATAGAACAATACCCTGTGGAACCAATAGTATAATTTACTTCTAAAAATTGACTGTCCTAAAATAAACTCAATACATGATACACAATATATACATGATAGTTCGAACCAAATATTGAAAACTAACAGTTCTGAAAAGGAAAAAGTACATGTCTCTAAGAAAAAGAAATAAAAACCAATCCAAATCTCTGACTCAGATAGTAAAAAGTGATAAAGTTTGTCTGCAAAAGAACTGAGTTAGTTAATGTCAGCGGGAGAATAGTTGATTACATAAGCTAAGGTGAGAGCTCTTTTGGATGAAGAGTCCACCCTTGAATTCCCGATCTTGTTAATATGTTGGAAGCAAATTGAATGGAACCTTTCCTTTATTGCTAGTTACCTGTCCAACCAGTAGCATAAAATGAGAACTTGTAAAGCTAGTCAACCACTCTATATTACACAGAGTCCCCATAGACTTGTGTTGGTATATCTTTTTTTTTTTTTTTAAAGTGAAAGCAAGGATATTCCAACATGCTATAGGCCTAACTTTGGTATTTGTTCCCTGTTCTAGATTATTAACCCATATCTGATAGGATTTACATTCATGTAGTTTGATGAGAGCACCCCCACCACACTCAACTTGGGAGGCTCCATCAAAAATACCAGCTGGAACATTAAGCTCGAGTAAGGGAAATCTATATAGACAGGTAACAAAGGTCACCCTTGGCCTAAAACACTCTTTGAAGAAACATATAATTCTATTAATTACTACCTCCAAGGTTGTATAAATGTCTTAAAAAATACATTTGTTCCACATTCTCCACAAACCCCAAGCAATAAACTTGGGAAGAGCCTTACGACTACCCATATTAGAGTCCTAGTATCAGAGAAATTTCAAAGGAATTAAAGTATTTGATACATGTAGGTCAAGAATTTGAAGAGTGTTTTGCCAAACTTCCTTAGAGAAAGAAATGAACAAAGAGATGGTCAATTGTTTCTGTATCATATTTTGAAAGACAACAAATATTGGGACCCAAGAAGCCTCTTTTCAACAGATTATGCAAGGTGAGGATTCTATTCTCCAATAAGAGCTATACAAAATATCTCAATTTTTGTGTAAGATTCCAATTCCATAATTTTTTATGCCATTAGATGCTGAACTCCTGGGAAGAGAAAACTAATGAGTCATAAGCATCCCAATTTTTGTGGAATTTTCCAATTCCATAAATTTTTATGCCACTAGATGCTAAACTCATGGGAAGAGAAAACTAATGAGTCATAAGCTTCTCTAATTGTAACCTGTGCATTAGCAATATTCCAACTCCAAACAAGGGAATCCTCTCCTTCCCTAAGGAGAATACCATTTGAATAAAGGCAACCAATAAAATTATCCCATTCTAATGCAAGACTTCTAGAGAGTTTGAGGTCACCAACATTCAACCAATATTGAATGAATATTATGATCAATATTTTTGATGTGGCCCAACATATAAATGTCTTTAGAATTAATTATATTAATCAACTCAATAGAAATAAGATAATAATCAAAACCTCAAATAAAAGGATCCTGACCAATGTTGAAATTATAACTAGGTCTAGTCTTCATAATTGTTATTGTACTTATATCAATATGTATTTTATGTAAAAACATAAACAAAAATTATTGCTATTTTCTAGCATGTTCTTCATGCTTTGTTTTGGTCAACAGAAAATGAAAAAGGGCATGTTATTCGCGACCCTTGTAAAAGAAGCAAATTTGGATTTTTGAAAAGTGTCATTTTTCCTTCCATTTTGCCAAGTTGGCCCTCCAAAAAGACAAGTCGGCCTACCCAAAGGAACCCTCTTCACATGAACGAACAACTATATATCGACATCTATTCTCCATCTTTTGGCAATCAATTCAAGAATCTTATGTGGAAGACAATTAGAGTATGTGGCATACAAATTCAAGCTACATTCTTTTGGTTAATGCGAGTCTTTTATGGCACGATGGCTCTATGATGATATTAGCTTCATATGGCAGATCCCAAGGCACATAACAAGAGCATTCTAAGAGCATATTTGTGGAACAATGTTATAAATAATATTATGGATATATGGAGGGATGACTAGGCATTTGGATCATTGGTTAGTTTGAATTGGATTTCTCTTGTTGATGAAGAATCTATAAGGAAAGGATTGTTATGTTTTCACCTTATGGGTTTTTCCTTAACCTCTGGCCTAATCTCTGGTGTCTCTTGTCTCTTGTGCACTTTCTCTAGATCTCTGAAATGTATATTTTCTTGATGACACAAGTAAATGAAGTAAATTCTAGAGGAAAAGCATATATAAACAAGTTACAAGTAATGATCATGATTATAAATTCATCTTTCAATCAAATTTCATCATGGTATTAGAGGTAGGATTGAATATTTGGAAGTTCGAATTGAATAAACAAGTTACAAGTGATTATCATGATAATAAATTCATCTTTCAATCAAATTTCAACATGGTATTAGAGCTAGGATTGAATATTTGGAAGAACGAATTGAAGACATCTTGGCCAATTTCAATGTGGACTTGGAAAGATCTTTGAGGTAACTAATTCTCTGCAAAAACCACATATGAATCTAGGCAACTATATGTGATGCAAAGTTTGTGATACGAATCTAAGGGGGCTATGCAAAGTTTGAGGCAACTATCTTATGCAAAGTTTTTGATGTTGACACAAAATTTTGTGTCCCTCCATTTTGCCAAATCGACCTTCAAGAAAGACAAATCGGCTTGCTCAAATGCCCTGTTTATTTACATGAACGAACAACTATATATTGGCATTTATTCTCCATCTTTTAGCAATCAATTTTGGTCTCTTATGTGGAAGAAAATTCGAGTTTGTGGCATACAAATTTGAGGCACATTCTTCTGGTTAATGCGAGTCTTCTATGGCACCTTCCCTCTATGATGATCTGAGCTTCCTATGGCAAATACTTAGGCACATAACTGAGCTTCTATGGCATATCTCGAGGTGCATAACTGAGCTTTCTGTGGCATATCTTGAGGACATAACCAAAATTACAGTGGCAAATCCCGTGGCACATAATAAATCATTCTAAGGACATATTTGTGTGAACTTGGCATTTGGATAACTGGTTAGTTTGACTTGGATTACTCTTATTAACAAAGAATCTATAAGGATTGTTGGGTTTTCCCCTAATGGGTTTTTCCCTAGCCTCTGGCCTACTATTTGGTGTCTCTTGCCTCTTGTTCACTTTATTTATATATTTTAAATGTATAATTGCTTGATGACACAAGCAAATGAAATAAATTCTAAAGGAAAAACATATATAAACAAGTCACAAGTAGTTATCATGTTTAGAAATTCATCTTTCAATCAAATTTCAACATGGTATTGGAGCTAGGATTGAAGATATGGAAGATTGAATTGAAGACATCGTCACCAATTTCAATGTGAGTTTCTGTGTGGAACTTATTCTCTATACTCTGTGGACCTATGGTGTTTACCTTTTGTGGAAATACGATGACTTGGAAAGATCTGTGACATATCTAATTCTCTGCGAAAGGCATACAAATTTGAGGCAACTATTTGTGATGTGAAGTTTGTGATACAAATCTAAGGGAACTATGCAATGTTTGAGGCATCTATCTTATGCGAAGTTTTTGATGTTGACACAAAATTCTATGGTTGGTACACATGGATGAATTCGTGGTAATCCTAACTTTAAGATATGAGCTCCAAACTCTCTAAGGTTTTTTGAAGTTCTTAAGATTGAAACTAAATCTGAATCCATATTACAACCTATACTATTTAAATAAAGTGTTAGTCAATCTGATCTATGAAAATTTGAGCATCATCTTTGTGGTATGTTAGTTTAATGTCATTCGAGTTTGTCACCTTTGTGGAACTATATCTAAATCCGAACTAAGGAAGAAGTGGCATGAGCTCTGTGGATGATTCAAGTATTCTCTTTGAGAAAAAAAAAGATAGAGCCTCCTAATTGACTATAGTGATCCAAAATTCTTTAGAACAATGACATGGTTGTATTTCTCCTTGAATCAAAGCCAACTCTACATGTTTATGATCCTTGTGTGTAAAAGCAAGTCCCTATGGTAGATCAAAGGTATATAGCTAAAATGGCACTGTTGCATCTCGATATTGTACGAGGAAAAGTCTCCTTACTATAAAGGTCCATGCTTTTTCATCCTATAGGTTTGTCAAGTCCGAAATCCCTATCCAAATTATAGAAGAATGACAAGTCCTATGACATAACATCCATGACAACTGAATTATGACACAATATATGCTATGTGCAAATAGCCATAAATACATTTCTTCTCATACAGATATGAAGTCCAAAATATGTAGCAAAGAGAAGTATAGTTGAAGATCTAATTCATATCAAATTATCTTGTTCTTGTTTCCAAATGAATACTAGATGTCTATACCCTTGGCTCGTACGAAGGACTGTGACACTAGTGCAAATTATTGAAGAGTTGAGCTGCCATGATGAGAAGTCTGGGTTTGCTGTGAGCATATCTCTTTGAAGTAGCCCAAAAAAGTCATAACATGGTACCATACTTGAAGGCAAAAATGGAGAAAATGTAAGGTTGAAGATGTACGTATAATTTCTTGTTATATCAAGAACTAGACTTCAATATGACACACAATTAATATGACAAGTCTTCTATTCTCTATTTGCATATGCAAGCCAACGTTTTGTACGACAATTAGAGTAAGTTTGTCAAAAACATTGATGAGCTCCATATCTAATATAGGAGGCATATAAATGGCATTTATAGGGCATGTAACTAACACATTAGTATACATGTAGAACTTGCAATTTGAAAGTTGATATGTCTTGAAGACTTTGGAAATTGAAGCATATAGGGTTTCTAAAACCTAGCAGAAGTTTGAAACCTCTAGGAGCAAAACCCTAGGACCAATTTTTTCCGCTGAAAGAAGCCCTAGCTCTTGAGAATGGCAAAAATTACATCTTGAGGATTAGGGTGATTACAAGAAGGGAGTTGATTCACTTCTCAAAAGATAAGTACTCTAGATCACCTTTTTGTAATTTCTACTATTGATATTGTCATTTTCTTAATTGTATTTGTTCTTCCATAACCTCCTAATAAGGCTTACAAGTTAATGATAAGAGCTTCCTAGACATTGGTAGCAAATGAAAGAGCTAAAGAAAAAAGGACTTTCCAGATGTGGACTAGAAGAAGAACTAAAGATTTGCCAACTTAAAGTATGCCATGATTGATTGTAGAATGAAACAAATGACAACATGGAAGTAAGAAGGTTCTCCTAGTAAGAGTGAGTGAATCATGTTAGGATGATTGCCTCAGTTAGAAAAATTATCCTAGGATCTTGAAAAAGGAGCCTCATAATTAAAGAAGTTTTTGTATTTTGGGAAAGAAGGATTCAAGAGTCAAAAGTAGTATGGACTTCAGAGGGTGCTGGAAACAAAATTTGACATGAAGGATCTTACACTACAACTTGGGACATGAGGATACATCGATTAGGTTGGTAGTGATGATAAATACATATACTATTAATGGCTTGGTTATATTATGGTTTCTTGGAAAAACATGAAGCAAGATCTTGTTGCATTGAGGCAGAAGATATGGCAATTTGTACAATTAGCTTTGAAGCAGTTTGGATCCGTAAAACATTTGATGGACAATTTGACGATGTGTTGGATTCGATTGTAATACCCAATAAAGATTGTTAGAGAACTTGTTTTTTCATGGAATGTCAAACTTCTTTATGATTCAAGAGTATGATGCAGATAAGAGCTGAGACACTACAACATCTCTCCATAGATAAACATATAGCCGATGTAAGGAAAGTATGAATACTTCTAACACAAGCTTGGGCTTGTGGATTACTCCTCCTAGGTTGAGAGGGAGTGAGGATGAAAAACTTTTTTCTCCATGTGTCATGTAATATGGCCAGGACTAACAACCATAAGTCTAGTACATGAACACATATAGGGAGAATGGTGGATTGGATAAGCATCATGAACCGACATTCTTGAGATTTGTACTGTGACAATGACTAATATCCATAAGTCAAGTACATTGATCCGCTATAAGATTGGTATGAGGGATTGATATTTCCTCGTGTCAGGTATTGTGACAATGGATTAGGAAATGATCCCGTGAGGACATACTTTGGTGAACCTAGGTTGAGTATGCGCCTTGAGAGTTGGTGATATCCTATTTGAATGCCTCCCAACATTGTGCTCTAATCTAGTGGAGAGATAGAGCTTACTTGTCAAGGCCTGGTATTTTGGCAATCTTGTAGAATTCTTCAACTTGAGAATATCTCGATGAGTCATTATGAATACCTCCCTTTTTAAAAGGGAGTTTGAAATTGTAACTAGGTTCAATATTGATTATTTTCATTGTACTTGTATCAATATGTACTTTTTGTAAAAGCAAAAAGAAGAAAAAATATTATTTTCTAGCATGTTCTTCATGCTTTCTTTTGGTCAAAAGAAAATGAAAAAGGGCATGTTCTTTGTGACCCTTATAAAAAAATAAATTTTGAGATTTTGAAAAGTGTCATTTGTCCCTCCACTTTGCCAAGTCGAACCTCCAAACAGACAAGTTGGCCTGTGCAAAGGACCCGTCTCTTCACATGAACGAACAATTATATATTGGCATCTATTCTATATCTTTTGGCAATCAATTCATGTCTCTTCTGTGAAAGACAATTTGGGTATGTGCTATACAAATCTGAGTCACATACTTCTGGTTAATGCGAGTCTTTTATGGCACCTTCTCTCTATAATGATTTGAGCTTCCTGTGGTAGAACCCGAGGCACATAAACGAGCTTCTGTGGCAAATCACGAGGCACATAACTGAACTTCTTGTGGAAAATTCTTAGGCACATAACAAATCGTTTTAAGGACATATTTGTGGAACAATCTTGTGAAAAATATTATGGACAGATGGAGGGCTGACTTGGCATTTGGATCATGGGTTAGTTTGAATTGGATTCCTCTTTTTGATGAAGAATCTATAAGGAAAGGATTGTTGGGTTTTCCCCTTGTGGGTTTTGTCCTGGCCTTTGGCCTAATCTTTGTTGTTTGAACTTGAGGCACATAATCGAGCTTCTGTAGCAGATCTCGAGGCACATAACCGAACTTCTTGTGGCAAATCCTTAGGCACATAACAAAGCATTGTAAGGATAGATTTGTGGAACAATCTTGTGAAAAATATTATGGATAGATGAAGGGATAACTTGGCATTTGGATCACTGGTTAGTTTGAATTGGATTCCTCTTTTTTTTTATGAAGAATCTATAAGGAAAGGATTACTAGGTTTTCCCCTTGTGGGTTTTGTCGTGGCCTTTGGCCTAATCTTTGTTGTCTCTTGCCTCTTGTGCACTTTCTTTATATATTTGAAATGTATAATTGTTTGTTGACATAAGTAAATGAAGTAAATGCTAAAGGAAAAACATATATAAACAAGTCACAAGTAATTATCATTCTTAGAAACTTATATTTCAATTGAATTTCAACGAACGAGAATAATTTGATTACCATTTTCCAGGCAATCCAAGAGGATGGCCCCCAAAAGGAGTCCATGACGCCTTTCCAGATTATAGAGCCTTTCTGGGAGAAAATAGAAAATTATGATCTAAGCCATGTAGTGACATATGTTCTTTTAAACACTTGGCCTTTATAATTTGTTGCCACAGACCAGATCCATTTAGTTTTCAACGTAAAATTTTGATAGGGAACTAGAAACCTCTTAAGATATATGCAATATCCCGCAAGCCACATATATCAGAAACTCATAGTTCAACCTAGGACCGAGACGTCTGGTGACCACTGGAGCCAGAGTTGGATCCCAGACTCCAACGTGACACCTATCCTTCTAGCGTTACTATGACGGGCCATGTCTCTGAGAACTTGAACCCGGGTGGATGGGATGGCAAAGCACCATCTCTACCACTCGAGCCAAGCACTCGTTGATGACCGAAGCCATTTATTACTCTCCATAAAGTCTTCATAGATAGGGTAGTTCCAAACAAAAACATATTCTTAAATCCCCAACCTACAAAGGATTTAGGCAAAGAAAGTGACTCCCACCTAACCAAATGTACTCCCTTTCTCCTTTTTTCCAGTCCACAAAATACTAAACATTTTGTCCTAATTTATTAATGATTAATTTAGGGATTTTTGAAAGTTCTATCCAATAAACAAGGTTAATTTCAAGGAAAAACTTTACAAGTACCACCCTTCCCCCAAGAGAGAGCCACCTGAAACACTAGTTATAATTCTATGATCAATCGTTTCAAGGAACCAAGTCCAATCCTTCGTTACGTAACAATTTGGTTTCAAGAAAAATCGTAGGCATTTAAGACCTTTGGAAAGAAGCTCAACTTCAAAAGTTAGTATGGACTTTATGATATAGAGATTTTCATCTTGGACTCTGTTTTGGAAAAAGGCAGCGTTTTGCAGGCTAATCTCCATATCGAAGGCTTGACAAAAGAGAGAGATAAGGATTATGACCAATCTTTTAGCTATGCCACTCTCATCCACCCTACCATTTTTCTAGGTCAGTGTCATAGGGGAAGGCTTGATACCAATAGGGTTAGAATCTTGAATCAGTTGAGAGAAATAAGGAGCTAAGGGTTAGACCCAGGCCCTATATCCCCAAATTTTAGAAGCAAAGATTGTGAAATTGAGGTCCCGAACAAGAATGATGGGCCAATAAAGTAGAAAACCACTTTCTTGCAACTAGTTACAAAAATTTCTCCTATTATCATAAGGTCCATAAAGTTAACTAGCTTTATGGGGGTGTTCAGAGTTTTCAGGGAGCCTTCCAAGATGATAATATCCCATGAAAAGTAAGGCTTAAGATCAACAACATTAGGATTCCATCTAGTCCGCAAATCCTTTGATAAACCCATAATATCAATAACACAAGCCTTGCAGTGCTAACAAAGTTTAAGGAAATAATTACAAGCTTTGGCACCTACTACCATTGTTTCTTGAAGGAGGATAGACGTCTTATGATCTTTAGAATTCTTTTGAGGTAGTTTTTCTTACGGTATCCCCCCACTCCCCTAATATTGAGCGACATCACTATCATTGGGGACCTTCCTAAGAGGGCATCTTAGCTCTAAGTGCCCTTTGTTCCTCAGAGAAAGACATATATCCAGAATACAAACCTCCTTTGATAGCACCTTCCTAGGCCAAGCCTTTCTTGTTATATTTTTCCTACCCAATGGTCACATTGCTGAAGGAAGAGTTTAGATTCTGACCCTTCGTCTGTTTAGGCTCTAGATTTGAGTGAAGAGGGAGAGGAGTGAGGTTTAAAATTTCTTTAGAGGAGGGGGATTGAGGAAGTCGAACATAGTCTGAAGAGAAGCATGTGTTAATACTAGGCGAGGAGGAGTCCGAGGGAGTAAAACCAAACCCCAGATGAACATGTAGGTCACTAATCAAGTTAGAGTTCCAAAAAGGCAAACAAGAGGAAGAATTAGTGAATCTGCTGGTGCAAAGAGAGGACAACAAAACTTCCGACTTCCTCAACACAATGTTAACAATTTTTTCAGGACTAAAGAATTTTGGATAAGCTATTATGACTGCTAAGATTAAATCTTTGAATGCTATTAAAAACGTAAGGGGTAGTAGAATTATCAGAAGAAAACTGCAAAGCACCTTTTTCAAAAATTTCTACCAATAATAGTTCCTCAGAGGAAAGAGGCTTTAACAACATGCCTGCGGTTTCTTCCAAAAGTGAATGACCATCCTTCAAGCAATCACTATGATCAACCCCTTTCAGATCACCAGGCATAGGACGAAAATAATTTCATTGATAAATGAACAGATGACATTAAGAACCCTCAACATTAGAGCACTGGAACTATAGGGAAGCTCCACTACTCACAGGGGGATCCTGAATATCATCCATACCTCTCTAACAACAAAGTGAGTTCCATGAGCTTAATCCTTTGTGCTAGCTAGATCTTCAAAAGTAAGATTCCCTTGAATCTGTCCTAGTACTCCCTCCTTTGACTTTGCTAGAACATTTCCATCTCGAAACCTGACAAAATAAAAATGTTTCCTCGAGACCAGAAGAATCATGAATAATGGAGGAAGGTACACCACAGGTCCAACTGCCCGATTTTGAAATTAAGGCAACAATCCTTAAGATGGCTTGTCTGACAACATAAAATACATCTGAACAAGACTCTCCAGTTGTCCAAAAGTTGACGAAATGTCTTATTCCCATGTGTAATTTCAATCTCCCTTGGCAGATCGAATGTGACATCACATTCCACCAAAACTCGAAGAATCCGCTTTTCAAGCCCTACCAATACCAAGTTGTCAAAGAAAACGAATTTTCCAATAACATTAGCCACCTTCTAATAATATGCCATTAGGGTTCTCAGTGAGGGGGTCAAAATCCACGTGCCACCTCTTTAACCATAAGTTCCCACTGCTAATCACCCAGTGTTCGTGTAAAATTAGTTCCAGTTCCAGGGGTTTCTTTTCTAGAAAGTGGAAGTCTATTGAATTGTTGACAACGAGACACACATAGGGTGTAACTAAGGGTTTTGAGGATCGTGTAACCCAACTCATGAGTTGGTCCTTAAGGAGATAAACTTACGAACTAATTCCTTTTTGGAGACACTGCCCACACGATCCAAACCCATGTTTGACCCCCAATGTAAGAGTAGTTTTCTCCATGCGAGCCATCAATGATTTTGTTTTAGGGTTGAGTGACATTCCATTATTGGCCAATAGACACGAGCTTTAGCTTTAGGAAACTTAATTGTAACTACTTTCAATTTGTAATAAGGTTTATGAAAGATCTATCACACAATTCACTTTATAGAGATTTTTTTCTTCATATTTCTTGCTAATGATGATTATGTTAAACATAAAAGACTTTCCCTTGTCAATAGATTTTGCAAACATTTACAACTATGTTGAAAAGCATTATTAAATACTTGAAAAAAGATTTTGCAAACATTTACAACTATGTTGAAAACCATTATTAAATACTTTGGTTTTTTAAAGGTATTGAATTCTTATTTCACATTAAGAAGGGGATGGAATAGGAATTTATTTTAAACATTTATTACCCAATCCAAGTCCCTACTATCTGATTGTTTTCACAATGCTAGAGGTTGGGTCGGTGGAAGCACTGAACTCGAATGCTTCTTTGAAATGCACGTATTATATATAAAAGCTGATATGATCCAAAAAATGAGAAAGAATAAGAGCAATAGCCACAATGATTAGCATTTTAAAATGTTGCATTTTCTGTTTTCTTGAGCCTGCGTCTTATAATTTTATCATTGAAAATACAATATATCTAAATCACCAAAGATCCAAATTGAAACCCATAATACAAAATCCATGTTTGTTCAATCAATGAATGGCAAAAATTATCATTACGAAAATAATGGATGGGAAAAATGATAATTTTGTTCAATCATCAATGTCTATGATTGACGAAATAGAGGTTATATGCTTGGATTATCCTAGAAATCTCTGCAAAACATCTCTAAAATCTGCCCACAAAATTCTTTAAATTTGCCAAAAACATCCCTGAAATCTATTTGGAACTCCCATGAAATTTGTCCAGAACATTTTTGGGCATGGCCAATAAGTCCTAGAGTCCCCAATGAAGTCCCCAAGGGTTTGGGGATGTTTTCTAGAGTTCCAAAAGTCCCAAAAGTCTCTGGAACGTGGTGTTTTTTTAAAACTGTCCCCATGCAACATAGGTTAAAAAACTTGGAACCAACACCACCACTAGAGATAACAGTGGAGTCCAAGCTGGGATCCACCATTGCATCTGAGGTGTCAACATTCACTACCCTCGACGGGTAAGGAAGTGCACTTTTTTGTTGACCAAATGTAGCCCACTTAACCATGTATCCACTAAAAACCTAGGCATCAAAATCCAAAAACCTCTGGGACCCACAAAAGTAGGGTTCACTGGCTTCAAGCAAGTGATTCACCATCGTTGAGCTAGGTTTCCATGGGCGCACAATGCGAACGAAGGCACGAGGGAACACTTGACAAACAAGGCGCATGAATGAGCACAAGTCACACAGGGAGTCACAACTTAGCATTTTTGGCATGGCCCTATGTGCTTGGGCGCCCACAAGTGACACGACCCGACCTGCCTGAATGCGTTTCCATGGGTGCCCACACATGATACGACCTGACGTCCCTGAAAGATATTTGGGGTTAACATGGGCGCTCGACCTGAATGAAGGCACAATGGAGCACTTGACAAACAAGCCGCACGAACGAGCACAAGGCACACAAGGGTTCAAATTAGCATTTCTGGCACGACCTTGTGTGCCCGAGTGCCCACAAGTGACACAACCCGCCCCACCTGAACACATTTCCATGTGCGGCCACACATGACACGACTCAACCCGCTTGAAAGTTATATGGGGTTTCCATGGGCGCATGACCTGAATGAAGGGAGTGCTTGAAAAATGTGCTACAAACGCACGCACTGCACAAACGTGCACAAGGCACACGGGCGGTTACAACTTAGCATTTCTGGCACGAACCTGTGTGCCCGGCAGCCGACACATGAAATGACCCTACCACATGAAACGACCCTACCTACCGGAATGCGGAATGCGTTTCCATGGGTGCGCCAAGCACCTAAAGGGATAAAATTCCATAACTTGCAAACCTCCTTTTATCTATAAAACACAAATATTTTTACTTCAATTAAAGGGCAGTACGAGAATGTCTCGGAATGCAGATAAGAATTTTAGTTTGTAGGTTATATTTTCGACAAAATGGCAAAGAAGACTAGGGTGTATATAGCTGGTAAAAGAGAGGTTGTGATTTTTAAATGCTAAGATTATACTTTGAAGTGCGAGAATGTCTCTGAATGCAGATAAGAATTTTAGTTTGTAGGTTATATTTTCGACAAAATGGATAAGAAGACTAGGGTGTATATAGCTGGTAAAAGAGAGGTTGTGATTTTTAAATGCTAAGATTATACTTTGAACATAGCATATGTGCTGGTCATGGAAGCACTATTTGGTTATAACTAGAGATTACTTAAGTGAAGAATATTAAATTGGTTAGGTTGGCAATTCTTGGAGGTATTTTCCCACTTAACTCATTGTGGACCAATGCATGGCGTACATTTTTGCAGAAAAGGGGAAACGTCCAGTGAGTGCCATCACAGAGCAAGGGCAAGGGTTTCGCAGAGGAAGGGAAACCCAGAGCTAGGGTTTTCAGTGGCCATCACAAACCGGTAGCGGATTTGAGGTAGGATTGGTAGGATTCTCACAAAATAACCTGTTAACCCGGTTGCCATCACTTTGGTTTTCAGCGGCCATCACAAATCGGTAGCGGATTTGAGGTCGGATTCTCACAAAAAACCTGTTAACCCTACATCCGCCAAAAACCTAGAAGCCAAAATCTAAAAAACTCTGGCACCAACATACCAACAGAACTAGGGTTTCCAGAGCTTCATGGCGGTTTGCAGAGGAAGAGAAACTCGAATAAGATCACTCCCACTGATAGCCCCACACAGAATAAATTAAGGCATACATACATTACAGACGATACGCGCTGCCAGAAGCATTCGGATAGTTTTATGGAAATGTATATCCGACTTGCTCTGTCCAGTGTATATGTTTGAATGAAAATTTGGTCAATTCCGTAGATAACTTCTTCAGCAGATAAGTCGATCATCGTAACAGATAACTTATAACTGATAAGACATCTGCAACTGATAAATTATAGCTATATTAACGATAGCATATATCTGATAAGCTATCTACAACTGATAAACTATCGCTATATTAGCAATAACTTATATATGATAAGCTACTGCATCTGATAACTTATATATGATAATCTTATCAGGAAACATATAAGTTATCGCTGATAACTTATTGAAACATTAGTTAATACGCTATCTCCATCCGACAACTTATTTTCGATATCCTATCTCTAAAATCCGATAACTTATCCCTCACAATAAGCTATAGCTGATACCTTATATCTAAAGAGATAATTTCTATTCAATAAGTGATCGATCGTAAGCC
>CM076575.1:1846009123-1846202703 GCA_034641835.2 Pinus albicaulis | reverse complement strand
CAAACCTAGATATGATATTGTCCTCCATAAACTTCATTATCACAGCATCTGTAGCATTTCTTGTAGGTATGGCTTCCACCCATTTCGTAAAGTAATATGTGGCTGTTAATATCCATTTATATTGGCCACTTGATGGGGGATGTATCTCTCCTATAAAATCTAATCCCCATTTCTGAAATGGTTCATTTACATGAATAGGAATCAAGGGCAAAGCTGCTAATTTCTGTCTTTCTGCAAATCTTTGGCACTTGTCACATGCTCTGACCCAAAAAAAAGTATCTGTATACAATTTTGGCCAGTAAAAACCAGCCTTCAGGATTTTATGAGCTGTAGCCCTCCAGCTGTAATGCCCTCCACATATTCCCTCATGGAATTCTGTCAATATATTCTCTACTTCATTTTCTGTGAGGCATAACAGTAATATACCTGAAGGGTCTTTCCAATATAGCTATCCATTGGAAATTATGTATTTCTAAGATTTCATTCTTACGGCTCTGTATTTCACCTTATCACAACTCAGAGGACAACTAAGTGTTAAAAGATATTCAACTATTTCTTTGTACCAAGGACTAGTTAGATATTTCATATGTGTCTTTTGAGTAGCCATCTCTGGTCCTTGTTGCTCTTCTCTTTTCTCAGATTCTTCATTTGCTAACATGGATAGATTAATGCCCAAGGCTTGATGATTTGATTCAGATAACATCTTAGCCAGTCCCTGTCCTTTAATCAACTTGGTAGGCTTTATGTCCAAATCATATTCTTGTAATTTTGCAATCCATCTTCCTCTTCTACCTTCGCTGTCCCCCTGAACAAGAATGTCTTTGACAGCTGCTGTGGGAACATATGCAGTAATATGAGATTGCAAAACATATACTCTAAAAGCTTTAAGGGACTTTACCAGGGCATATGCCTGCTTCTGCAATATATTATATTTCAATTCAGCATCATAAAGCACTTGAATGAAGAAAGCTATAGGCTGTTCATTTCCCTCTTCATTTTTCTGTAATAATACTCCAGCAATCGTATGAGGTGAAGCAAATGAGAAGATCATAAATGGCTTGTTGTAATCTGGCCCAGCTAGCACAGGAGATTCAGCAAATGCCTGTTTTATCCTTGTGAATGCATCTCTAGACTCCTGGGACCATTTTACTTCATTCTCCTTTTTCAACATATCAGTTATATGCTTAACTATCTCAGCATAGTTAGGAATAATCTTCTCAAAAAATTGATTCTGCCTAAAAACACCTGTACTTCCTTCTTGTTCCTTGGTAAAGGAATGTTGTTTATTACTTCGACTCTCTTAGGTTCTACTCTCACACCATCTTTATTTACAATGTGCCCTAAGATTTTTCCCTCATCTAATGCAAACAAGGATTTTTGAGGATTGAGAGAAAACCCGTACCTTCTGCATTTTTCAAAAGTTTTCTTTAAATGCTCATCGTCATTCTTTGAAAACACTGTGATATCATCAAGGTATACCACTAAAAACTTGTCCTTCTCTCCAACAAAGGCTATGTCCATTGCCCTCTGAAAAGTAGCTCCTGCATTAATTAATCCAAATGGCATCCTAGCATACATAAATGTTCCCCATGGTGTAGTAAATGCAATTTTATTCTGGTCTTCTGGAAATACAGCCACCTGATTATAACCAGAAAATCCATCCATCATTGACATTCTGGATGTTCCCACTACTTTCTGCAGGATGTGGTCCATCTTAGGCAATGGATAATTATCTTTCAATGATGCTCTATTTAAATTCCTGAAATCCACACACAGCCTTATTTCTCCATTCTTCTTTCGAACAGGAACAAGGTTTTCTACCCATTCTGAGTACCTCAATGACACAATTATTTTGGCCTTCAATAGCTTCTTGACTTCTTTTTCAATAGAAGGAAGGAGCAGAGGATTTATCTGTCTGAGCTTCTGCTTATAAGGCTTTGCACCTTCCCTCAATGGAATCTTGTGCTGTATTATACTTACATCAAAAGTTTTTAGGTCTTGATAGGACCAAGAAAATACATCTTTATAAGATTGAAACAACTTCAAATATTTTTCTTTATATTCTTCTGGGACTCTTTTAGATAATTTTACAATTTTTGGATCAGCATAAGTACCCAGATTCAAATCTCCCACTTGATCTTCTTCTGTCACCTTGTTTGGCTGCAACGGAATATCATCCTTGTTGAATAATCTTTCTAGAGGCACCAGCCCTCTAGGTATAACATTTCCTTTCAGCTGCAGCACTCTGTTCCCTGCTATTCTTTCTTCCCATTTGTTTTCTGCAGTATTTTCAACTTCTTCCTCCTCATTATCATCAATCTCCATATTGGAGAATTCTCCCACTGTCTCCATGAATCTCTTCATCTGTTCATCATCTTCAAATACCTGCCAATGCTTTATATTATCTGGAATGGATGGTCTGTAACGTACCTCCACTTCGTATCTTAAAAGTGGATTCTGAGGAGGACGGAATGTACTGGCAGCTACAGCAAGAGAATCTGCTATTCTGTTTTGCTCCCGGGGCATGAACTGTATATTAAATGCTGAGAAGAAATTTTCTATCATGTCCCATACTTCGTTTCTATATGCTCTGAGCCGAGGGTGCTTAGTTTGACATTCATTTTTGATCTGCCTTACCACCAGCTCAGAGTCTCCCAAGACTTTTAAACATTTGATGCCCATGTTTCTGGCTGTCTGTAGTCCCAATAATAGTGCTTCATATTCAGCTACATTTTTTGTAGCCTCATACTCCAATTTGAAAGACAGTGGCACCCATTTTCCTGTAGGAGAGATCAACAATACCCCAGCTCCATTGCCTTCCCTTGAGTTTGCTCCATCAAAATGCAAAGTCCAAATTTCTGATTCCTGATCTCCTTTAGGCAGCTCAGCTTTAATTTGACCAAAAAGGGGCTCATGAGCGTAATTTTTATTTTCTTCTAACATCAAACATGAGAAGTCTCCCTCTTTGTTATAAACTGGAGAGCTCTCTGAGCATTCAGCCTTAGTTACCATTTTAACAAATCTAGTCTCCCTATATAACCTCCTTTCCTGACCTCCAAAGACTGGGACAGTAGCATATGTTAAATCCAATTTAATTGATCCCCCAATCTTTGTACCCCAGGACCTTGACAGCAGCATGCCAAAGCGGGCTAGGATATCAGCAACCACAATGTCCATGACCACACTCTTAGCTGGAATTTGGGCCAAATTGACCACTAAATCTTTAATCATTCCCAGGCATTTAACCCTTTTAGAATCAAATGAATATAAATCTTTGTATGGTCTTGTAATTTGCAATCCTAGTTGCTCCATGACAGACAGAGGCATAAGATTGTGGGAAGCCCCAGAATCTAACATACAATTGTGCAACAGCAGGTCATGAATAACTAGGGACACGTAAAAAGGAGGAGTTGAAGGGTCTATCTCCTCGACATGTGGGCCAAAGACTACCATGGGTCTTTCTTCTTGAAGGTTTAAACTATCATGCACAATTGGTATTTCAGGAGGAAGTATAAAGGAAGTGACTTGAGACTGGTATACAGGCTGTTTTAATAATTCTGTTAAGGGGACTGGAATCTTAATCTTCTCAAGTTCTTTTTGCAAATTGAAAGTAGATAGGGGTTTTTCTATCACTACTTCTTTTGACTCCTTATTTTCAACTGAAGATTTGACTTCTTTTGACACTGGCTCAGCATTAGGAGGACTGACTATTTTTGAGGAAGAAGGAATCTGATCATTAGGCTGCAAGGGAGTATTTAGAAGATTCTTACCTTTTTCTATGTTTCTCTTTGTTGCTGATTCCTTCTGAGCAAATGCTTCTTTCTGAGGTGGCTCCTCTTCTTGATCTTGAGTCCTGGTCCTCTTCCTTGAAGATCTAAGATCATATTTGACATTGAATTGTGCTTGCATGAAATCAGCAAATTGCTTACAATAATGATCAATCTCTGCTTCTTCGTCTTCGTTTTGAAATGGGCAATCCATATCATCAGTATTTGAAAAATCCAGATTTGAATCTTCTAATCCATAAGCTGCATCTCCATTGGAGTCTTCTGCTGGACCTTCCAGGTATAAGGGATGAGGTACCTGGTCTTGTTGTTCCTTTGCTTCTCTCGGCAATATCTGCAATGGTGGTCTTCTGTACTGAGGATTGTATCCTCTGTTTGGAGCATTGTAATAGTTCTTGGGAGCTGCATTTTTAGCTTCCGGTTCAAGCTTGACCATCTTCTTTATCATTTTGCTTATTTCATCCATTTTATCTGAATCTTTTTCCTGATGAGAGGTGGAAACTTCTTCTTTGCCTCTCCTCCTAGTATCTTGTTCAATTTTTCCCTTCAGTTTCCCAGTGGAGGCAAAGTTTGCTTCTAATTCCAGAGCATCTGACTGTGCATCATCTAAAGTGGCAGGTTTTCTTTCTCTCAACGAGAATCCAAAGTCAAAATCAAAGGCTGCTATAAATATTATCTTGGCAGCAGCTTCATGGGGCTTCATTTCAGGAGGCAGGCTCAGATATAGCTTGTTGAATCTTTTGATAAACTCTGATACCCCTTCATTCGGTTTCTTCTTCATAGTATTAAACTCTGTAAGACACTGACCATGATCCTTATTTTCCCCCCATTTTCTGAGAAAATTATTCTCCATAATATCCCAGGTGGTTATCGAACGGTTCCCCAATGTCTTGAACCATTTTCTGGCTTCCCCTTCCAAAGACTGCACAAACAATCTCAAGACCACATCAAGGTGTTCAACATTTAAGTTCTCTGCAAAAGAGCAGAAGGTCTCAAGATGTTTCTGAGCATCAACTTCATTTTCACCATTAAATCTTGGCAGAATCTTTACATAATCCTGCGGCATATCATTTAGCACTTGGGGTAAGGCCAGAGGAGCATATTTTTTCAATAGAAAAGCAGGAACATTGGCCATTGGAGGAGGTGGGGGTTGTACAACGGTCTGAGAAACAGATGAAGGGAGAGGAGTAGAAGGAAGTGGAGTATGAATAACAATGGGAATATATTGCACAGAGGCCTGAGGCGTGGATGGGAATAATTCACGGTTAACAGCAGCTACTTCTGTGACCTCTTTAATTTCCTCAACCTCGGGAGTAGGATGAGATTCTTCTTCAATCCAAGCACTTCCTCTACGTGGAGTTTCTGAGTAAAACTCGGGATTTTCTGTTCTAACTTCTTGAGAAGAAGAGGGCGGATAATCTTCAATGGAATATTCAGGGTTTTCAGCACGAACCGACTTCCTCTCTTTCCAAACTCTTTTATGAATGATATTCTTTGGGTCAGACACGTAGGGTGTTTTCGACTGAGAGGTCTCTGACCTCAAATGTGGCTTTCGAGAAGCCAGGACTACCAATAAAATTTATCAGATAAAGACCAGTGGAGTCGTCAAGGTGAGAGATATGCAACTCTTCAACTCTCTGTGCTCACCTGATTAGAGAGTGAAAACAATTTGTCGAGACCCAGGGAAACTGATATTCTTGAATTCGATCCCCGGCAACGGCGCCAGAAAGATGGTGTGGACAATTTTGTCACCTCCTAGAGACAGTCTAGAGTTGCCATAGACCAGTGCCTAGGACATCTTAATATAGCAAGGGGCTCTTTGTATAGTTTGGATTGTCAGTCCAAGAGCTCACTTACTATCTCTTGTTTGAAAAAGGAAATCAGTTTTGAATGGGACCAAACTCTCTCAGAAGCTGACACAAAGATAAGAATAGTGTAGGGACATCATGTAAAACTCCAATACAAAGGCATCAGACAGTTAAGAGACAGCTTACTGTAAAGGGGGCCAGTTCAAATAATATATCACAGAAATCAAATATCAGGAAGTGAGTGCAGTGAGGAAACATAGAGAAGATATTAGTTAACATGAGACTGATACCCAGATACACAATAGAACCACATAAGGGCATATTAATATATGAATCCTTATATGACAATGGCGTTTTAAAAGCACCCTCCTCAAGTAACTAATATAGCAGAAAATATGGAAGAGATGAACATGGAACAGTATATCATGACTAGGCCTATTTAAAGCGCTTGACTAATTCCAGAAAGGGCATCAACAAGGATGAATCCTTACTACAAATTAGTGAGCCACTCGCATTCTAGAACATGATACAAGAAGATAAATAACATGAAATAAGATATTGTATTAACACATAAGAGAAATTACATACTGTGAGATACCAAAGACCAGAATCCTCATTACAGTTATAACTCCTCCTCACTGAGACCCTACGGGCTCTGAACCTTCATACATAAGTATTACAAAATGTATACAAAAACATTTTCACTGCACAGTTTGCTGATAGAAATCTGGAACCCTTACAATGTCTTCTTTTCGGGCCTTTATAGAAAAGATAGAGAATTCTCGAGAAGGAGGTAGATGAAGCACATTTAATGACTCAATTTTGAATAAAATGGCGGAAAACATTCGCACCCACTCTATGAATGACTAACTATAAATGACTGTACTTTACAATCTGTCTCTAGAAATAAATGTTGGGAGATGAAAATATCCTTATAAACATGACAAAAATAATAAAATATACATCGTTCTGCCTCTTACTGAAAGAGGGAAAATCTGCTGTCGTAGGAACCCTGAGATAGTCTGCAATTCTGTACTGTACTCGCGACCTTTAGCTCTGAATTTAAATCTTGGACCTTTAATGCAGGGCGAAGCCTCCCTTGATTTTCTCTAGAGGGTTCTGTAGATTCATATCTTTGTCTTATTTAATGGTGGTCATTTTTCACACCTACCCTCGGCTTCTTCTTTAAATTTCACCAGCAGAATGTCGTCCTTTAACATGCTTTTTAACTTCTGCAATGGAGGCGATAAATTATGAGGCTTCATTATCGTCTTAAAACCTGCAAAACCCACAAAAAATTAGGGAAACATAACTCGGAGGCAAAGAGCATGGAGGTGGAGATGATAATGACGTTGTGGACACGAACAGACAGCAAGAACACGAAGGATGGTGGAGAGAATACAATGAGGGCTTTGACAAATAAACGAAATGCGGATTTTATACGTAACACAGTTTGGAGGTGGTTACTGAAGAACGACGAATGTAAATAAAAATACATATGAGCACACATATATATATATATGGTGGGGAGGAATATTACGAGCGCGCGATACGGAGACACGTGGACGTACGGGGGACAGGTGGAGGGTTGGCATGGCAGCGAAGTCAACAGACAGGGTGACTGGATTGTTGGCCGTCGAATCTTGGAAGGCAGATCAACGGTTAGGAGGTGACAGACACAGTGTGGTGGTGGGCCAAGGGACACGGCGGGCACGGGTTAAAGCTCGTGCAGACCCGGAGATTTATAGCCATTGGATCGGGCCTACAAGATCGAACGGCGGATGATGATTCCGCTGCGCATCTATTGACTGAAGGTTAACACGCGGGAGAAAAGCGGTTTCCTGCCCGTACTGAGGACACGCGGCGTATGATCTATGGAATTGCCGGTCTAAAGGGTAATACCGCCGGCTCGGTGGAAACGGTGCGGGATTATACCGCCGGTTTTCTGCACGTGGGGGGTCCACCTTATAGGACGATCACCGCTCCGTTGATTTAATTTTATCGGACGGTTGCTATCGCCCCCGAAAACTTTATGATTGAGCTCCTTTCCCTATAGCCTATGGTTTCCGGGCTCGGGTCATGTGATAACGACAATAAAAGGGAGCTAAGGCCCTGGGGCTTCAGCTTAATATAATTTTAAAAGCGGGTTTAAAACCTTTGGATAATACATTTTAGGCGGAGATAGTAAAATCGAGCGGAAGCATCAGGATTTTAAGCCACGACAGAGGTCTGAAGAATATTAGAAAAAGGTGGCAGACCAAAAATTTACATGCAGGGGTAATATGTACAACAAGTTGCATAGAAGATATTATTATTATTATGTCATTTAGAAACCCATGAAAGAAAAAAAAAATGCTTTCTTATATTCGTTTATATTTTTGTTAAGACATATTATTAACAATATGTTAAAATGTTTAAAGACATGCTAGGAAAAAATGTGCTTGAGAAAGTTGGGGTTAAACCCAAGTATGTGAACAACTTGATTTTCAATCGATGAGTAAGATAGGTGGAGTGCATGCATGGTTGCATATATGATTAATGCATTATTTTCAATTTGATATGGCTTAGTAGCCATCTTTACTAGCTGAAATCATATCTATCAAGAAAAATATTGGCTTAATCTGGACTATAGTATGATGACCTTGGTGTGTATGCTTTGGGAATGAGTAACAAGTATAAGGTTGAGATTCAATTAACGTGATGATTGAGTTCATCATGTTAATTGTGTCTTTCCGTACCTACACTAATGGAAACTTAACAAAAAGCCACCTTGAAGGATGTCACTTCTAAATGTGAATGTAGATTCAAGAGTAATGTATGTGCATTAATTACATGTGTTAAAATATATCTATTATCTAATGTATGGGTGTGGAAACCATACTAGCATATATCTATGAGAAAATGTATGGGTCTGGAATCCATACTAGTATATATAAATGAGATAAGTAATGAGGTAAGGTATGGGTGTGGAATCCATACTAAAATATATCTATGAGCTAAGTAATTTCTCTCGTTAGAATATGCTGATAGAATCTCATATTCATGATTAAGGAGTGATTATGTGTAATTAAAGTTAAATGGATAGAGATTTGTAACGCGAATTTTCTTGAGCCTTAAATCCATTATTTAATTTTTATTACAGACGAAGATAGTAATATTTGTATACTGAACACCATTAGGTGGTTTAGAATGTTTGGAATAATTGATTTTGATATATGGAGTCAAGTGTGAACTAGATATATATCCTCTAGTATTGTAATCCTTTTGTATGTGTTGAATTTAGGTAGAATTAAAATGAATTTCAAATTCTTGAAATGTAGAAAAAGATTATTGTGATAAGTTGATGAAATAACTTTTCTATTGGCTTAAGACAAATTAGCTCTAGGAAAGCCATAATAATCTCTTTAATGATTTTATCAGTTGAATATTGGTCGCATTGTATTTAACCAAATTAATTAGAGAAATTATGAGGATTGAACTCATGTGTTGCTCTAAACTATTGTTAGTTAGGCGATTGCATCAAAATTCAAATTTTTTATAAATTGTTGAGAGACTAACATGTTTAGAAGGTAAATGTTTTATGTGGTGAGAACTTGTTTTACTTCGACTTAAAGAAAAAACTCATGTGATTAATGAAAATCTTATTTGAGTTCTTGTTTTACAAGAATATGTGCTTGTGATATTTTTGAGGGATAAACTGAAGGGGAGTGAGATCACATTTTGATGAATTGGAATTCTTGCATGATTTAGAAGCCTAAGATGATTGTATTGTAGGTGGAATGGAAGAGATTGTTGGATTTAGGAATTTTGTGTTGGGATGTATAGTTGTATGATTATTTATTAGTCCTACAAAATGTTGTAATAATTTGAAAGGGTGGTGATTCTCCTTTAAAAAAAAGGAAAAAAAAGGGGGTTTAACTTTAGGCTAGAAATTCCCTTGTGATATTCTAAATATTATTTAAATTTAACAAGATTCATCACATTTTGGGAAATGTATGGTTTTCATAGCTTGTTGTTGTGTACATATTAATAGTAAGGAATAAGACATGAAATCAAATGAATTGATTAATTACTGAATAGAAATCATGAGTGATTTCATAGTTGGAAAAAATTTGACTTATAGTTATCAGGGTAGATTCAATAATATATATACCATCTTTGCATAATTGTGGGAGTTGTTCTTGATTACAAGCCGCTTTAAAAAATATATCATTAATCTACTTTCATAATGAAGATGTTCTAACAGAGTCATTCATAATTGATTCTCAAGTTAGAGAAGTGACTAATAATGCAGATTATGCAAACTAAAGGAATGATCTATAATACATAAGTGGGTCAATGAGGGCTGTATTTAACCTCAGTTTGTTAGTTCAAAAAAAAAAATGGTGCCTTGAACCTCAAATTGTATTTTTGCCTAAAGAGTAAACATTTAGTAAAAACTTAAGATAGATCCTAAATATTTCAATTGCAAGAATGTCTTATGGAATGAAAAGAGGAAAATTGGATTGAGAAGACATAAATCAAGTGGGATGTAAGAGTGTGTTTTATATATAACATCATGTTTTGTTGCGTAAGAGTGGGTTTTATATATAACATCATGTTTTGTTGCATAATTTCACTCACAATTGTATGTGGATTATTTTATGCTTATTGTATGCCAATTTGATTTTGATATGGGATGGACTATCATTGTTGTGTATACAACCAATATGTGTTCTATTTATAGCTTGGCAAGCTCAACATACTACAGAACCAAGAAGATGACACATCTAGGATTCATATAGACTATGAGAAAGGAAAACATGTATAATATCAAATTATTATAGATAAATTAAGTAGATATCATATAAATTACATACAATAGTATTTTTATATGGTACTATAAATTGTATGGCTGGTTTTGATATAGAAATATTTGGTTAAAACATGTATAATATGGCATTGATATATTTTCTACTTGATTAAGAATGGTATGTTTAGTTTTCATGGAGTTGCTTCCAATTTAGAAAACATTAAACTATGGAATGGAATGAAGGAAAAAAAAATATCAAATACATATACATAAGGTTAAAAAATTATTGATAGGAGAATATAAAAGAACTAAGTATCTTATGATTGTAGGAAAAACTTCGGGCCAAGTTTAGCCCAAGAGGGAGAGTATGTAGTGTCCCTTCCTGGTGAGGTAGCTTTGATGGCATTTAGAGATGGTGATTTTGATATAATGATATAATATTATGTATGACATACTTATGTACATGCTTATATGCTATGACTTGGTTTGGGTCACTTGGTTGTTGCGTGCTTAAGATAATATCTATGGTTGTGTGTATAAGAATTGATTTTGGTTAAGAGCATATTAGTGATGTTTTCTCTTTTGGTATCCTATTTTGGACATAGGTGTATGACATGAATGGTGATTCAGGATTGAGACACAGATCCATGGATGATCATGGTTATGTGGAACATATGGTTAATTATGATTTATGGATGATATATGATTTGTATGATTATATGTGCGTAATCTCGTACTAAGCATGATGTGGCAGGGAATTTGGTCATTTCCAACAAGGATGCTCAAGTTATAAATTACTGCGGAAGTCATTTCTTCAAAACCAAAATGACTGTGGAATTCATGCACAATATTTGGTAAAATGTGAATAAGTTAATTATGAAATTCATTTGATTTATTTGATCTATGATATTGTGATGTGTGCAGGTCTTGGAAAAAGACCTTACCAACGAACCATCAAATGGGTATGAGCTCACAATCACTACCTTAAGGTGAAACGTGGAGTTTCAAAGCACAATAAATGAGAAGCCACGAAAATTAGGGCGTGGAGTCCTAAATCCATGAAATATAAAGACGTGGAGTCTTGGATATATAATAAAAGGATTAGGGCATGGAGTCCTGAATATTTAAAAAGATCAAGGTGTACAATATTGGATCTTTAGATTAGATCAGGGCGTGAAGTCCTTAATCTACTAAGGCATGAAGATGCATACAATAGGGGTGTGAAATCCCTATTATCCGAAAGAAAAATAACACTCATGGGCAGCTCACAGATGAATTTCCTTAATAAAATCTCATTCCTAACAATTTTGGAGTGACTTTCTAAAAATAGAGAGTCGTGTCTACCATTTCAAGTATGACTTTCCAAAAAAATTAAATCACCCCTGATCAATGGGTAAACAAGTATACTTGAAGGAAAATCACTTAACTTATGATTAATCAATCGTAATAGTTCAATCTCGACTTAATCGTCAATATTATTAATATTATTAATGTTATTATTATATTTTATGAGACTGTGATATTATTATTAAAAGGGAATTATATCTCCTCAATCACTTCACACCTCTCTCCTTGACGATTCTCATGGCTCTATGTAACTCTCTCTCTTTTAATAATACATTACACTCTCTTTTATGCACTCATCAAAGAATGACATATTCCTCTTACACTCATTAAAGACATGTCATAATAAATTCCTCTTACACCCTCTTTAATGCATATGTTACACTCTCCTTAAATAAGGTATGCACACCTCTCCTTAATGGCATGAGTTACACTCCTCTAAATGGAATACAAAGCATGCTTATTACTCCTCCTTTATGACAATAATTTTTAGCTCCTCCTATATATGTGCCTCAAGTATTCTCACTTAGGGGGGGTGCATGGTGATACCAAGAGTTGGAGAGATTTGAAAAAAAATTATGAGAGGGAGGGACTTGGAGAGTAGCCAATTTCTTTTGAAATGAATTTGAAATCCCTAAACTAAATTACTAAGTAGATATACATGGTTCAGCTGACCATGAGTGGTATTTGGAGGAATTGAAACTTATCTTCCTCAACTTACCTTGGCTTTCTCTCTACTGCTATATTTTGGTACTGTTTGTGAGCTTTTACAGCTCAGGGGTTCCAGGGGGAGGAGTTCACCCTGGATATGGTTGGGTGGAAAACCGGATGGTTCAAATGAGTTGGTTAAGGGATCAAAGGTGGATCATATTCTCAACGATTGTAGCTGAATATCTCTTTAGGTATAATTTCCATTGTCCTAAAATTATAGTATAGCTTTAGCATAAAATAAAAAGTAGACATTTAAATTGTTGTAAGCATCTAATTTTGTTTTAAGCTTATGTTATCTAGAATATTATTGATTAGTTAAAAATGAAGACTATATCAATCTATATGTATGGATGTTTAGATCTCAATATTGGAGTTATTATGGTGTAGTTTATGGTACTAATCTTGGTATTGTAGCATTTGAGAAAGGGAAGCCAAATATTGTTGAAGGTAATTGCAATAAATAAATCCCAAAAGACTTGGATAAGTATTTCACGATTTATTTTTTTGTTTCAAGTAATTAGATGCATGTTTTAGAAATGGTTTTAGGATAATTTTCAAAGTGTTTGACAAAATCCATGAATGAGTAATGTTATCAATTTATTTATGCATGAATAAGTGCTAACTTGCAGCTTACATCAGAAGTAATAAAATGGACATGTACCCAAAATATAGCTGGAGGAATTACAAAATCAACCCTTAAAAGAAAATGCAAAAATAATGGCAACTAAAATATGGTTTGGAAGATCAACTACTTTAGGTAAGTTGGAGATAAATTTCAATTATGGCTTATGTTTCATATTATTATCAATAATTCAATGTTTTTTTATTCAAGTTGTTGTAATAGTGCTATCAGAATTTTGACAGAAAGCCTTAATGGTTGTAGCATTCAGGGCTACCATGTGTTTGTCAAATTGTAGCAATTGGTGCAAAAAGCTTGTCAAATCATGTTAAATGAATTAGCTTGTGGGTGGTAAAATGTTTCAAGAACTCATATGGTGGATTTAGAAATGTGTGAATTCAATGAGCATATCTTAGTAGCATAACTTTGGGTTGTTTTTCCTCATGTAGAGCTGTAATTGTAAGTTTTCATTCCATATGTTTGACAAAAGTCATAAATGAAACATTAAGGCTATAATTTTTTGTTTTTTTCAAGAAACACATTCCTGGGCATTGTTAATTCGATTCAGCCCAACATCAGAGGGTATCCATGCCAAATGGTCATGTAACCCCTGATTTGATTCCAAAAACATAATTTTCATAACCCAGATCGGAAAGCTGGGCGATTTTGTAGATTGCTGCTATGAGTTATGTGCACCTGTTGTTGGGTCTTTGATGAAAGACTAAGATTATTTACTACCTGTTTTAAGATGCCAACATTTAAAGTTTCACTTTCTAAATTTTATGAGATAAATATGTTGAAGAATAATCTTAAATTCATTGTTGCCAAGTGTTTGACAAAATGCCTCAATGACTTTTAACTGCGTGCTTGCAAAGTGTTTGTCATAAGGGCTCAATGAGTGTAGAGTGCATGTCTGCAAAGTGTTTGTCAAAAGTCTTGAATGGTTGTAGCTTTTGTGCATATAAATTGTTAGTGTAAAATTCTTAGTTACTGTTTTTTTATGTTACTATAAATTATCAATAAACTATTTAATGGGTGTAGCTTCCTATGTCTGAAAGTTTTTGAATGTGAAAATGAATATAATAATTTGTTGAAGTATGAATAGAGAATAAGACATTTGTTTCTTGTATTATCTAAAGCTTTCATAAAAAAGGGCTTGTTGTTGGAAACAATTTTACAGTGACTAATTCTTTAGGATTTTGTGCAAATGAGTATTAGTGATTAATGTGACCTCTACTTCTCTATATTTTTTATGGTGGGTAAGGTGGGACCTTACATATGGTATCAGAGTCAGTTACAACACTAGGGCCTAATGGACCAACATGCTTACTTGTAGGTTGATGATTTATGAATGTTGATTTTGCATGCATGTCGAGTTGTTGTATATATTGACTTGGAAGCATATTGGTTGCATAGAGAATATTATTATTATTATTATGTCTTTTAGAAACCCATGAAAGAAAAAAAAAATACTTTCTTATATTTGTTTATAATTTTGTTAAGACATATTATTAGCAATATGTTAAAATGCTTAAATACATGCTAGGAAAAAATGTGCTTGAGAAAGTTGGGGTTAAACCCAAGTATGTGAACAACTTGATTGTCAATCGATGAGTAAGATAAGTGGAGTGCATGCATGGTTGCATATATGATTAATGCATTATTTTCAATTTGATATGGGCTTAGTAGCCATCTTTACTAGCTGAAATCATATCTACCAAGAAAAATATTGGCTTAATCTGGACTATAGTATGATGACCTTGGTGTGTATGCTTTGGGAATGAGTAACAAGTATAAGGTTGAGATTCAATTAACGTGATGATTGAGTTCATCTTGTTAATTTTGTGTCTTTTTGTACCTACACTGATGGAAACTTAACAAAAAGCCACCTTGAAGGATGTCACTTCTAAATGTGAATGTAAATTCAAAAGTAATGTATGTGCATTAATTACATGTGTTAAAATATATCTATGATCTAATGTATGGGTGTGGAAACCATACTAGCATATATCTATGAGAAAACGTATGGGTGTGGAATCCATACTAGTATACATCTATGAGATAAGTAATGAGGTAAGGTATCCATACTAACATATATCTATGAGCTAAGTAATTCTTCTGGTTAGAATATTTTGATAGAATCTCATATTCATGATTAAGGAGTGATTATGTGTAATTAAAGTTAAATGGATAGAGATTTGTAACACGAATTTGCTTGAGCTTTAAATCCATTATTTTATTTTTGTTACAAATGAAGATACTAATATTGGTATACTGAACACCATTAGGTGGTTTAGAATGTTTGGAGTAATTGATTTTGATATATGGAATCAAGTGTGAACTAGATATCTATCCTCTAGTATTGTAGTCCTTTTGTATGTGTTGAATTTAGGTAGAATTAAAATGAATTTCAAATTCTTGAAATGTAGAAAAAGATTATTGTGATAAGTTGATGAAATAACTTTTCTATTGGCTTAAGACAAATTAGGTCTATGAAAGCCATAATAGTCTCTTTAATGATTTTTTCAATTGAATATTGGTTGCATTGTATTTAACCAAATTAATTAGAGAAATTATGAGGATTGAACTCATGTATTGCTCTAAACTATTGTTAGTTAGGCGATCGCGTCAAAATTCAAATTGTTAATAAACTGTTAAGAGAATAACATGTTTAGAAGGTAAATGTTTTATGTGGTGAGGACTTGTTTTACTTGAACTTAAAGAAAAAAAGCATGTGATTAAGGAAAAGCTTAGTTGAGTTCTTGTTTTACAAGAATATGTGCTTGTGATATTTTTGAGGGAGAAACTGAAGGGGAGTGAGATCACATTTTTATGAATGGGAATTCTTGCATGATTTAGAAGCCTAAGATGCTTGTATTGTATGTGGAATGGAAGAGATTGTTGGATTTGGGAAATTTGTGTTGGGATGTATAGTTATATGAGTATTTATTAGTCCTACAAAATGTTATAGTAATTTGAGAGGGTGGTGATTCTCCCTTAAAAAAGAAAAGAAAAAAAAGGGGGTTTAACTTTAGGCTATAAATTCCCTTGTGATATTCTAAATATTATTTAAATTTAACAAGATTCATCACATTTTGGGAAATGTATGGTTTTCATAGCTTGTTGTTGTGTACATATTAATAGTAAGGAATAAGACATGAAATCAAATGAATTGATTAATTACTGAATAGAAATCATGAGTGATTTCATAGTTTGAAAACAAATTGACTTAGAGTTATCAAGGTAGATTCAATAATTTATATACCATATTTTCATAATTGTGGGAGTTGTTCTTGATTACAAGCTGCATTCAAAAATATATCATTAATATACTTTCATAATGAAAATCTTCTAACAGAGTCATTAATAATTGATTCTCAAGTTAGAGAAGTGAATAATAATCAAGATTATGCAAAGTAAAGGAATTATCTTTAATACATAAGTGGGTCAATGAGGATTGTATTTAACCTTAGCTTGTTAGTTTAAAAAAAAAAAAAAATTGGTGCCTTGAACCTCAAATTGTATTTTTGCCTAAAGAGTAAACATTTAGTAAAAACTAAAGATAGGTCCTATATATTTCAATTGAAAGGATGTCTTATGGAATGAAAAGAGCAAAATTGGATAGAGAAGACATAAATAAAGTGGGATGTAAGAGTTTGTTTTATATATAACATCATGTTTTGTTGCGTAAGAGTGGGTTTTATATATAACATCATGTTTTGTTGCGTAATTTCACTGACAATTGTATGTGGATTATTTTATGCTTATTGTATGCCAATTTGATTGTGACATGGGATGGACCATCATTGTTGTGTATACAACCAATATGTGTTCTATTTATATCTTGGCAAGCTCAACATACTACAGAACCAAGAAGATGACACATCTAGGATCCATATAGACTATGAGAAAGAAAAACATGTAGAATATCAAATTATTATAGATAAATGAAGTAGATATCATATAAATTACATACAATAGTATTTTTATATGGTATACTATAAATTGTATGGCTGGTTTTGATATAGAAATCTTTGGTTAAAACATGTCTAATAGGGCATTGATATATTTTCTACTTGATTAAGAATGGTATGTTTAGTTTTCATGGAGTTGCTTCCAATTTAGAAAACATTAAACTATGGATTGGCATGAAGAAAAAAAATATATCAAATACATATACATAAGGTTAAAAACTTATTTATAGGAGAATATAAAATAACTAAGTATCTTATGACCGTATGAAAAACTTTGGGCCAAGTTTAGCCCAAGAGGGGGAGTATGTAGTGTCCCTTCTTGGTGAGATAGCTTTGATGACACTTAGAGATGGTGATTTTGATATAATGATATAATATTATGTATGACAGACTTATGTACATGCTTATATGCCATGACCTGGTTTGGGTCACTTGGTTGTTGTGTGCTTATGATAATATCTATGGTTGCGTGTATAAGAATTGATTTTGGTTAATAGCATATTAGTGATGTTTTCTCTTTTGGTATCCTATTTCGGACATAGGTGTATGACATGAATGGTGATTCAGGATTGAAGCACAGATCCATCGATGATCATGGTTATGGGGAACATATGGTTAATTATGATTTATGGATGATACATGATTTGTATGATTATATGTGCGTAATCTCGTACTAAGCATGATGTGGCAAGGGACTTTTTCATTGCCAACAAGGATGCTCAAGTTATAAATGACTGCGGAAGTCATTTCTCCAAAACCAAAATGATTTTGGAAGTCATGCACAATATTTGGTAAAATGTGAATAAGTTAATTATGAAATTCATTTGATTTATTTGATCTATGATATTATGATGTGTGCAGGTCTTGGAAGAAGACCTTACCAACGAACCATCAGATGGGTATGAGCCTACAATCAATACCTTAAGGTGAAACACAGAGATTCAAAGCAGAGTAGATGAGAAGCCATGAAAATTAGGGCGCGGAGTCCTAAATCCATGAAATATAAATACGTGGAGTCTTGGATATATAATAAAAGGATTAGGGTGCGGAGTCCTGAAAATTTAAAAATATCAAGGTGTAAAATCTTGGATCTTTAGAGTAGATCAGAGTGTGGAGTCCTCAATCTACTAAGGCATGGAGATGCATACGAGAGGGGTGTGAAATCTCTATTATCCGGAAGAAAAATACCACTAATGGGCAGCTCACAGATGAATTTCCTCAATAAAATCTCATTCCTAACAATTTTGGAGTGACTTTCTAAAAATAGAAAGTCATGTCTACCATTTCAAGTATGAATTTCCAAAAATAGTAAATCACCTCCAATAAATGGGTAAACAAGTATACTTGAAGGAAAATCACTTAACTTATGATTAATAAATCGTAATAGTTCAATCTCGACTTAATCGTCAATATTATTAATATTATTATTATATTTTATAAGACTATGATATTATTATTAAAAGGGAATTATATCTCCTCAATCACTTCACATCTCTCTCCTTATTATTCTCATGGCTCTATGTAACTCTCTCTCTCTCTTTTAATAATACATTACACTCTCTTTTATGCACTCATCAAATAATGGCATATTCCTCTTACACTCATTAAAGACATGTCATAATAAATTCCTCTTACACTCTCTTTAATGCATATGTTACACTCTCCTTAAATAAGGTATGCACACCTCTCCTTAATGGCATGAGTTACACTCCTCTAAATGGAATACAAATAATGCATACTAATCCTCTTTTATGACAAGAATTTTTAGCTCCTCCTATATATGTATCTCATGTATTCTCAATTAGGGGGGGTGCATGGTGACACCAAGAGTTGGAGAGATTTGAAAAAAAAATTATGAGAGGGAGGGACTTGGAGAATAGCCAATTTCTTTTGAAATGAATTTGAAATCCCTAAACTAAATTACTAAGTAGCTATACATGGTGCAGCTGACCATGAGTGGTATTTGGAGGAATTGAAACTTATCTTCCTCAACTTGCCTTGGCTTTCTCTCTACTACTAAATTTTGGTACTGTTTGTGAGCTTTTACAACTCGAGGGTTCTAGGGGGAGGAGTTCAACCTGGATATGGTTGGGTGGAAAATCGGATGGTTCAAACGAGTTGGTTAAGGGATCAAAGTTGGATCACATTCTCAACGATTGGAGCTGAATATCTCTTCAGGTATAATTTCCATTGTCCTAAAATTATAGCATAGCTTTAGCATAAAATAAAAAGTAGACATTTAAATTGTTGTAAGCATATAATTTTGGTTTAGGCTTATGTTATCTATAATATTATTGATTATTTAAAAACGAAGACTAGATCAATCTATATGTATGGATGTTTAGATCTCAATATTGGAGTTATTATTGGTGTAGTTTATGGTACTAATCTTGGTATTGTAGCATTTTAGAAAGGGAAGCCAAATATTGTTGAAGGTAATTGCAATAAATAAATTCCAAAGGACTTGGGTAAGTATTTCATGATTTATGGTTTTGTTTCAAGTAATTAGATGCATGTTTTAGAAATGGTTTTAGGATAGTTTGCAAAGTGTTACAAAATCCGTGAATGAGTAATGTTATCAATTTATTTATGCATGAATAAGTGCTAACTTTCATCTTACATCAAAAGTAATAAAATGGACATGTACCCAAAATATACCTGGAGGAATTACAAAATCAACCCTTAAAAGAAAATGGAAAAATAATGGCAACTAAAATATGGTTTAGAAGATCAAATGCTTTAGGTAAGTTGGAGATAAATTTCAATTATGGCTTATGTTTCATATTCTTATCAATAATTCAATGTTCTTTTATTCAAGTTTTTGTAATAGTACTATCAGAATTTTGACAGAAAGCCTTAATGGCTGTAGCATTCAGGGTTGCCATGTGTTTGTCAAATTGTAGCAACTGGTGAAAAAAGCTTGTCAAATCATGTTAAATGAATTATCTTGTGGGTGTTAAAATGTTTCAAGAACTCATATGGTGGATTTAGAAATGTGTGAATTCAATGAGCATATCTTCGTTGCATAACTTTGGGTTGTTTTTCCCCATGTAGAGTTGTAGTTGTAAGTTTTCATTCCATATGTTTGACAAAAGTCATAAATGAAACATTAAGGCTATAAATTTTTGTTGTTTTCAAGAATCAAATTCCTGTGCGTTTTTAATTTGAGTCAGCCTAACATCAGGGGGTATATGTGCCTAAAGGTCATGTAACCCCTGATTTGATTCCAAACAATTACTTTTCAGAACCCAGATCAGAAACCTATGCGATTTTGTAGATTGTTGCTATGAGTTATGTGCGTTTTTTGTTGAGTCTTTGATGAAAGACTAACATTATTTAGTCCCTGTTTTAATATTCCAACACTTAAAGTTTCAATTTCTGAATTTTATGAGATAAATATGTTGAACAATAATCTTAAATTCATTGTTGCCAAGTGTTTAACAAAATGCCACAATGACTTTTAACTACATGCTTGCAAGTGTTTTTCATAAGGGCTCAATGAGTGTAGAGTGCATGTCTACAAAGTGTTTGTGAAAATTCTTGAATGGATGTAGCTTTTGTGCATATAAATTGTTAGTGTAAAAGTCTTAGTTACTGTGTTTTTATGTTACTATAAATTATAAATAAACTATTTAATGGGTGTAGCTTCCTATGTCTGCAAGTTTTTGAATGTGAAAATGAATTTAATAATTTGTTGAAGTATGAATAGAGAATAAGACATTTTTTTCTTGTATTATCTAAAGCTTTCATAAAAAAGGGCTTTTTGTAGGAAACAATTTTACAGTGACTAATTCTTTCGGATTTTGTGCAAATGAGTATTAGTGATTAATGTGACCTCTACTTCTCTATATTTTTTATGGTGGGTAAGGTGGGACCTTACATAATATAAAAATCACTCCCTCAATCATAAGTTTGAACAATAATACTAATAAAGTAGTAAACACTAGCATCATATCCAAGTCTTCATGTTGAAACTCCTAAGTTGATATTTAATGAATAAGTGCATAAAATGATGCCAAATTTAAATTTTTAAATCTCATATAATGAGAGAAACCATAGAGACATGAATCAACAACAAGTTTGAAACATCCCTGAAAATGCATGACAACTTAATCAAATACCAAGCTTCATCCATGTGAAAAAATGTCCACAAAACTACTCTCAAAAATAAATGTCCCAATCTTGTATCCTATGTATCATTCAATGACAGGACATTAAACCATAATTTTTCCAAACTTTTCCATCTATAAACTATTGTTATCGATTTGGAATTTTTTTTCTTGCACATTTGATGATTTTTTTTCCCCTTTGACAAGTTTTTTTGTTTCCCATCTAGTGATTTGTTTTCCTATCTAACGATTTATGTATTTGTTTTCTCAAAAATTTAAGTCTAATAACCATCATCATTCCCCCACTTTTCGATTAAAGGGAGAGACCACAAGTGATTTTTGGCTAACCAGGAACCATATTCACTAAATTTGATGGTTACGATTTACCACTAATTATTTTCACTGAATTCATGAACTCCATCCCTTAAGGTGTAGGACGGTTTTCTCATTGTACTCCCCCATTTGAGGTACAAGAGGGTAGCATTCTCATTTCATTTTCAACTGCAATATTTGTCTTTACTTAAGATTAAATTCATTGGTAAGACTAACATATCTACTTAACTATTAATGATCACCAACAAGAGTTGATCTACTCATAGTGAATCTTCAATCTTGTGGGTTTGTTTACGTTCAAACATTTTTCTGTTACATGATTATTCTTACCACAACATTAATAAGGTGAAGATCAAAACATTGATCTTCCATGTGACCATTTTTTTTATTATGCCAACACTCGATTTTTTCTTCAATTTGTTGATCGTTGATTGTATTATTTATTTATGAAATCTTTTTATCAAAAAATCACCCACTCAAACTTAACTAGTTTGGAGTAATCTAGAATATGAAAGTCTTTGTCTTTAACATATCCTAAGCCATGCCTATCTTTCCCGAGGCCTTACATCGTAATTGGAAAGATCACATTGAACTTGATCAAGTAAAATTTCATCTTCATCTGCAATTAAATTTGTCTCAATAAGTTGCTCATGAGTGGTTTGTTGATATGAATCATCGTCATCGTCATCATCATCAAAAAGAGGGTTGTTTTGAGGAAGGACTAGCTCAAAATGCTTAATTGGTTGTTGATTTTCCATATCCCCGATTCCATCATTCAAAAGTTGGAATTAAGTTTCAAGTAAATGGGCATTTGTTTGCATGACCCACAAACATGTAAGAACATTTCTTAATGTTATTTCATTGATTATAACCAAATTGTTCTCTTTTGTTTCTAGCAGAGTTTCCAAGAAGGAAACCAAAACCATGATTTTAACCATCAATGTTGCCACACTTTCTTGTACTCACTCAATTAAAATCACTTACTTAAACTCACTACCTTGTACGTATTTATTTTGTATCATGATCGCTTGATTGTTGTTTCCAACAAGATTATGGTGTCGAATACTACAGCAAATGCACCCCAAAGTGTGATTTTTACAATGATTAGAGTTTCAAACATTGAACTGTGTCAATTTTTCCTAAAATATTTCAATGTGGACTTATAAATATAACAATACAATCAATTTTTGGGTGTAGGGTTCAAACGAGAATGTATTGATAAATACAATTCAACTCAATTTTGTTTTAATTTGACACTTAAAAAAATACTATTGCGAATACATTGTTGATTATGAAGTCGAATTGATGTTGATGTAGACTTGTCACTGAATATTGATATAATTATCAATTTGATTTCTTGAATATTATTTCTATGCACTTGATTATATTTGTTTTATTGAAATTAAGTGTGTGCTTGAATTTCATTAAATTTCCTTTAATTATAGAAATTTAATGATTCTTAAATATTTGTATTTGTATTGTGAACAAATGATTATACGAGAAATAACACCACAAGTTTAATGACATTCAACAAAATTGTGTTTATTTTACTATTCAAATTTCTATCCAAATCAAAATCTTAATCATCACAACAACAACCAAAAAAAAAAAAATATATATATATATATATATATATATATATATATATATATATTATATTATATTATATTATATTATATTATTTTATGTGTAACATAATTACAGCTTAAAAAAACAATATTTTTATTATGTGTAATATAATTAAATCTTATAGTTAAAGTAATTCACTAATCATGGAGAATGCTTTCGTTATCCAAAAACAATTTTCCAAACTCGTTCAAAGTTAGGCTCATCAAATTTAATTTATGACGTGCAAATTTTAATTTCTCCTTTTTAAATTTCCAATTTCGGAGAGCCTTTTACAATTACAAAGGAATGTTTCCTTTTTTAAAGAAGCAAAAACATTTTTAAAAATTAAAAAATACAAAAAAAATTATACATTCCAAAATATTTGCAGTGATTCAAGTGATTTGTGTGTGATTTTCTTGTACACAAATTATTGATAATTTTGTTAAAATATTGTTTTCATTATTTCAATAATATGCGAGAGACTACAAATTTCCAAGATAAAGATTGCAAGATGGAGATTGTTGGAAATATTGTTTTTGGACTTTCGATGCCCAATTTGGATGCCCTATCTTTGAAGGCCTTTTTACTCTAAAGACCTAGCTCAAATGGGAGTATAGGATATATGGTTGAAACGCTAATTCCAAAACCTTTCCAACTGTATATGACACTCCCTCTAACTCCATAGGAATGAGGATATATGAAAGATTTTGTCAGGTAGGCCTAGCTAGAAAGTGTAGGTTTGTTTAGCCAGTTTTTGCAAGTCGGCTTATATGTGAACACAAAAACACTATAAATAAAGGATAGTTGAGCGTATTTGAAGTGTATCTGAGCAAAAACATCAAGTGCAAGTGCACGAGAGATATCTAAGGTGTGCACGAGGAGCTGAGTATTATTGGGTTCTAAAGGTGCGCAAGAGGAGCCTAAGGAGTTTTCTTGGAGTGTTAAGAGTGCATTATGAAGGTATAATATCTATTTGGGTTGTGATGCTTTTATTTGCACTCGATTGGGACTATATTCTAGGGAATGATAGTATGAGGTTCACTAGGGCGTGAGGCTAAATTTGACTAGGATTTGAAGCTATGTCTAGGGTATGAAGCAAAGGAGAGGAATTGGAGTAGTAAAGTTAAGGGTACGACAATGCTATGAAATTCATAAGTATGAAGCATATAGGGGAAGTTAGAAGTACTTTGTATATGAATGCCTTGGTTAGGGCCTATGTGAGTTGGTGCCTATATAAATTTATTAGGACATTTTTTTGTTCTCATGAAACGGTTTCCATAATTAAACACTAATTATTGTGATTTGAGTATACATATAATTATTGTTTTGAAATTAATGAATGATTTTATAAATACTTACAACGACAAAAAAAAGCATATTGATTCACTCCGACTACACCCACCCCCTCCCCCAGTAGACATGAGTTCAACCAGGGTGGTATCAAAGAATGTTCCTACAAAAAAGTCTACCCACAAGAAGGTACTTTTCTACTTTTAAGACGAGACATGCTAGTGTAAATGGTTTCTCCACAATAAAGCCCCATTTTTTGATGGAACAAGCGTGCATTTTGTAGTATAAGGATGTGAACTTATTTAATGTCACTTGGGTTTAATATTTAATAATCGGTCGTGATTGGTTCTACATGCCAAACTCCTTCAAAAAGTACGGCCAAGAAGAAGGCTAGTGAGCATAATGCAAAAGACACGAATCTTATCTTTTATGGTCTATCGAAATTAAAATTTGTCCAGTGGATTTTATAGCATCATTTATCACCATTATATACTTGATGACTTATGCATTGGCCTTGGGCAACCCTTCCATTCAAACTTGGTCATACTTCTCAAAAAATAGTATCTTAAAACCCATATGCGACTCTGCCCAGACTTTTCTGTGTATACACGCGAGCCCATACATAGAGAACCAGCGTATGCCATTTAAAATATTAAAAATATATATAATTTCCCTAATTTTGAGGTGGGGTTTACGGTTGTTCCTGTAACTTAACTACCCCAGCCCATGACCTAACTGTTTCCCAACTGAAAAAACTAATTTGAGGAGTGATAAATACCCCTCAAGGGAATGGCCTAAGGGAGGAAGAGAGAGAATTATAAATATTATACCCTGTTGGAGCCTTATCCAAGTCTGATATTTCCCCTGTGCCACCTGCACTCCCCAGATTTTCAGGAAACTCTTGTTTCCTTAAGATGTTCACCTTCATCCTATGTGACATCCATTGTGCACGATTCCTGGAAGAACTTTTGCGAGGCTAGGGCTGGACGGATCCAGACGACGGTTTGCTCGAGGCCGTGGCAGATTTCAGGTGACCTCTGCACTATTTACTTATTGTACATGTTATCAATGAAAGAAGTGCCATCTTGTTCATGATGTTTACGTGTCATATATCTCTTATACATGTTTAATGATCTTAAATAGTTCATTGATTGTTATTACTATGAGATTATGTATGTTTTTTGCTAACATCTAGAACATATATATGATGTATAACTAGGATTTTTTGCTTGTTCTTTGCTCGTTTTCAGGTTCCAGAGCACGAGGTGTTGCAAGGGGTTTGAACCCTGCGGGATCTACTACAACCGAGGGATAAATGAGTAATATTTTCATTCCTTATTCCCTAGTTTAAATCATAGAAGTTGGTTAATTGAGCCCTTCTTGTGATGACATGCACCTGATGTGTGAAGGTTTAACAACCCAAGACCTTAGGGTAACATTTCCCATAACAGAACTAGCGACTCCAATAGGGATTACATCTGTGTAATTCCTAGTTTGGGTTGTTTTATCTGTCTTGTAGGTTCCCTGGCAGGTTTATCACTTTTTACAGTCTAGTAAGTCTTTTTCCAATCAGATAGAAGGCCTGGTCTCTTGATCACGCTTGACTTTTTATTTTTTTTCTTATTTCTATTTTCATATGTTACTTAGTCTTTGCACAACCGCGTATACCTCTTGTTTTTTCCAAAAGAACCCGCATATACGTGAGTTTCTTTTGTTACGAACGCGTATACATGCTAGTTGCATACAGCAAAACCATGTATGCCTGGGTAAAAATTGAAATTTTGAGTTTTAAACCTCTGTTGTTTTTTCTGTCTGTGGTGGACCACTCCTTTGGTGTATTTAAGATGTCTAGATTTTGTTTAATGTGATTGCATATCCATTTCTCTCTTGTTCTTTTGAAAACCTAGCCATTTGGTGAAATTTCCTTTTTTGTGTGATTGTAATTGCGGCAAGATCTCTTCCTGGAGTTCTTGGTTGTTCTGACCATTCAGAACAGTGAAACTCTGCTTGTTTTCTCTTCTTGGCCCTATGCATTGCTTCTCTTTTGGTTTTTTCCCTTGTTTACTACCTTGGTTTTCTTGATTTCTTGGACTAGCCTTGTAGTGAATCCTGAAGAAACCTTTCTTTCTTTTTTGAGTTTTTTTTCGTTGAAAGATTGTGCTTTTGTACTAAATCAGTTGTTTGAGTTTTGTATTCTTCTTGTTCATTCGATTCTTGCTACGAAAGTAGCACAGTTGTCTTGAGTAGTTTGAAGCCCTTTTGAGGCTCATTTTTCTTGTTTTCGGTTCTTGGGTAGTTTTATGCTTGTCTTCTTGAAATATTTTTCCTTCCATTATAAGTGAAAATCTCAAAAACATTTATTGTTTCCTTTTGCTTTTGCTTTGAGTTCATTTTTACGGTTTTTCATATCTTTCGAAGCATTTTTTGTTGGTTTCTAGTCTTTGGTTCTTGGCTTGGTTTTAAAGGAAGTCTTTTCTCTATTTCTCTCTTTTGCATCAAGTACATTTTGGAATTTTCAATGCATAGGAGCCCTATTTGGAACTAGCCTTGCTTTACTATCAAAATTAATTGAACCATTTCTTTCTAGAGACTCTTTCCACTTCTTCAAATTTAGCAATCTTAGAATTTGCATGTCATTGGTAGTTTTTCATTAAGTGCATTGAAGCATTTTAGTATTTTTCATATTTTTCTGGAGTGTGTGAAGTGTCAGTAACTGAAAAGAAGAACAAATATTTTTGCTTATTTAGTTTCGTAGAACCCATATAGAGATCTCTTTTCATCGAAAGGAAAATATTGAATTTGCATGTAGTAGGTTTTCATTGAATTCTTTTGCGTCGATAAACACCATCAGTTTCACTTCTGTATACCTTTGACTTAAGTAACAGCCAATTTAAAATCAAGCGCTATAATTAAAAACAACTATAATTTTTTGTATCATTGTCATTAATCATACACCAACTAGCTAGGTTGTAGGGCCTTGGAATAGGTGAGTGGAGAGTTAAGTCTCCAAGGCTGCTCAAATTGTTAAACATAGAAATTTTATTAAAGAGTGAAATCCAACTCCGCTAAGTGTACTGGGAAATCTCTCCTCCAGAGAGTCAATCATGAGGGAGAGTGCAGGCAGAGAAGAGAGATACCCGCTCTCCTATTTTTTGAATCTTGACCTAAGATCGTTCCGCTCGGTTGCCAATATGGATTTGTGCCCTTAGTTGCCTCTCCTAGGGACCACACAGGTGACTGCGGGGGGGAATACCCGTGGTACCTGAGACAGACGTTGCATCACTTTCATCGGTACTTCTTGAGGGTGCCCTTGGAAAGCTTGAGGAATTGCACTGGCATAGGTTGTTGTCAGGAGGTCAGTGTAAATGTTTCTGTTACCTTCGCTAGTAGGCCTAGGGCATAATTACCCCAGACTATTTTTGGAAGGTCCTCTTATTTCTCTTTCCTATATTTTGGTGTCTAGTCCTCATCACCCAAAGCGGAAATACCTGAAAGTTGTTTTATTGAATCTATCTTAGGAACTTTTAGAGTGTGATATTTGCTCCTAGATTGCTTAGCTTCTTATATTTTTTGAGTCTAAACTAATCTCTTAAAGTGGTTGACTGATCGCCTCGTCGATCGAGGAGGCTTCGTGGGATTTCTCCCGCGAGTTTTGAGCCTTCTTCAAGAAGGCATAGGATTAATTCGGTTAGTGATTTTCACCCTATGGTTTCAAATGCAGCGGAGAGAGATCCTACGTATGGGCTTTTTGTTTCTGCAGGTGGTCCTGATGTTAGTATTAGTTTAGAGAGGAGTGCTCCACTCATCTCTAGGGTCTTGTTTCCAGTAGAAGAAGTTGAAGTAGAGGAAGTTCCTCAGCCTCCTGAGTCCCTTCCGTCTCCTCTTCCTACTATTTTTCCTGACGTCCTTCGGCACATCGGGCCTGAGTCTCAGAGACCGTCTAGTCCTTTTCCATCATATCCCTTTCTTTCAATGGCCACAACTGGGAACACAGTTTCGGCTATAAGAACTACAAGTGTTCATACTCCTCTTTCAGTTGAAGGAGGATTAACTATTGCCATATCGACAATAAATTCTAGTGCTTTTGTGCTTGGTGGAAACACCCAAGCACATGCTTCTCAATCTAGTCCCCTTTCTTTTGGAATGCCCTCTATTGGAATTCCTTCTTTCTCCTTTTCTGTTGTCTTAGCTGTTTTCGCGCCCATAATTTCCATGGCTAGTGGATCAGCTTCATTTCAATGGTTCCCCTTTGGAAGTGGGCATATTACACATTCGAACCCTTCCTTAGGATCCATGCCCTTCACCTCGCAGAATCAAGATTTGAATCCTTTTTCCGGGGGTCAATGCTCTAATGTATTTTCGGGATGGAACCCTGCTTTTACAGCATTGGGAGCAGGGAGTCAATTTTTATTTGGTCAGCAAGGGAATGTTCCTTTCCCTTCATCAAGTACATCTCAGGCTTTTTCTCCATTTTCAAATGCTTGGAACCCTTACCAAGGGGTTTCCTCTTCATTCAATACCTCGATTGCAGGGAATGTTTTTGTTTATAGTAACCCTATGTTGGGAGGGGGTCCTTCTCTAAATGCTGGGTCAAAAGGTTTTTCCTATAGTCCATAATATTCTATGAAAAACATCTGGCAATCTGGTACCTCAACAAATCCAGGTTATTCTTTTCATAATGTGGGGAATCCTTCCTATGGGGGATGGAATTCCCAAGCTCCTCCACGCTTACCATTTCTTGCAATGTTAAACTTTCCAGATCTATCAAAATTGAATAATGATCCTATTCTATTCTGCGGTCCCCACCAAACTACCCTTAGACATTCCAAAGTTTGAAGGGAAGACTGGCGAGGATCCGGTGGATCATTTCACTACTTTCCATTTATGGTATTCATCGAACTCCCTTATCGACAATTCGATTAGGTTGAGATTATTTCAACGAACTTTAACTGGAAATGAGGCCAAATGGTACATTAAGCTGACTGGGGGAAGTTTTGATACTTTTGGAGAATTGTCTACAATGTTCCTAAACCATTTTCAGTTACTTTTCCATTATGACGCTGGGAATGACCTCCTGGCCAATTTTTAACAGGACAAAGCAACTCACATTTTTTATCACATTTAGAAATGGAGAAGAAGGAAAATCTTATTAAATCCCAAATGCCAAACTAATTCCTTCTTTTATGATTTTAGAAATCCTTACAGCCATAAATCTCAAAAGATTTATCCCTTTCAGGGGTATTTTCTAAAGAGTAGGCTATTTTTAGGGCTCAACAGCTAGAACTGATTTATTCTCAGTTAGGAGTCCTTAATAAAAATTTGTTGGATGATTCTCACTCCAAATTAGATTTAGCCAAAACTAAACCTAGTCCTCATGGTGACGGGCTTATTGGTTCGATCGATAGTGGTACGAATAACCTACTAAATCAATTGCAGTAGTTGTCTATACAATCTGCTCCTTCTGTCCAAACTGTGCCTTTAGTGTCAACTCCTTCCCAACCCTTGACAATTAATGTTGTTCAAACTTCTAACCCCAAAGAAATCAATAATCCGATGGGAAGAAGAAGGGATGAAATAACAGGAAAAAGGACAAGGATGGGAAGGGAAATGTGAAAAAATCCAACGATCATGTTGGAGAGGGTAAGAAGGATAATAAAAAGAAAGTTAAGTTTCCATGTAAGTTGTGCATTGGAGACCATCTTAATCACCTCTGCCCTAAAATTCAAGATGTGCAGCGCTTGTTAAGTCAACAGGTTTCTTCTAGTTCCCAAGCTGTGCTGAAAACCCCTTTTCCCCAAGGACAGCAATTACTTGTTGGTGCGAATGCAAATACTGGGACTCCCTCCGGGGGAAACCAGGAAGGGGAAAATCCATCAAACATATACATGATAAGTGCTCACACAGATATTGATACGAGATCTCGTGACTACAGAGAAGTTGAGTCCTCGAAAGCTAAGGGTGCTCATAATAATGCTGAGCCACTCCATATAGAGAGGTATACAGTTGAGCCTATACCTCGGATTCCTAAAGGGTATACAAAGCGTATGACATTCAATCCTAATGCCAAGGCTACCCAGAACTACTCGGTTGTAGAATATTTGGCTCAAATTCCTTGTGCCATGTCTACGTTAGAGGTACTCCAGTCATGTCCCGCACAAAGGAGTGCATTGCTCACTGCCATTGGAGCTATTGATACAAAGAATTCTCTGATTATCACATTTGATATGTCGACTTTTAAGAAGAGACTTCCTCATCATATGGCCTTTCATACCAAGTAAACACATCGGAAATTTAATATTTTTCGAACGATTGTTGATGATGGCGCTTCCACGCGTGTAATGTCTCTTGCACACTGGAAGGCTATTGGATATCCTTCATCTGTTCCTTCAACCTCTCTTCTTACTACGTTTGATGGTCATTCTCATAGGCCGCATGGCACTGTTCCAGCTTTACCCATCTGTGTTGGGGGTAAAACTGTCAATATCGAAGTTGAGATAGTTGATGCAAGATTAGACTATAACCTTCTGTTGGGGAAAAACTTGATCTATAAGATGTATGCTATTTCATCCTCATTATTTCGTATTGTATGTTTCCCTCACAAAGGGAGAATTGTCACAGTTGATCAACTGGATTGTTCTCCTGTAGATCTGAATGCATCTCCTGACTCAACTGTTCCCTTGGTGAACGATACCAAGACACCTGTTGAGAATATTGGGTTGGAATGTATACATCCTTGATGGGTACCTTTTATTTTCCGCCTCCTTTAGTTCATATCAATGCTATTTCGTCCTCCGGGGCTCCTATTCAAAGAGAGTTCTTACGAACTCATTATTTTTTGGATCCTTGGACCTTACCTTCTCTTACCTCCACATTAGCAGAAGGTCAAGTGGGTGGAATGAATTTCCTATGTCTTCAGCTGAGATTGCTTATAGATCTATTGTTGACTGTGCATATTCCATTCCAATTTCTCTTTCACCGGAGGAATTGGATGGAGATGTGGCTCTGGCTTGGACTCTTAATTCATATTCTGCTCAATATTGCCTTGATACCACTCTTCCATTGGAAGAGGCCATCCTTGAAGCAATTACTGGTGTAGAGAGACCATGGGATGATTTGCATCATTGGTCTTACTTTCTACCAGACTTGCAAGAAGTTGAATCAATTTTATCTAGCCCTCAGTCTTCTGGTCCTGTTCACCCAGTCCTGAACCCTTTAGCACTAGCACAGGTATTTGCTGAAGGGAACATGGCTGTGATTTCTGATACTACCCCAGTGAACATCTCCAGAAATCCCAACATTATTGAGAACATCTTCATTGGAGCCAAATGTTCCCCTGAAGAAGTTCAGACTTATACCGATATTTTTCAAGAGTTTAGGGATGTGTTTGCTTGGTCTTATGAAGAAATTCCTGGTATAGATCCATATATTGTCCAGCATGAGATCAAGACATACAAAAATGCTAATCCTATCAGGCAGAAGCTTCATTCGGTCAACTCTAGGAAAGAATCAGCTATCAAAGCTGAGGTGGAGAAGATGCTTAAGGCGGGTTTCATTTACCCCGTTCCATTAATTTATTGGGTTTCAAATCTAGTTCTTGTGGACAAGAAACAAGGAACAATTCAATTTTGCATCAATTTTAGGGACCTAAATAAATCATGTCCTAAAGATAATTACCCCACACCATTTATAGATCAGATCATCGATGAGTGTGCGGGGAATGAGATTTTCTCTTTCATGGACAGTTTCTCTGGATATAATCAAATCACTATTTGTTCTAAATATCAGCATAAGAGTGTGTTTATTTTTCCCTGGGGTACCTTTGCTTGGAAGAAGATGCCTTTCGGCCTTAAAAATGCTGGAGCTACCTTTCAGCGAGCTATGTATTACACCTTCCATGCCATCAAAAATATTATCAAGGCATATTTGGATGACTTAGCTTCTCGTTCTCGCAGGAGAATTGATCATCACTCTCACCTCCGTCAAGTTTTTGAACGATGTCGGTATTATGAAATTTGGTTGAACCCTAATAAATGTTTTATCATTGTCACATCCAGTCGGTAAGGGATTCAGGTAGATCCTTTTAAGGTTGAGGAAATACTTTAGTTTCCTCCCCCGTCTTCAATTCGTCAACTTCAAATTCTGCAAGGAAAAGCTAATTTCCTGCGGATATTCATCGTGAATTATGCCGAGATTAAATGGATTTATGAGGTTGTTAAAGAAAGGAGTCCCTTTCTTTTGGGATGACTTTGCTCAGCATTCATTCGATGCTTTTAAAAATGCATTGACCACTGCTCCGTTACTGAGTCCACTCGATTATAGCAGGAATTTCCTCTTGTACCTCACCGCATCAAAGTCTACCATTGATATGGTTCTGGTTCAGGAAGATGATGCTCTTTCCGAGCATGTTATATATTGTTGAAAATTTTAACTAGGTCGGTCTTCATATTGACTATGTAATTATATGTAAAGAAGAAGACAAAGATAATAAAATGTATTTTGTACTTGCTTCATGGGTTTCATGAGCAATATTTTATTATAGGTTAAATAGACTTCTTCTTGATGTCTATATAGAGTTTTATCTTCCTGTTATAAATATAATAAAGTGTCATGTATATGAAGTGGCTAGTGAATGCTCCAAGAACTCGCTAGACCTCGTGAAGAATGGATACTCCAAGCTACACTTACAACGATGGAATACAAGTCCTCCATGTCAACCTATGAACAGAAGTAAAAGTTAGCCTTCTAGCTGTTTGAAGGGTCGGCCTAAAACAGAGCCATGGAGACTATATATACAAGAAGTTTTGTAGTCACTTGAATAATAAAGTTTAAAATAGATTTTGATGTGTTCGGAGTATAGATTGAGTCAGTATAAAGATGTGGATCTTTCTGGAATATTACAACGTTTTTGAAATGCGAAATGTCTTGAAGTGTATGCGGATATAAATATAGTATACATAGACAGCGTATGCGGATATAATGCAGTATATATCGACAGTGTAATGCAGATATAAAGAGATGATGCAGATTCTCTCTAAGTCAACACAAAATAGAAAATGCAGATTTTGAAGAAGACGCACAGGATTTTTTTGGCGAAGACGCACAGGGTTTTAGTGTGGCCAAATGATACGGAAACACCTGAAGAACAATGTGGTTCTATCTAGAAGTGTAATTCGGTTATACTAATATAAAACAGTGATCTTTGAAATATAAAGTGCGGACAATACATGACATACAGTGCAGTCAACATAGTGACAGATGCAGAATGTTATATCCCAGCAAGTGCAGATTTCTGAGATAAGATCACAGTGCAGACATCTCTGCGTTCTCAGAAAGGATACAACTTCAAGTGCAGATATGTCTGTCAATATAAAGCTTAGGTAACGTAGAAGTATATCATTATGAGGACCTCTTTGAAGTAATGCGAATGATCTGAGATATGGTGGAGTCTAATATAAAAGAAAAATCATTATGATGCAGATCACTAATGTTGGAATCAAGTTTATAAAATGAAGGCCTCAGATGGATGCGATAGGATCATTTTTTTATAAGAAAAGAGAGGAAGGTAAATCTATGATTTACCTTCTCTCTCATAATTTATAGAAGAAAGGTCAGTATAGGATATAGAATAAATGTCAGTGCAGGATAATTAAGGAAAATAAAGATCAGCAGCAGTATCAAGGTCTTGGAAACATTCATAGGTTAAGGGTCTAAGTCTAGGTCATGGTACTTTTCATTTGAAGATATATAAGAAGGATTATTTGCAGGTTTTCCTCTCCAAGAGGGAGAGGTTTTTTCCCTGGCTCTAGGAGCCTAATTTGGTGTCTCATGCATTTTGATAATTGACTTGATGAAAGAAAAATTAAGCTAATGAAATGAAGACATAGGTAACTCAAGCAAGTTCACAAGTAATTATCAAGAAGAGAATTTGTATTAATCACCGACCCTCCAAATTCTCAACATGGTTTTAGAGCTAAGGTGCTAATCTCAAGGGCTGCTAGACAAAGGAGACACTCCAGGAAGCGAAGATCAAATTTTTGAGTTGGAAAATCAAATTAATTTTATAAGGAAGACTCTCTAACGTCTTCAAGATCTCCTATCTCATTTAAATGATCAACTCAATCAAGAAAGTAATATTCTATTATCAAATATTCACATTCAAGACATTTTTAGAAGGACTTCAATTTCTGAAGATATATTCCATCATCAAGAAGCTGCTGAAGGAAAAGGTCACTCTATCAAGTAATTATCACTGACTTTATCTAAATCTATCAAAATTTCTTCTTTACAAAAGAAAGCAACAGACTAATTAGGGTTTCAAAACTTTCTTGCATAGAAGACAAGGACAATGAAGTCACGCCAAATACATGAAGGGAGATATAAGAGCCCAAAATATTCTTACAAAATCCATAAAAGACTCTCTCATCTCTGATGTATCAAATCTAGAATCATCAAAAGGAATATATGAGAAATTGGTGGAGCTATTCTCTCAGAGTATTGTAGGAGAAGAAATTTCTCTGAGATCATCTGCAGGAAGAGGGAGAATAATATTCCATATGAATGGGGAAACTATCAACACATAAAACAATCTAATAACATGTACATAATTCAGAAAGTTGTCTTCATTGTAATGCTGCCTAGATGCAGACATGCCTACAGATATAGGCCGATGTTTGGATAATAATCTGTATGTAAGGTCACTGTATAAATGGTGTGTACAACTATCCTGAAGTCCTAGCTCAAATGGATGAAACTAGATCCGGGGTATTCTTATCTTGTTCACTCGATCATTCGGGTACAAGTCTAGCCATGTAATATATGATTTGTAGTCGAACATGGAAAGACATCGTTTGATTACAAGCCAATGATGTGAGTTGTTAACAAACGCAAGAGAACCACCATTAATGTCAACGGACCTCAAGGTACTGCAGTACATTTCGTAAGGTGTGAATAGATGATTTTATGTTGAACACCAAACAAAATATTTCGGTCAAAAGTCCAGAAGCGAGGATCTTGTCGATGTGGTAACAAGCCTCATGGTACTGGAATCTAATGTTTCTAAGTGAACTTCCTGGATATTGATTTATCGTCAAAAGGAAATCACCTTATTGCAAAAATGGAGTTACTGATTTCAGAGACAAGGGTATGACTTCATATAGCAATTTTTAGGGATGACGGTCATGAAAATAAAGGTTTATGAGTATTACATAAGGATGAGTTTTTAATCACTGGATGACTTCTCTTGAACATATCGGCGACACTGTGATGAGTTGGCAGCATTGACCCAAAACCGAAGTGAAGGTATGATGAACCATAGGTGTGAATGAACCATCAAGATGATCACCCAACCCAAATAGTCAGGGACATGGAGTGAAATAAGTGTCATGTTCAAGAGCGACTTGCTACCAAAAAGAAACTTTGCTTACTTTTCCCAAATTTTCCCCAGTCATTTTTCGACCAGTACCTCTTTATTTTTTAACAAGCTTGAGGAGGATAACATTTGCTTGATCTATAATTCAACCCTATGGGCGAATAATGTATCGCTATTTAATAATTTAACGAGTCTAGCGATGAATGAAACTCGATTCTTGCCATGATCGACAAGCCAGTCGCTATTTTATGTTTTAACGAGCTTAACGACAGTTATAGCTTGGTCCTTTTTCATATTTAGAGAGTCTGAAAAAGAGGACGAAAGAGAACTCCATAAGTACTTTTTCGTAAATTTGTCACTTAGATCCGAAAAAGTGTAAAATAATATCTGAGAGAACCTCTTTGGTCATGTTTAGCCAAGGTATTCCTTTTTTGTAAATAATCTATCTCGGTCTGGAAAAGGGTTAAACTTATACTGAGCAGATATCGATTCATTTACTTTAACGAGCTCAAAAATAGAAGGGCTCGACAATATTTTCACATTATCGGAGTTTGAAAAGAGCTGAAAGAAGACTCTAGGAGTTCCTTTTTCACTGTTATGGACGCTCAAAAAAGAGATAAAAGTGCGCTTCAAATCCTTTTTTGTTTTTAACAAAGCTCGAAAAATAAGGAGAAAAAGTATGCTTTGTGGTCAAGTCATTCTTTAAATAAATTTGCACGACTAATATGTTCATCAGTTGTATTTCCTGTTCAAAAAAACATCAAATGGATTAAAAATACCTGTTTCATAATAAAACTATAGTCATAGCAATAAATTTAACTTGCAAACAATTAAATGACTATAAAAATTAGTTTCACTATTCATTTTTACCATTCCATAGTTACCATTTTCATTTTGGAGCTCTGAACTTGATTTTTCCCCCAAACTTCCATCGTTGATTGCGGTCATTTCTGTGGATAGATTTCATCGCTGTTTGATCCAAGTTAGTGTCATGAACCTCCTCTTTCCTTTAATATTCATTTCATTTCCATTCTTTGCAAATTTTTAGGGTTTTGAGGCCCCTAGGGTAAATTCTGCCCAAAATGAGGGCAACGCAACCCTAAATGTCGAAACCTGCATTGCATAGCAGGTACAATGAAGGGTACTTGCATGTGCAATGCACTGTCTCAGCCCAGGGAGTGCGTTGGGCGTAGTTCAAGTTTTTGATTTTCATTTTGTGTCCAAAATTTACCTAGTTTTTTGTAATTATTGGAATTTAATGGATCTTATGGTTGATTTTCAGGTTTCCATCGGATTATAATGACGATTACATGGAGGGAAAGAGAACATGAAGAACAAGATATGATTGCCTTGAATGATCCGGGTACTCTAAGAGCCCTAAGAGATTGTGGACTACTTAAGTACTTTAAATTGTTGGGAATGAGGCAACAGATAGAGCTCTTGGAGTTCTTAGTTCGAGCATGGGATCCAGCGATAGAGGCATTTCACATAAAAAATCAAGTGTTGTCCATAACAGTTGAGGATGTGTATTTTCTCACAGGTTTGTCGAGGAGAGGTTTGCCCATTTCTCTCACAGGGTCTACCGTTGGAGGAGAGACAGTAAGGGATTATGTTATGCAGTATTGCCTTCCAGGGTCAGAACCTAGCAAATATGGAAAAATAAACATCTGGGATGTTAGGGATTTTCCTTTGAGAACCATCCTTTTCACGATCGCTAAACTTGCTAGCACCGTTACACTCCATGTAGTTAAAAGATCATATATGCAGTATGCACTAGAGTGTCTACAACCAACAGTCTTCAACTGGTCTGAAGTTGTTCTATCTTAGATAAAGGAACAACTGAATAAAGCAAAGGGAGGAAGGAAGAAAAATTTCAGTTATGGTTCAATCCTTATCTCCTTCGCTTTGGAACGGATTCCACTGATGTAGCCACAACATGTAACATTGGATATATCTAGTCCTAGAGATCCTTGAATGAAGAGATGGGTAGAACTCATGGGTTAGCATGCAGGCCAATCGACCATTGTATTCTCGACTGAATTCTTCGCATGGTTCCAACGACATATTGTCGCCATTGATGAATATGCATACACAGGCATCGACTTTCGAGGAGATCCAGATCTAGTGTTACTAGAAGGCGCTCAGAGGGGTGCAATAGGTAAGAATGATTCGATCATGTTTTTTTATTTTTCTAAGGTTTATACAATTTTTTTGTGTTTTATATTTCTTGCCAAGACTAAACTAAATGTTTTATGTAATACAGATATCGGTCGTGTTCAACCAGTAGAGGAACCAGAGCATGAAGCAGATGTGCCAGTAGAGAGGGTTGTCGGGAGAGCAAAACTTTAGGACCTTGATATGGCTGAGACTCTAGCTGAGCTTCAGCAGCACATAGAGGGGTTGACCTTCAGGATTCCGGATTGCTGTATCGAAGAGCTTCCCACGCGACTGCAGTGACACACTATTGGGGTTCCTAACCATTGGATGCTGTTGCTCCGTAGGATTGCTAGATCTGTAGCATCTTACCATGAGCACCATTAGTTTACTTGTGACTTTTGCATACATTTTGAGTTCATATGACCAATGTGTCTTGGGCACAAATTTTGTAAAAACCTATAACTATCTATCTATATGATTTCAGAGTTTTTCTTATGTTTAATGCGTAATCCTATTCAATGATATGAATGTTTTCTTTACCTATGTTGCAAATGTCTGTCTAAAACTTGATTAGCTAATGAATAAGTTGAAGTGTTCAAATTTCTAGAAAATGTGTTGATATTGAATGAAATCAAAATGTCTTTCCAAAATTTGAACTCTTACGAACAATCTAAGAAGTGTTGGATTTCTAACAGTGTAAATACTAGTAAGTTGTAATACCACAAGTTGTGAGTCTAACCTTATGATTATATAGTTAATACCAAATTAAATGACATCAGAGAGAAGTTCGATCAACGCGTTATACTTAGCGATATTATTCATCGATCTACTAATACAAATCCCTTGAAAACTCACTAACTCACCGTTCGGAGTGAAAATGGCCCACGCTGCAGAGGATAGATTCTGCATACTACGACTAGCACCATCAGCACATCCAACAATGGTTCTGAAGATTCAGACATCTACCATAAAATTTAAAGTGGATTACTAACGTCAAGAAAACTCTAAAAACAAATTCAGATAGTGAATGCAAATCAACAACATATAAACAATATAATACAAAAAATTACTACGCTCATGATTAAGCATAGTAACGTTTCAAATACAACCCATTTCTAGGATGTGCCAATGGAATTCCATCATAATCAACTAACTCGTAGGCACCATTAGCAAGAACTCTTTTGACAATATAGGGGCCATGCCATAATGGTTCGAATTTCCCTGTACCTATTACATCAGCTTCTTGGTCGTAAAGAAGGACCAAGTCGCCCTCTAAGTAAATGTGAGGCTGGACATTTTTGTCGTATTGTGCCTTTATACATCTCTTATGCGCTTCATTGGCCAATTGGGCTTCACGACACATTTCATCTAGATGGATGAGGTTAAGGAGACACACTTCTTCTTCTGAGGTGTCAGGTAACAAGTCTATCGCGAGTTTTAATGATGATATTTTACATTGGATTGGAAAGATAGCTTCCAGACCATACACCAATTGAAAAGGAGTAAATCTGGTTGTGTTTCTCACCGAGGTTCGATATGCCCACAAAGTGGAGTACAGGATCAAGTGCCAGTTCCTTTTACGGACTCCTATCATTCGTTGAAGCATTCGTTTAATAATTTTGTTAATATCCTCAACTTGTCCATTTGATTGTGGATAATAAGGAGTAAAATTATCATGTGACAATCCTAACTTGGTAGTCAATTCAGATATCATATGGTTGCGAAAATGCTTCCCATGATTTGTAACTATAGCCTGTGGGACCCCAAACCATGCAATAATGTGGTTGAAGAAAAAAAATGCAGCTGTCTATCCTGTGTTGTTGAATGTAGGCATCGCTTCAGCCCATTTGGTAAAATAGTCAACTGCGACAATAATATAACCATGCCCCCCAGACGAAGGAGGGTTACAGGTCATGAAGTCAATACCCCATTTTGTAAACGGTCCAGTAGAGACAACAGGATGCATTGGCACTGGTGGTTTGTGGATTTTATGATAAAAAATCTGGCATGCATGACAACTTCTGACTATGAGGATGCAATCTCGAAAAATAGTAGGCCGAAAGTAGATGGCGTGGAGTATCTTCTACGCGGTAGCATATCCAGATAAATGTCCAACACAAGCCCCAGCATGACAATCATTTAATACTTTTTCGACCTCCTCATGTGTGAGGCACCTCCTTAAAATGGTATCGACACCACGATGATAAAGTGTATTGTCGACGATCAGATAATCTTTGGCTTGGTATGGAATACGTCGCTGATTGGAGCGAGAGGTATTAGGTCGAAAAGTTTGGGTTTAGAGATAAATGATGAAATCCCCATACCAAGGATCAAATGATCCAATCAGAAACAGAGACTCGTCTGGAATAGATGGTTCCGACGTAGTAGCAGTACTATCAGAGGGAAGGTCACAGAGAAGCTCAGCCAAAACTAAATACTTCTTTGACTTGGATTTGATAAATTCCAAATCAAATTCCTGCAAAATGACAATCCATTTTGAATATTTGCCCCTCAAAAATTGACGTGATAAGATGTAAGTAATGGGGTTGCAATCTGAAACTATTGTTGTTTTTCGGAGCAGGATATAATGGTGAAATATTTGGACAACTTGAACAGCTTCCAAGGAAAGCTTTTACACATACGAGTAATTAACTTTCGTATCGTTGAGATTATGATTCAAATAATAGATCGGATGTTCAATTCCATCTTCTATTTGGAACAAAACCATAGCGATGGTCGTTTCAGCCACGACGATATATAGGAAATAATCATTTTGATAATTAGGAGGATACATTAATGATGCTCGGACAATATGGTCCTTGACAGCATCAAAAGAAGCTTTTGCAACTTGGTTCCAATGGAAGGGAACTCCCTTTTTCAATAATTGAATAAATACTTTAGCCATTTCAGCGTAGTTTGGAATGAACCTTCTTAGGAAGTTAGCCTTTCCTTGAAGTTTCTATATCTGAAGTAGGTTTGATGGTGTAGGAAAATCAAGAATGGCATGTACCTTTAGTGGGTCTATTCGAATTCCTTCTTTTGAGACTACGAATCCGATCAATCGACCAGAACCAACACAAAACACACATTTGTGTGGATTGAGGCGTATCTTGTAGTGTCGGCAGCGTAAGAAAATGGCTCTCAAATGCATTGGGTGATCAGTCCGATTTCGTGAATGTGTTGGTAAATCATCTAGATATGGTTGAACAATGTGCTTGATGTCGTTGAAAGAATAATCCATTTCTCTCTGAAAAGTTGCCCCAGCGTTCTTTAAACCAAACAGAAGTTTCCTATATGCGAATGTGCCCTAGGGATAGATGAATGTTGTCTTATGTTGGTCATTTAGATGGATATTTATTTGATTGTAGCTGGAAAATCCATCCATGAAAAAAAATATTTCGCATGCAACACAATCGTCAATCATCTGGTCGATAAAGGGAGTAGGATAGTTGTCTTTTGGACAAGCTTGATTGACATCCCGATAATCGACACACACTTTAATGGTCCGTTGTTTTTTCATAACAGGAACGATATTGGAAACCCACTCAGTTAGCAGAATAGGGTAAATGAAACCAACATGCAAAATTTTTTCAACTTCTGTTTTAATGGTAGCGGCTTTCTTTGGATGAACAGGACAGAGCCGTTGATGCACCGGTTTGACATCACAATACATGTTAATAGAGTGTTCAACTATACTAGTATCTATGCCTGGAATTTCCTCGTAAGAAAAAGTGAATACGTCACAAAATTCACGAAAAAGAGAGAGATATGAATCAAGTTCTGATGGAGAACAAGATACACCGACATGAATATTTTCTACAATGCTAGGTTTGGTCAAAATATCGATAGAAATTGTTTCTTCGATATTTGATAAATTTTTCTCAGATTCAATTGCATTAATCAGAAAATAATCCGGAAATAAATTTTTTATGGATGGGTGATATAGTTCACTGAGATTGTTTTCTTCATAATCAGGAAGATGGGAACGATGATGAGAATCTTCCCATGGTTCTCCTTCTGACATCATAGCTTCCAAAATATTTTCATCTGTCAAAATTTTTGAGGAAAATGGATCAGATGGAGTACCAAAATCTAATGAACGATCAACCCAAACACTCGACGACGCTAATTTCATATTTTCTGCCCAAGCCAAATAAATTGATTGCTATTGTAGCTCAAGAGGGCTGGGCAATGTAGAAATATCAGAATCACTCGTACTCTTCCTTAAGCCAGATAGAGTGGAAGATATCATGTAGTAGGTCTCTATGCTTGCAATTTCTGCCGATGTCATGGGTGGCGATAATGCAAAGGTTCCCATAAGAGTGGAATCCTTTAAGAGTCCTACACCAATGTTTTAGATTTCTAGTTGGGGTAAGTGAACAAATGGAATGCTTCCAATTACCTGCGAAGCGGAGGAAAAGAAGGATAATTGATTAATGACTATGATTGTACCTTTATGTGGAAAGGCATTCATTCTAAAATATGTAGAAACAATGGCAGTAATTGCATACACCCATGGTCTTCTGAGTAAAATATTATAGTCAAGGGGTCTGTCAACAACCTCAACATCAATACTTATTGTTTTTCCCCCTAATTCAACATGAAGGTTATTGATAATACCACAAGTTTTATATGTTCTTCCATCAAAATCCTTCAATGTCATTGATGATTGGGATAATCGCGGTGAGCCAAGTGACTTCCAACAGTTTAGAGACATAATGCACGTAGATTCTCCCTCATCAATAATAGTGCGATGAACAAGGTGATTGAGAAAATTTACTTGGATGGAGAATGCCAATTCTGCTGGTAATTGTGGCATATAACCCATATGATTAAAGATGACAAGGTTAGAATCAGTCGGATCAATTCCACCAATGGCCGACAATAAAGCCTGCTTATGGGAGGGACAATTTTGTAATACCTCAAGAGAAGACATAGTTGAAGGGGATTGAGCCAAATCTTCAACTATATTATAATTTTGTGCAGCTCTTGCTCGAGGATTATATTTCGATTTATGAATTACTCCCTTTAGTGGTTTAACTGTCAATTCAGGAGTAATAGTAGGTGGTACCAATTCATTAGATGGATTCGTTGTCGAGGTAGTAGGTTTATCAGTGGCCAGACTACCATATTCTTTATTTTGCGTCAACACCAAAATATCTTGTGAAGATTTTGTAGCGGATAACATTAACACTTGGGAACTAGGAGCTGGATCCGTAGCAACCAAATTTGTGTCCAGATTTGGGAATGGGTCTGTCAACACAGCTAATGCATGAGAAGTCTTGATGATTTTTGAGACTTGAGCATGTTGAGGAAAATCCCTAACAAAATGTTCCTTGTTATAGATTATGCATGGATAACGAGGTTTTTGTGGTCCAGACGATTGATCAGATGATATTTCCTATGGGTTAGAAGTTTTCTTTTTCTTACTTTCTGGTTTCTTGTCACTTTTTCCATTGTCAAATGACACAGCATTAATTTCGGAAGTAGGAGCAAGATCAGATGCAGTAGCGTGGTGTGTGTTTGTAGTGCCTATCAAGCCGCCTCTGGCATGAGAGTCCTTTAGTTGAGGAGGAACATTGAAATTAGATCGCGAAGCATTAGGGATTTTTTCATAAAGTGTGCCAGACTGACTGTAAATCAAGTCTAAATATTGGGCACGAGTGATAACTTGCTCTTTTGTGATGACGCCACCTTTAGCCACATCCTCATTTATAGATGGTAACAGGGACTTAATGAACCATTTAGCAAGGAGCTAATCGGGAACAAATGTCTTAACCATTCGTCGATAGTGATGCCACTCATGAATATGATCGGAAATGTGAGTAGCATTAGTCTGTTTGAAGTTGGTCAAGAGTTTCGTTCCAGTTTTGTATATCATCGGTAACTGGAAATGGGTCAAAAAGACAGTAGCTAAGGCAGTGAAATTGTCAAAAGAAGCTCTAGGTAACTCAATGTACCATTTAGTAGCTGGACCTGTGAGCGTACGCTCGAAAATATGTAATTGAACAAAATCATCATTCAGGGAATTTGATGAACACCATAAATGATAAGTCATAACATGAGTTGACAGATCTTCTCCAGGGTTTCCATTGAATTTAGGAATATCAGAGGGTAATTTATGAGGTATTACCAACCACCAAGGAGCATAATTGATAGGATCATTGGTTAACCAGTTTAAATCTAGTAATTCCAAGGTTGCAACAAAAGGCAACTGTCGATTAAGGTCAGGTTGAGCATAGCTAGGATAAGATGGAATTGCTTGGGAAATAGGTCTTTTAGCACCAACATATGGAATTTGATGCTGGTAACCCAGATAGGGGTTGTTTTGCATAGCAAACGCTTGAGAATTCTGTTGACCAAAACCTCGATATGATAGTTGTTGAAATGAAGTTTGAGGTATTTGCGCCTGTGGCTGCCAAGGGGTCTGTCAACCAATTTTATAACCCAAATTAGTATAAGTTGGATTCGGTTGATATGTATAACTAGGTTGCGTTTGTGACATCCCATAAAATGGTACACCAGCTTGTGAACAAATGATCCCTGATAGAGGTTGTTGTAAATTAACCAAAGGATTTTGAGTTTGTGGACCCAACATTTGATGATATTGAGTCAAAGAACCTACCTGATAAGTTTGATGTACAATATTTTGATTCTGTAACAGGGGTATAGATGTATTAACAAGTGGTATTGAATTGGGTGTAATAGGTTGAACCGGTTGATACGAATGCACAACTGTTTGTGATTGGATAGGTAGAGTGGGATGGCATTGAAAAACATTCATGTCAACACTAGTTTGACCAAAAAGTGACTGATTGATGTCATATTGGGTGACCAAAGGTTGTCCCCCAGCATAAGGAGGATAATAAGATAGAAAATAATTTTCTCCAAATGCTAGGAGTTAGTTGATATGGTACTTAAAGGAATTGACCCAAAAGGACCGACTTGATATTGCCCTGATGATGTATGTAATGAATCAATTCATTCAGTACTAACGATAGGAATACCAAATAAAACACCAGATGATGACATTGGAAAAGAACATGAACGTGAAGATGCACCAGAGAAAGTGCCAGACAATGATTTGTAGCCTGTTGGGACCGAAGGGCCACCATGCAAATATGACTCTAGTGAGGTAGTGAACATCAACGGAGTAGCGAGGGTAGGAGCTGACGTAATTGGAACAACAGACCCAACCGAAGATGTTGGTTTAGACATGGTTGTATGACCAAATGTATACCCTCGAAAATTGATGGAAGATTGAATGGAAATAGGATCAACAAAATCATATGGAAAGGATTGAGGAAAAGACTGGAACAAGTAAAGTTCCCCCCAAAAATGGGTTGGAGTTAAAGGTGTATCGTATTTTGGGATTTCTTCAATCGCAATTAAACCAGGAGGAAGAACTTCATCGTCAGGCCCAAAATATATTTCAGATGGTTGACTGTGTGATATAGGAGTTTGAGTGGCTATAGAAATTTGTGGAATGACTAAGGTAGGAACAACTTCCGGTTGTTCGACTCAAGATTCAGATTTTCTGGCAAAGAAGGGACAGGATTTGGATCAATTTGTGTTTGAACAACGTCGGGTCTAAGAGATATGTTCTCAGTGATTGAATGGATCATGACCACGGGTAGCTGTGAGGACTCCATTTTGACAACAGTAGACGAACCGAGATGTGTGGAAACAATTTGAGCTAACTCTGGTTGAAAGGATGATGTTTCACCAGAGGTACGGATTGTACTTGATTCGGCAGATCGTGATCGCCTTTGCCTACCAGAAGTAACTTCCTGTGGTAAAGGTGGTTTTAAAGCTAATCTATCTGAACGACAAGGGATAGGATTTTTTTTTTCCACGATTACTGATTTATTTTATCCAAAAAACAAATAAACAAAAAGAGGGTAATGCTAGGCAAAATGGTTTACCAAGAAACTGTGAACTGCAGAATACCTCCTGGCGAACCAAGAAGTACGGGCAGGTAATCTCCCTAAATGCTGTGTTCGGTGTGTCACAATTTCAAGGTGGCCGACTCGGTTCGCTATTGATGGATAGCACCTGAAATTTTTCCTCCCAAATATACCTGAAGGTACGTGGATGTCCAAGTCCGTATTAGCATTGTATGATGTGAAAATGCACAGTGAGAGCACCCCTTTATACTTATTGTATTGTAACACTGCTCGATATACTCGAAAGTATGTGGACGAGCTATGATATACTTACGTACGTGGAGTGAGGTATCACACTCGGAATGTATCGCAGACAAGTTAACGACAACTGCTATGTTTTACGACGCCAGAACACATATCTAGCCTAGACCTTGTAAATGTTATCGTTATGGTTCCAATTCATTGTTAAGTAAATTGAGATTTATTTTATGTTGATCTTGCTTAAAAATTTGCCTTTCAAAGGTTCACCACGATGATGTGTATGAAATTCCTAAAATGCAATCTAACAATGATAAACAAACTTTCACTTTCAGCTTTGTCAATGAAGAACCTAGCTACTAAGGGAAGAGAGCAAATAATTTGTGAGAAAACAAATCAATGAACAAATCAAAATCAATGAATCACAAACTAAATGCAGATTTCCTAATGTTCCTTTTGCAAAAAACACACAATCCTATATGCAAATGCAAGTTTTTCTTTTAAGTTTCCTTAATGTTATGAATGTAGAAAAGAAACTAGGTGCACTAGATCAACAATTCAAATGCTTTTTACTTTTGAGAAATGAATAATACAAATAAAAATTTCTCTTTTGAAGGAAAAACGAGGATTTCAACAACAGTTTCTCCTATCAAGGAAATGAAGATTTTACGACAATTTCCTATTTCTAAATCAAATGATTCTTAATGTGACCATAAAAAATACTTTGAAATCAACTTTTCAATGATAAATAATTTTTTTTTAAAACAACATTGAACAAATTTTCAGTCAAAGGAGGAAGAAGTATATAGATTCACTGGTCAATTGAGCATCAAACTATTCAGAACATAGCATCAAACAAAACTGAAGAAAGTTGTAAAGTCAAATTCAAGGGAATTTTGTCACTTTTAGGAGTCAACGTAGTCTCCAAGGGGAGACAGTGCTCTGCAACGCAAGCTAGGAAGGGAGACAGTTCTTTGCAAAGCACTTTGTCCAGTCTAAGGGTGCGTTGGGCACAATAAACAAAGAAAAATGCTATTTTCTAACTCACTGTCTTTGAAAATTAAGCTCTGCAAAAATTTAATCTTTATGTGTAACAGCGACTGGGTGGATAAACAAAGAAAATCAAAGGCTAAAACACCTAGAACTAAGAGAAATTCTCCCCAGTGGAGTCGCAAGTTTTTTTGGCTAGAATTGTAATCTATGGATAAATTATGCTTCCCTAGACAGGTGCTAGTCTAGAACAACAGGTGAAAGACTATACGACTATTTCTCCTAACTCAGAACAGATACATAGAGAGGATTTGAGGCTTATTTGTTCATTTGCTTCCAAATGGCTCCTTCTGTTGCTTCCGTTGCAGCTTCAAATTCTAGCGGTTTGTGAGATGAATGATTCCTGCAATAAAACACATTGAAACAATAGAATATGTAATAATATAGATATCTATTCAAGCTATTTAGCTAAATTAGTAAACCATAAACCATATACATCAACCAAGATCTTACAACATGAAAAATCAAAGCCAATACAGATGCATATAGGGAAAAATAAGAAGTACTCTTTATTTATGATAGAAGGAGAGGTTACAACCTAGTGACTGATTTAAAGTGACCTTCCAGCAAAGTTCCCAAGCCTCATCACAGTATAAATCTCTCCAGCAGCAGCTTCACAAATCTAGCTCTCAATTGAAAATTCTCCAGCATTTCTCTACTCAAATTCTTCCTTTCAAGCACTCATATCTGTGTTGAATTTATAGATGAACTGTAGGTTGTTTTGCAATCAATAACTTTCCAAAAATAGGCAAGACATGTTTCCAATCATGTAGATGTCAAATGGACACTTGGATCCGAAGCTTGACACATGTGAACTCTTCTAGAAGGCACTGGCCAAGTGGAGATTCTGGAACAATGAGAATTTCGCTCCCAATGTGACCAACACACCTGTGCATGTCAGGAAGAGCTTTGTAGAGCCGCCTTACATGGGGCTACCTGCATATGCAATGCACTTAGGCCCCTTAGAGCCTGCATTGGTGAGCTCTCATATGCTATATAATAAGCTTCAAACCATGGAAACCCTTGCTTGATGAAAGTCTTTCTTTATTTTTCTTTTTTCTTATCTTAGTGCATGTAGCAACTGAAATCATAGGGAATGATAGACCCTTGATCATCGGTCTTGGAGATGATGCCCAGTTAACCAAGTCATTGGGAATGGTGCCCAAATTGACCTATAATACTCTCATCTCATACTGCGCTGAGAGAAAATGTTGCAAGATTGGAGGATGACACCATCATGGGGAAAGGAGAGCATTCCTAGGTTAAGGAAACTCAGAAGATTATCTCAATTGGAGAAAAATCTTCCATACATGATAGAAGATGGTGGCTACACATGCATACTTTGGAAAGACCAAGGAAGTTTTGGATAGATGATAGCCTTCCATGGGAGACTAACTTCAAAGAACTTCAATCTTCATTTGAGCATGTGCATGTGCAAAAAGAGCAGCAAGGAGGGACTAACAACCTTCCATCATATACCTTTGGTATGGGATATGTCAAGGAGGAGAATAACCATATGACAGATGTCCTTTGTGATAGATCATCAACACTTCACTATGGGATATTGATCCATATTGGAGATCCCAACTGTTGGTGGATTATTCAAAGGATATTTTCACTTGCATGATACTTGATGACTAGCTACATGAAGAGGGATATTTATTCCAAGAACGAGTCATCTATTATCATGGTAGGATATTCTTATCTAGAGCCTCCAAGCTCAAGGAGAAGTTACTACAAAGAGCCTATGAAGAGTTCCTTTTCAACCACGCATATTCCATGAGATTCTACAACATCATCATGAGAAGCTACACTTGGAAGGGATTTGAAGGAGAACTATATCAGTGTTTTCAAAGATACATGTACCATGTGGAGTTGGGACAACCACATAAATCTATAAAGGAGTTAATTTAGACATCTCTTCCTTCTTTTTAGAGAGGATATAGATCTTTGTACCACTCCATTTGTATGAGGAGACATGTTGGTGAAAGACATGCTTGCGTACATAATGTTTTATTTGATGAAAATATGCATTCTTTTACTATGTTTATGTAGGTCATAACTCCAAGAAGGATTAATATACCATATAAACCTCATGGCCAACTTTGGGCCACAAAAAGTTCTGAACAGGGCCACTCCCTTGGAGGACAAAGGGAGAATATTTTGTATCACCGTGGTTGCATTCCTAAGGCACCAAATATATCTCACACTTTGATCCATAGTGAGATGAATTGGACAACAAGTAAATGGTGGGAAAACCACTTACCACAACATGATCTGATGCAGTCAGGAGATGTAATGCACTGGTTCCACATGTAGGACTATGACCCACCTCCGTATGCACAAATTTATGTTTGTATGTATGTAATTTTGATCCCATACATTGATGATTTACTTGTAATTTTTATGGGAATGTATGGAGGGAGGATGGGAGGTATGTATGTGCCCTATGGGACGAATATTCTCCATGTACCTTATGTTACATGTTTCAGGGATAAAATTGGGAAAACCATGTTTGTTTCATTTGAATTATTGTCTTCTTATGGGATGTATTATTTACATCTCATGAGAACTTTGGAGGAGAAATTCATGGAGGGATGGATTGGTGAACACTTAGCTTATGAGGGAAGCTTATGAAATGATGGTGTCACCAATAATGGAGGTTTGCAGCACTCACCTTGTCAGTTGCTTGAGGACAAGCAACATTTGGGAAGGGAGGATTGTAATATTCCCAATTAGCCATGAGATAATTGGAATATTCAATTTTTTTTTATTTCTTTGTTTAAAGAATAAGAAGACAAACGAGGTCCAAAAATCTCCTTAATATTGAATAAATCAATGCCAAATATGAAAGATACAAATCTTGGCAACTTAATTAAAGCATGCTTTGTGTGAAAATGGCTGGATCATTTTGACTGGGTCAACCTTGACCAAATCAACATCATTGTTATGGAGGAGTGGCGATCAATGAGGGACAACGCAGTTTTTGATGGAGGTGCTTTGTGTGAAAGGAGTGTTATCATTGGATGTGGTTTAGGGTTTGCAAGTTATTGACTTATAAAAGGAAGAGGATGGCAGCATTAGAAGGTTATTGATGTATATGATATTTTCTGAATATATGGTCTGTTTAGACATATATCATTCTCTTGCTGTTTAGCTGAGATTGAATGCTGTTTAGCATTGGGTGTTCCTGATCGGGAATCCCACCTCTTCCCATTGAGTAGCTCTTGGGAGAGTTTTTATTACATTTTCCACTATCTGGCTTAGGGACAAGCTTCTTCTTTCAACTACAGTGCAGATCCTGTTGAGGATTTGGTTATTTTCACAAGCTGCAGCAAGTGGAGACTATATCTTTCAGATCTAGGCCATTTTAGTTCTCATTTTCAGTGGAGGAGATTTCCACTCCATTGGAAGGACAATATTGGAGGGCATTGAGCTCATTTTCATATCTTGGCATCAGGGCAACCTTATTTTTATCCCTACAGTGTAGTTTACTTCCAGATCTGTGTTATTTCCTTTGGAGGAGTTGCAGGGTGGTTTAGCACACCATTTGGAGAGCTGATTTTCTAGTGATGGGGATCTTCCCTTCACTTTGAGGATCTATTGGCAGAGGCTATTCTATTATTCATATCAGATCAGCCACACTTTCTAGATCTATACTTTTCAGTAGATCTGTAGTCTTAGATCTCAAATCTACATCTTGTACTTGGTGTATTGTTGAAAACCCCAAGGGGGTTCTATAGAGGAGCTTGTATAATGCATGGATCTGATATAGATCTAACTTTTGGAGCACATATCATCTCTAGATCTGATTTATAATCTATTTCTGTTGCAGATCTAGTAAAATAACGTTGTAAGGTTTTTCTAGCTTTTATATATGGTTGCAGCACCTCATATTGAGGGATTTTCTTCATTGGAGACTTGCTTTTCTTGTTATGCATCTTATGGGCTAGATCTTACACATATTTTTCTTCTGTAATAACATATGAAAGGTCTCCATATTGGCCTCTTGTTTATAAATGATGATATGCATTATTATTCCAACATTCTGCACTATATTCCTGCTTTTCCTTTTTGGGAATATTACAGAAGGCTACCTCATCCCAGGGGTATGGAAGGCTTTCTCCCCTCACTCCATTCGTCTCCTCAATGTATTCTTCTCATGGCAAAAAGAAGCTTTTCTTGGATGCATTTCTTGGAATCCTTTCTTTAACCCACATAAATCCTAAGGGAAAAGTGGTGATTCTATTGATTAGTTCAGGTGAAAGTTTGATGGCTAGGCCCCAAACCACAGTGGTGACTCTCTCCTCTAAGTGTGATTGTAGAGCCACTGCAAACTCTTGAGCTACCTCCTCATCAAAACCCTTCATAAGCTCAAAGAAACCTAGCCATTGGCGGTGTCATCACTCCACCAGATCTCTGAGGATGAGAAGAGACCAGTAAAGGTAACCATAAACCAATATTTCATCAAGTAGCTAGCCCTACTAGGGAGGAGAGGGCTCATTAGGGGAATTTTTAGGTCTAAATTGGGCCTCCTAAGAAAAATGTACAACCAAAATAAAATTTATAAGAACCAATAGTATTCAAGCTGATGATGTCAACCATGGGGGGTGATTCACCATTTTTGGAGTAAAAAAGTAAAAAGACTAAAAAAATAATAAAATAATAAAACTACCTTTTCAACTTATATTTTCAACTTATCTCCCTAAGGGTTTACTCAAATTTCTAGTGGGAGTACTCGTTGGATGCAAAATTTGATTCCTCATCCAAGGAGTACCCATGTCACATACCTTTGATTGACCTTGCTACATGAAAAATGAGAAATACATGAAAAAATGTGATTGCAATCATGTTTTTCATCTAATTCTCATTTTTCGTGTAGAAGAGTCCATCAAAAGTATGAAACATGGGTACTCATTGGATGGGGAATTAAATTTTGCATACAATGAGTATTCCTTCTTGAAATTTGAGTAAAACCTTAAGGAGATAAGTTCAAAATATGAGTTGAAAAAGTAGTTTTTTCTTTTTTTCCCTCTAAAATTTGATGATAATCAATCCTTATTTAATTGTTTCCACTATTATTTTATAATTTCCTTAGGAGACCCATTTTAGACCTCAAAATTCCCCTAATGCTATCCAATGGATCTTAGCCAATATGACTAGATCAATGAGATATTAGGCTAGGTGTAGTAGCACAGGGGTTTTATTGATTGATTTTTGAGGTGTTGGATGGTGAATAGGTCAAGGAAGGAACTAGGTCAGGGAAAACAAGGATAAAAATTGGAGGGATTTGATGGAGCAATGTAGGTAAGAAGTTCAACACAAAATAATATCTTGATAGAGTGTTTTGGAATGCTAGGTTTCTAGAAAAGAGCATAAGAAATATGAATTATTTTCTACTAAGAAGAATATGAAACATACTATAACTATTCCTCCAAAACAGAGCATAAGCTTAATGAATTTGGTCTTTCTGACTTAGAAAAAAATTAAATTCCGAAATTGAATCAACATGAAATCACAATACATTCACACATTTGTAAAACATAAGAAGAAGCAATTTCAAATCACTTTACCAAAAGAATTCCATCAAAATAACTGCAACTTAGTCCATTATTACTTGCCAAGAATCTGATTACAAAAAGTGTTCAGTGATCAATCCAACAACATCCAATCCTTGCAATGGGAAAGGAAATGAAAGATATAGGCCAAAAACAACTTCTCCCACTCTTAGGGGTTGAATCCGTGACTTGTGGAGCTGATCCCAAAAATGCTCAACTGGAATCCTAGTGATTAGGGAGGTTAGCCAACTCATCCCTATCATTCATGAAACTGATTCACTTTGACCAAAATTACCTATTTACATGATGTATCTACCTCTAGTAAATATTTATGACATAATTACATTTACATTTCATCATTACATCAGTAAAAATCCATTGAATCCATCCATAAACTAAGAAATTTTGAAAATTTTGGAGAAAACAAAAAACTTCGAAAAGCGCAGCATGCTTGGAAAAACCACAACATGCCTAGGAAAAAGCGCAATGCCTTTGGAAAAAGCATAGTGTGGCCTCCTGCAAAATCACAACGTGAGATTTCATACCACTTTTGGAGGCCTTCCCGAACTCCAAATTGAGATCATGATAGCTTGCTGGAAATATCTTTCTGTCTGCTACACAATGGACCCCTCAAGAATTTAAAATGAGCAAGTATAGATCCTCACAAATCAATTCTCCCAAGACTGATAAAAAAAGAGCAGCATGTCCCAAGGAAAAGCGCAGCGTGAAGTTGCAGGTATCTTTTGGAGGCCTTCCCTAACTCCAAATTGAGCTCATGATATATCATTGGAAATATAGTTCTGTCTAGTTATCACTGGACTCATTACACAAGTCATTTGGACACTCCATTATAAATAAAAATGAATTTTCCCAAGAGTATTACAGAAGTACATCAACTCTCCTATAACAACTATATTTTGGAAATTTCTCACAAATCATAACACCTATGTCTAAACTGAAGGATTTTTTTGTTCCTTGTTCTATTATTGAGAAAACCCTATTTTGGTTTTGTTAAATTCATATCCATTTGGTCAGAAAAAGATTTTGAAGCAAAATTGTTCATGTGTGCACTGTAAACCCATAACTTGGATATGTTTATTTATTGGAATTTGGCACTACTTGGAAACTGGAGAGGACATCATATCATGTGTGTTGATTGGTTCATATCTTGAAATTTTTCCTCCCTTGTTGTAAGGCATCTTATATCCCTCCATATGTACTTTGCAAGGGGAAAACCCTAGAAGAGAAAAACCAAGGGAATGGAGAAATGGAGTAGGATGGAAGGGTTAGGAGAAGGAAATTGGGATGGGAAAAATTAGGGAAGTAGGGAAAGGTGTTAGGAAGCTTTAGGAAGTGGAATGGAAGGGAATTAGGGTAGGAGTAGACCTAGGGAATTTTATTACAGGTCTAGGTCTAGGAGGCCGCCAAAAATGCAGTATAGGGATAATGGTGTGGTGCCTAGTCTAGGGTTTGGATGTAGACACTTAGGGAGTCAAAGTGAGGGGGTGTGAGGGATTTATGGAGTTTATGTGGATGTGGGGAAATGGAAAATGACTATAGGAAGGGTTTATTTGACTTACAAATTCAAAGAGGTAGGGTGGCCCACCTCATGATTTTCACTTTTCTTTTGGAAACTTCTAGCTTTGGAACTCTTAATTGCAGCTTTAGGAACATGATGAAATTATTACATATTAGAAAAATAAAATTACATTTTATCTAGAATAAAATTTACAAATCAAAATTACTAATGAAATTTATTTTTTAGCACTCGTTCATTTCCTAGGCTTTTATGCATCAAAACGTGATTTGATGACCTTGGAAACCCTAATACCTAATAGAGACTTTGACTGAATGAAACCATGATGAAAATGAATGAAATGATGATGATAACTCATGACTGATGGTAAACTCAACAAAGTGGTGAAATGAGCCAGCAAGTTATAAATTTTGAAAGGAGTGAGATCAGACCTAAATATGCACCAAGCGACCAAATTTTTTTATGATGACCTAATGGAATGAGAAAATTTTCAGAATGGGACCCTAACATGATATGAAAAGAGCTATTTTATCACTGGTTGGAGGATGTAAAAACTGACACTAAAATTGGCTCCAGCTTGGGGATGACACTTGGATGTGTCAAGAACACCGTAGACCAAGTAGCCTACTCATTGGGCATGGAGTCAAAAGTAGAAAATGAAACTAAATGCTGAAAACTTGACTCGATAAACTAACTCAAAACTGGACTAACTAAAATAAAAACTTACAAAACTTATTGATGACAACATATCACCGAGACTTGAGGGCTTAAAATCTTGATGACAACCACCTTCCTGGTGAAGACATATGTACAATCATGTGAAGTGATCCTTCCAGTATAACCAATCCAACAAATGGCTACTTAATTAAATTATGCTCTCACTTTCCTCGAGCAAGTAGAAAAAAAAAATCTAGGCCACTCCGAGTGTCTACTGCACATGTTCTTCTAGTCCATGAAAACAATAAAATGCATCTTCCATACTAACTGTAGCAAGTCGGTAAAAGGATCTTCGAAAATATGAAATGTTACATTGTGTCGAGATTTAGAAAAAACAGAAGCACACCCTTCATTCTGATTTGAAAGAACACTTGGATGTTGATCCATAGGAAGGCATGTGGAAGTATGACCTTCTTCTACATGAGTGTTTGCTATATATTCTTCAAGCATGAGAAAATCTGACTCTATCTCTTGCACACTATCTATCGTAGGCTCATACTCCTCAAATTCATATTCTAAAGCATCCTCGAACGAAAAACATTCTTCAAGATTTTCAAACATGACAGCATCATCCTCTTCATGAAAGACAACAATATCTATTATTTGATCTCCTTTCAGGAAATCATCATCAAAAATTGACTAACTCATAACAAATTCTTGTATAGTTTCATCAATCTCATGACTGACATCATTTAAATTCAAATTTTCATTTTCAATAATGGAAGAAGTTACGCTAACACATTCTTGACTATGTGAACACTGCAAACCTACATTATCTTGGGTTGTAACAGGACTTTTCAAGAGTTGATCTATTTCATATTCAGACAGAGGAGAAACTTGAGTTTTATAACAGTTAACATTGGTTTGATGATTTTCATTTTCAAGATCAGGAATATGCCTTTCTTGGTTTTGGTCCAAGTTTGTTTCTTCCAAGAAGGAAGCTACTGATTCTTGTTGGCAGGAAAAATCATAAAGGGCTTCTATGATCTCATCATCTAGGCACTCTTCATCCCCATACAAATTTTCAAGAAAATTAATGAATTTATCAGAGATCTCACAACAACTATCAGTCATCAACAAGGAAGAATTAGAGCTTTGATAATGTTGAAAGAAAACTGAATGAAAGTTCTTTAGACAATATAAACTAGCAGATGGTAGACTCTCATACCATGATCTTGATTTTTCCTCCAAGGTAGCCATAAACATTTGCATCAGACAATCTTTAGGAAACTCAATCTTTAGTCTGTGAATATGAAAATGAAATTTGACCAAATGAAAACTAGCATTTTCACTGTCCTAGCCCTTAAACTTTGACAGTCCTAATTTCCAATCTACACAAGGAATACAGTTCTGAAAACCAAGAATATGAGCTTGATTCATACAAGCATACCTTTGAGAAACTGAAGCCATTTTGACAACAGCGAGGTCACCAAGAATATATTCAAACTACCAGTCCTTGAATGGTGGAGTCACCATGAAAATTCTAAAACTTTAGATTCTTGGACACTAGAGTTGCTAGGTGAAATATGCACAACCTTATTTGTGTCTGACCGTTTTTCACCATCAACAATCATATTTTATGCTTGTTGTTCTTTCCCGGGGAAGATCTATCACCTCGTTTCCCTAGTATGGTCGCGAAGATGTTATCACTCCACCAGATCTCTGAGGTTGAGAAGATACTGACAAAGGTAACCACAAACCAATATTTCGCGAAGTAGCTAGACCTACTAGGCAGGAAAGGGATCTCTCCAATGGATCTCAGCCAACATGACTGGATAAATGAGATATTAGGCTAGGTATAGTGGCAGAGGGGTTTGACTTATTTATTTTTGAGGTGTTGGATGGTGAATAGGTCAAGGAAGGAACCAGGTCAGGGAAAAAAAGGATCATAATTGCAGGGATCTGATGGAGAAAGGTAGGTAAGTAGTTCAACAGAAAAGGATATCTTGATGGAGTGTTTTAGACTGCTAGGGTTTGAGAAAAGAGCATAAGAAATATGAATTCTTTCTACTAAGAAGAAGATGAAACATATTGTAACTATTCCTCCAAAATAGAGCATAAGTTTAATGAATTCTGTCTTTCTAACTTAGGAAGAAATTACATTTAGAAATGGAAAGAACATGAAATCATAATACATTCAGACATTTGCGAAACATAAGAAGAAATAATGTCAAATCACTTTACCACAAGAATTCCATCAAAATAGTTGCAACTCAATCTTTTATTACTTGCGAAAAATATGATTACAAAAATTGTTCATTGATCAATCCAACAACATCAAACCCTTGCAATGAGAAAGGAAATGAAAGATACAGGCCAAAAACAACTTCTCCCATTCTAGGGGGTTGAATGCCTAGCTTTTGGAGCTAATCCCCAAAATTCTCAACTAGAATCCTAGTGATTAGGGAGGTTAGCCAAATCATCCCTATCATTCATGAAATTGATTCAGTTTGACTAAAATTACCTATATACATGATGTATCTATCCATAGTAACAATTATGTCATAATTACATTTAAATTTCATCATTACATCAGTAAAAATCCATTGAATCCATCCATCAACTGAGAAATTTTGAAAACTCTCGAGAAAATAGAAAACTGCAAAAAGCACAGCGTGATTGGAAAAAGCACAGCGTGCTTGGGAAAAAGCACAGTGTGGCCTCCTGCAAAAGCATAGCGTGAGGTTGCAGACCACTTTTGGAGGCCTTCCGAAACTCCAAATTGAGCTCAGGATGGCCCGTTGGATGTAATATTCCTAATTTTACCAAGCTAATATGAATATTCAATTTTTTTTTGCTTCCTGTTTTCATGAATAAAATTGTAAAGGAGAATCAATAAAACTCCTAAATCAGCAAAATAAATCAATGCCCCATGTGAACAAGGCTAAATCTGGGATGCCTTAATAAAACACCCTTGTGTGTGAAAGGGATCAAGTCATTTGACTGGGTCAACTGGACCAAATCAACAACGTTGTCTAGATACATTGAACCACCTAGATGCATAGCGCAATTTTAGTTGGAGGCTACACGTGTGAATGCAGCTAAATCATTGAGATGGTTTAGGGTTTGGAAAGGTTTCCATCTTATTTAAGGAAGAGGAGGATAGCATGAGAGGGGTTGTTGAAGATATTATTTCTGAAGAATTGGTCTGCTTAGACACTTCTTATTCTCTAGTTGTTTAGCTGAGAATAATGCTATTTAGCACTAGGGTGTTCCTGATAGGGAATCCCACCTCTTCCATTGAGTAGTTCTTGGAGGAGTATTGCATTCCTTTACCACTATCAATCATTTGGCCAAGTTCTTCTTCCAACTACAATGTAGATACTGTTGAGGGTTTGGTTGTCTTTGTAAGTTGCAGCAAGTGGAGGCTAGATCTATTCATATCTAAGCCATTCTAGTGCCTCTTTTCAGTGGGAAAGCCTTCTATCCCCCTGGCAAGAGAGTATTGGATAAGGAGAGCTCATTTTCAAATCTTGGCTTGAGGCCACATTATGTTCTAGAGCCTAAAATGCAGTCCATCTTCCAGAACTGCATTATTTGCAAGGAGAAAGTTGCAGGGTCTTTTGGCACTTCAAGGAGGACAGGTCTCTAGTGTTGGGAATCTGCGCTTCACTGTGGTGATCTATGGATTACAAATCTAATACATGTTCCATTCAAATATGATCTGAATACTGGCATATTTTCTTTAGAAATTCTGAATCATTCTGCAGATCTACTACATTAGATCTCAGATCTACTCCATGTACTTCACTTTTAGCTGAAAAACCCAAGGGGCTTTTGAAAAGGAGACTCTATGGTGTACATATCTAATATAGAGACTTCATGAGACTTCCACACATAAAACAGAGCTGAAATTGTGTAGTGGAAGCAGGGACATGAGGATATCATCTATCATGCATATGAGAATGGTCCCTGAAATCTCTTTATCTAGTGGAAAACCGCCTGGGAGGCCACCTGATTCAGAATTTATGGGGAAGACCTCACAACTTGCTGCTACAAACTTAGATCCAGGAGGGTTTGGAGCACGTGAAGACAAAGCTACAGTGCTGGGAGACTTGGATAAGCTCAAGGACGAGGGAAATATTCTTCCCCTATCATCATCACCCACTCTCCTTTATGATCCTGCACTATGGGAGGAGAAGAAGGGAAGGAACAACCTTCCAAAACACACCTTTGGCATAGTAGATGTCAATGGAAGGATCAACAACATGACAAATATTTTGGTTGATGCATCATCAATGCTGTCATTTTTTAGAAGTGTTGATCTGTATTGGAAATCCCAATTGCTAGTGGATTATTCCAAATATCTTCACACATGTATGATACTTGATGACCAGCTGCATGAAGAGAGCTACTTAGTCCAAGGAGGAGTCATCTATCATCATGGTAGAATATTTTTGTCTAGATCTTCTAATCTCAAGCATAATATACTACAAGAAGCACACAAAGAGTTCTGTTTCAGCCACATGTATTCCATGAGGATCTACAACATCATCATGAGGAGCTTTGATTGGGAAGGCTTGAAAGAGGAACTATATCAGCATTTTCAAGAATGGAAAAGCTATGTGGAGTTGGGGCAGCCATGGGACTCTATGCAAGAGTCATTTCAGCTGTCTCTTCCTTCTTTGGAAAGAGGGGAAAGATCCATGCACAACTCCATGTGTATGAGAAACATTTTTGGCAAAGGGTATGTTCATGTAAAACAAGTTTTATTTTCTAATTGTACATGTTATTTTACCTTTTTTATGCAGGCCATGACTCCTAAAAGGAGTAATGTATCATTTAAATCTCATGGCAGCTATTGAGCCACTGAAATTTCTGAACTTGGCCACTCCCTTGATGATAAAAGGGAGATTTACTTTCATGATGGGTGCTTCCCAAAAGCACCAAACATATGTCACAATTTTAGCCATAGTGAGATGAAATGTGCAACAAGTAAGTGGTAGGAAAACCACTTACCATATCTAGATCTGAGGTAGGCAGGAGATGCTCTGTGCTGGTTCCACATGTGGGACTATCACCCACCTCCATATGTAGAAATTTCTGTTTGTATGTACATTGTTTTGTTTCCCTATATGGATGATGTACTTGTACTTTTCATAGGGATGTATGGAGGAAGGAGGGAAGGAATGCATGAGCCATATGGAATGGACACTCCCCATGTACTTTATGTCTCATATTTCAGGGAGAACATTGGGCAAACCATGTTTGTTTCCTATGATCTATTGTCTTCTTATGAGATGAACTATTTGTATCTCATGAGAAATTTGGTGGAGCAAGTCATGGAGGGTTGTTTTAGTGAACACTTGGCACAAGGAGGAAGATTAACTCATGTTTGTGTCACTAATGGAGGAGGAGATGAGTTGTAGCACTCACCTTATCAGTTGCTTGAGGACAAGAAACATTTTGGAGGGGAGGACTATAATGTTCCTAATTAGCCCAAGCTAATAAGAATATTCAATTTTTTTTTGCTTCCTATTTTCATGAATAAAATTGTAAAAGAGAATCAATAAAACTCCTAAATCAGCAAAATAAGTCAATGCCCCATGTGAACAAGGCTAAATATGGGCTGCCTTAATAAAACACCCTTGCGTGTGAAAGGGATCAAGTCATTTGACTAGTTCAACTGGACCAAATCAACAACATTGTATAGATACATTGAACCACCTAGATGCAAAGCGCAGTTTTAGTTGGAGGCTACACATGTGAATGCAGCTAAATCATTGAGATGGTTTAGTGTTTGGAAAGGTTTCCATATTATTTAAAGAAGAGGAGGATAGCATGAGAGGGGTTGTTGAAGATATTATTTCTGAAGAATTGGTCTGCTTAGACACTTCTCATTCTCTAGCTGTTTAGCTAAGAATAGTGCTGTTTAGCACTAGGGTGTTCCTGATCGTGAATCCCACCTCTTCCATTAAGTAGCTCTTGGAGGAGTATTGCATTTCTTGACCAATATTAGGAATTTGGCCAAGCTCTTCTTCCAACTACAATGCAGATCTTGTTGAGGGTTTGGTTGTATTTGTAAGCTGCAGCAAGTGGAGGCTAGATCTATTCAGATCTAAGCCATTCTAGTGCCTCTTTTCAGTGGGAAAGCCTTCTATCCCCCTGGAAAGAGAGTATTAGATGAGGAGAGCTCATTTTCAGATATTGGATTGAGGCCATATTATTTTCTAGAGCCTACAGTGCAATCCATCTTCCATAACTACGTTATTTTCAAGGAGAAATTTGCAGGGTCTTTTGGCACTTCAAGGAGGAGAGATCTCTAGTGTTGGGAATCTGCTCTTCACTGTGGTGATCTGTGATTACAGATCTAATCCATGTTCCATTCAAATCTGATCTGAATACTGGTGTATTTTCTTTAGAAATTCTGAATGATTCTGTAGATATGTTGCATTAGATCTCAGATCTACTCCATGTACTTCACTTTTTGCTGAAAACCCCAAGGGGCTTTTGAAGAGGAGACTCTATAGTGTATAGATATGATATAGATCTATATTTTTTTACACAGATATTCTCCAGATCTGAAGTGTAATATACATCTCTTTTCAACTAATAAAATAACGTTGTCAAGCTTGTACAGTCATATCATCAGGTTGCAGCCTCTTATTTTGAGTATTTATTCATGTAAAGTCTATTGATTTCTATTGTATAATGAAAGGGATTCAATATAACTTTGATTTTATGTTATAAATAGTCATATTGAGCCTCCATGTTGGCCTCCTGCTACTTCCTAGAAAAACTACGTTATTTCTGAGCAGTGTTGTTAAATATTATTGTAGTCCCTTCCTTGGGCATTTTCCAACTACACTAGGTGTGATGAGACCTGTTTAACCCACCTAGAAGGATTTTTTTTTGATACCCTCTTGGATTCAGTTCTTATATTTCCATATCTAAGGGATCCAGGGGTTGGTTCCCAATCCTGTAGCATACATTCCTGAAAAATGTGTTTTTCAGGCATGCCTTGCTAAGCAGTCCAAATTGGGATATTATAAGATATTCCCAATAGTGTTGATTTCCCCTATTTTGGGATATTAAATTGGAAATATATCTCCATAAGCTACACCATGGACCCATGAAGCACTAAAAATGATCAAGGATAGCCCCCCACAAATCAATTCTCCAAAGACTGGTAAAAACGATCAGCATGTCCATAGTAAAAGTGCAGCGTGAAGTTGCAGATAACTTTGGGAGGCCTGCCTGAACTCCAAATAGAGCTCATGATATCTCATTAGAAATATATTTCTATATATTTATTATGTGATGCATTAAGAAATTCATTTGGACACTCCAGGATATAGAAAAAGGAATTTTCCCAAGAGTACTACAAAAGTACAACAACTCTCCTGTAACAATTATATTTTGTACATTTATATCAACTCATAACACCTTTGTATAAAATTTAGGAGGTTTTTGTTCCTTGTTCTATTATGGATAAAAACCTCTTTCACTTTTGTCAAATTCCTCTCCATTTGGTCAGAAACATATTTTGAAGCAAAATTGTTCATGTGTGCACTGTAAACCCTAGGCATCCCATAGCTTGGAAAGGTTGATTTATTGGAATTTGGCACTGCTGGAAAGTGGAGAGGACATCATATAATGATTTTTTAGTTAATAATATGTTGACATTTTTCCTCCCTTGTTGTAAGGCCTCTTATCTCCCTCCATATGTACTTTGCAAGGGGAAAACCCTAGTAGTGAAAAAACAGGGGAATGGATGAATCAAGTAGGAGGGAGGGGTTAGGAGAGGGAAATGGGGATGGGAAAAATTAAGAAGGTAGGGAAGGGTGTTAGGAAGGTTTAGGAAGTGGAATGGAAGGGAATTAGGGTAGGATTATACCTAGCGAATTTTATACAGTTCTAGGTCTAGGAGGTTGCCAAAAATGCAGTATAGGGATAATGGTGTGGTGTAGGGTCTAGGGTTTGGATGTAGATGCTTAGGGAGTGAAAGTGAGGGGGTTTGAGGGCTTCGGGGAGTGTATGTTGATGTTGGGAAAGGGAAAATGACTATGGTAAGGGTTTATTTGAATTACAAATTCAAAGAGGTAGGGTGGCCCACCTCATGATTTTCACTTTGATTTTGGAACCTTGTAGCTTTGGAACTCTCAATTGAAGCTTTAGGAGCATGATGGAATTATTACATATTAGAAACATAAAATTAGATTTTATCTGGAATCAAATTTACAAATCAAACTTAATGATGAAATTTCTTTATTAGCACTCCTTCATTTGATGGGCTTTTATGCATGAAATGGTGATTTGATGACCTTGGAAACCATAGTACCTAATGGAGACTCTAACTGAATGAAACCATGATGAAAATGACTGAAATTATGATGATAACTCATGACTGATGGTACACTTAGCAAAGTGGTGAAATGAGCCAAAAAGTTATAAAATTTTGAAAGGAGTGAGATCAGACCTAAATCTACACCAAGTGACAAAATTTTTGCATGATGACCTAATGGAATCACAAAAATTTTAGAGTGGGACCCTAACATGATATAAAAAGAGTTGTTTGATCATTGGTGGAAGGATGCAAAAAATGACACTAATAGGTGGTTCCTAAAAATCTCCATTACTTGATGACGTTATCTTATTCTTTTAATATCAATGGGCTCCATTTTGTTAAATCCCCCTCCCATTTTTATGGCTGTGATAGGAAGGTGGTTACTTGTGAACAGGTCTTGGAGATTATGGTCTCAAACAAATTCAAAATTTCACCATTTAATTCACAAATTATAATTGATTATGTAAATTTCATGGAGAAATTGCAATTATGGAGGGCGGCAACCACTTACCTCTGTCCTCTGGGATTTTTGTTTGGGAGATGGTGGCCTTAGGAGGTAATTTAACCCAAAGGTGACTCTGTTTTTCCCTTTGTATCCCTGCTGATCTTCTTGTGTAGTTTCAGTATCACTTCACTATTTCCTGTAGCATGATGGTGCATGAAAGCTGAGACTCAATGATCCTCTATCTAATGGCTCCTATGAATTCTTTCTCTCCCACTACTCAAATAATTCTCAGTGGAGTGGGTATAAAGAGGTAGAACTTGCCTTTATGTTATTTTTAACCAAATTTGGAGTGGGGTGCTTACTTGTACTTAACACGAGTTTTCCTCTTTGGGACTGTCGGTCCCACTCCAGTTAATCATTGCCCCAGACTGGGAATCACCTCCTCGTCATTTTTCACTCCCTATTGACTGATTTCACTTTCCTAGGTGGCATTTACACTTTAAGTTTCATTCAGTTTAACTTTACGAAGGTGGCCAAGTTAACTGTCCACCTTTTCGCCTTTTCAGTCTCTAAACCTCGACTTTAAAATATTTCGATCATTATGAGTTCATAGAGAGAGGTGAAGGGCCATACCTGAGCCTACCTAGTGTTGGTATGTTGCAAACATGATCTGGTGCAAGGAGCAGGAGTTTGGGGTAGTAGACAAGATATTTACCTTGCTGTATTTTTATTTTTTGTTTATTTTTTGAGTGATCAACTTGTTTTCTGAGTGAGTTGCTTCTTTTATGAGTGAGCTGCTTAAGATTTTATTTGTCTTTTATTCTTGTACATGATGCACGGAGGTCCTCAGGTGCCTTGGTTGGTGTGTTGGTTCTACTGGAGTATGCTTTTGGTCCTATGAAGCCATCTACTTCAACTTATATTCAACTTTTGTCCTTGTTGTGACATACACAGAATTGCTACAGGAAACTTTCCAACTTCCTATAGCAACCTTCTTTCCACTTCTTGGGGCTCGATATTTCTTATGGATGAAGTGAAATGGTTTATGGAGGTTAGGTATGGAGTGATGGAGATGCAAGCGTAGAGGTTCATGCCAAGGTATAAATGATTTAGCTGCTAGTGGCGCAACATAGGGTTTATGGACTGAATCTTTGTGCAGGGAGTGAAGTGAGGGATAAGAGTGGTAGGTATAGGAAAAAAACAAATTATCATGCTCTTTTTGAAGTGTAGAAATCTTTGAGAGAGCTTCTTCCCTCATGAATAAGTTTCCTGTAGCATTTATAGGGTTTCCTGTTGTTGGTGCAAAAAGGCGACTTATGAAAATAAATCCTAATGCATACATTAATCATCAACCAAGGATTCGTCTGTTTGTTTCAAGAATGTTGGCACTGTGTGTGCAGAGTGAAATCAAAAGCTATTTCAGAATAAATGATTCTAAATCGTTGCAATGATTACTTTTCTAATTCTTGAAGTTCAATCTGAATAATTCAAAAGCAAACCTTAAATCATTTATAAATCATGAATCTTAATCTACCCTCAACTAATCTGTAGAAAATTGAATCTCACTTATGAATTGTAAGAATTGCACTTAAAGAATCACTAATTAAAATATATCTACAGGAAAGGAGAAATTATAGAAATGAACAACAATCTATTATTCATTCTCTTTAACCAAAAATAACAATAACTGATCACTCAAGATTTCCAATAAAATTACTCAAAAGAAACAACAATCAATCGCAATGCTTAAACTAATATGATAAATTCATTAAATAATAACACATAGGAATAAAATTAGCAACAACTAAAATTTATCCCAATAGTAAATGAAAATCATAAGGATCAATACTAACAACACTTGAATTAAGTGTAATTCTATGAGATATCATAAATGAATAATTGCGGAAAGGAAAAGGAACAAATATGACACAAGAGAAGCAGTAGATCTCCTAGTGACTTGGCCCAGAGTCTCCAAACATCACAGCCAAAAGATACTAAGAATGTGATTACGAAGGAAAGACTTTCTTTCTCATTAAATTTAATAATAATGATACAACATCATCGTAGTGTAATTACTCTATCTTCAATAATAATGTCAAGATGTAGATTCTAGCTTTCGGGTTAAAAGTATTGTTCTATTTCACCTATCGAATTTATATAATCTAAAGGAAAACAAATAGATGAGATCATATCCTTAGGATCAGGGGATTCTGAGGATTTCACAGCTGTCAATTAGACTGCCTTATAAAATAAACACGATCCTCCTACTCTTCTGTTGGCCTATCTTAGCAAGACATGGTCTTCTTTTCTTTTCTTGGCTGTTGTTGTCCCATTGTTTGAAAATCATTTTTCCAATTCAGATTTCTGCACACAGAAAGCAAGCAGAAGTTAGTTTTCATACCAGAGTCACATGATTTATTAATAATTGGTTTCTTTTAGCTTTCACGATATTTTCTTCTAGATTTATTCCAAAAATGAATATAAATACATGAAATTATAATGATAAATCAAGCTAATATGAGGATAAAACATACATTTTCCATGGCCCAACACCTCTAGTGCTATAGGAATCTTGTAGCTGCTAGAATTTCATGTAGCAATTACAGTTAGGAAAAAAAATGGAATTTTATGCCTACCTGTGAGGTGAAATGAATGAATGGGTGCATGTTGGAGTGGTTCATCGAGTATGTAAGAAGAGTAGAGGGAGAAGTGAGGAAAAAATTATTCTATGGATCCAAAAACCATTTTTGATCAATAAACTACAAAACAAACAAATGAGTGCATATGTATTGTCTTTATCTCTTTCCTTTTGTTTCTTTCCTCTTTTATTTTTGTTTTCTCTTTTTTTTTTTTGAAGGAAAGTGGGATGCCTCCATAGATGTTTTCAACCCACAAGCCTACCTTGGGTGCCTCCAGGAGCTTTTCACCCAAGAATATTTTATTTTTTGTTTTCCTTTTTTGTTTTTCTTTTTTTGCTCAAGGATTGCCTCATGGAGGTTTTCAACCCTAGAGTTGGCCTTGGGCACCTCAGAGAGGTTTTCACCCATGCCTCTTTATTTTTCTTGTTTTTTTTCCTTTTTTAAGAGGGGGAGGATCTGGAAAATATGGAGTCTCCCATGACATACACATCCCTGTTTATGGAGTTTATAAATTCAGCCCTAGGAAGGGGCTTTTTGTAACCTTTGATCCTATAACCATTGACAAGTAGGGGAATGTGCTCCTCATATATGGTTATGATCTGAACTATGACATTATCATAACATTTTTCCAATTTGTAGTGTCCCAACCATATTGTCAGTAGTTTTCCTTTGAAATCCTTGAATATTGAGTCATACAACAATGCCCAATATCCTTCTTGAAAGGTATTCTCCTTAATGTGGTTGTCATGCCAAAACTTCCTTTGCAGATGAATCACTTCTGTGTGAAGGAGTGCTTGCATCCTAAACTCATCAAATCCATTTAATTGCAACAACCTTTCTTGTTGGGATTTTTATATATCCAGGTCTAACTTAGCTACCATCCTTAAGGAGTTGAACTCAAATTCAATTGAATGCAGAGCTTTCTTCCCATAGACCAATTCATAAGGAGTGAACCCTGTTTTTGTTTTCCAAGTAGTGTTGTAGGCCCAAGTAGCTTCCACCAAACTATCCGCCCAATATTTTATGCCACTACTCACAACCTTGGTGAGGATATTCTCCAAGGCTCTATTGGTCACTTCCACTTCTCCATTTGCTTGAGGGTGGTAGGCAGTGGAAGTCTTATGCTTTATCTTGTGCCTCCTCAGAAGATTCTCAATGAGATGAGATGTGAATTTTCCCCCCTGATCAGTGACTACCTCTCTGGGGTATCCAAATTTTTAGAACACATTCTCCCTCAGAAATTACGCTACCTTCTCCTCGGTTGCTACCTTTACAACTTTTGTTTCATCCCACTCTGTCAGGTAGTCATTGCAGACTATGGTATACTTTTTCTGGCGAAAATGGTGAATCAATGGGTCCAATGAAGTCCATGCCCCACTTTTAGAATGAATCTAGAGCCAACTGAGGGTGTAAAGGCATATCGCCCCTCTGTGTAGGTTTCCCCATCCTTTGGCACTGGTCACACCTGCTAATGTATCTTCTGGAATCCTCATGAAGGGTAAGCCAATAGTAACTTGCTTACAAAGGTTTGAAGGTTGTCCTTTTTGCAGCAAAGTGGCCTCCACAATGGATATCATGACATGTAGAGAGGATGTCAAAAAAAATTTCATCCCTCACACATCTCCGGAGGATTCAGTTAGGGCCTAGCTTAAAGAGATTTCCCCCAATCTAGGTGAAAGGGGAAATTTTTCTAATGATCTTGCTCTTCTCCTTGGATGAGAGGTTAGGAGGGAATTTTTCAGCAATCAAGTAGTTAGCTATGTAAGAAAATCATGGAGAGTGCTGAGATATAAAAGAGGTAAACATTTGGGAGTTGGTCATCCACCATTCCTTCTTCATCTATAGATAGAGCTAACCTAGATAAAAATGTTGGGAAAAATACTAGGGGGGGGGGTGGATCAGTATTTAGAGCTTACTGAAAATATTTTGACTTTTTCTTTACAGAATTCCATATGTGGTTTTGATGAACCCAACTCGCATATACACGCTCATATAATAAAAGAAACTAGCGTATACTGATATAAATTTGTAGATTAGAAAAAAATTTCAGGAACAATATTTAAGTTTACCAGTCATGCATCTGTTAGATAATCAGTAATCATGAGCAGTTACAGCAGTATAAATCATCACACAAGATAAACACACATGAACACCAATATTTAAGGTGGAAACCCAATTCGGGAGAAAACCACCGCTACTATCGTCTCTGTCTTCAATATTTATTATATGGAAAACTGTTTATACTATTGTACTGAAGCAGACTCATATCAATACGTAGGCATCTACCTATAGAAGGCTACAACCTTCTCTCAATTTTTAGCTGCTACTGGAAGGGAGCTACAACCCCCTAATCTCGTTTACCAGCCACTACTGGAAGGGAGCTTCAACCCCCTAATTAGAACACCAACTTCTACTGGTAGGAAGCTTCTACTTCCATACTGAAGGCATCAACCCTGAAAACCACTGAAAACCACGTTTCATCAATTTTCATACTGGATCAAACAGCATCAACACAACTCTTCATAAACATCAACAACCATAAACTTTACATAATACTTCAATCAGAATAATGAGATCAATGTAACTAGAACTCATAAATAACCGAAACTTCAGAATAAATATGTAGATACAAACGCAGGCCTGAACATTCATTAACTTAAAATGCATATGCTACTTTGCTTCACTGAACCTGTGTGTATACGCGCTTTCCTTCACACCAACCTGCGTATAGCTCTGTGAATACTATTTTTAAGAATGTAATCAGTCTCAAATCCAGATCTGAGGCTTTCAGTCAGATATATTTAGAAATGCATAACCCTTCATCTGTTAGTCATCATCAGCCATGTTTATTCTCTCATTGATCAGATTTGTACATAATCAACTTGGTATTCAAACAACCCTGATCTACAAGAAGACTTTATTGACAGATAATAGACATATATCAGGAATAACATAAAAACCTCTGCAATAAGCTTCAGAAAACCCTAACTTCCATACGCGCCTTTTCTGAAGCAAACCCACATATATACGCGCTTTTTCTTATATGAACTAGCATATAGATCTGTAAATATAAACTTTACTGAATGAACCAGATCCATAGAACTTACCCAGTTTTCTTCACTTGACTTCAACAAACTTGCACCAGGTCATAGATCTAATCATTTCTTCAATGGGTCACATAAGAGCATGTTCATTTTAGATCTAGAGATCCTGAACCATCATTGTGTCCATGGGTGCATCATAGATTCAGATCTATCAATTAAAACAGAGTTCATCCCTTGCAGATATACCTTAGAGAAAATTATTAAGTAACAACCCTTACTTGTGCACACTTTTACACTATGAATTATTCTCCTGATATAGATTTAGCCTTTACCAATACCATGTGTCAAAAACACACAACTGCTACTGGTATTCTTGGATGGAATCAAATAGACAATACAATGCTCAATACTATGGGCTAATACCATGGTAATGCCCCTTGGTATCATAAATTTAGAGTGCAAAAGGCATATGCGACTTGGATCATTTGTATCCGCGTGTATACAAAAATTCTCTTCATAAAAACTACGTATATGCTAATTCGGAATGTATACGCGGGTTTCCTTCATAAAAGTAGCGTATATGTTGAATCCATACACGGGTTGCCTTCATCAAACCTGCGTATACATTGAGAAATATTTCTTGTTTAATTTCTCTTTCACTTACTAAAATTCCTTTCTTTGTCACATCTGAACTGATCTGTAGAAACATCGTTTTACATATTTAACACATAGGTTGCTTATCAGAAGGAAACTCATCAAATAGGTTTCCATCAAAGACAACTTCATCAAGAATGTTGCCATCAAGGATAACATATTGCATCATATTACCAAGAATCTCACCCTTTGGACTTGATGGAAACCATGAAGGTGTTTGATTACCACAATAGATAAATACATTAATCATAACCATTATTCAACCACCAAAATACTCTCCCCTTTGACATCAAGGGCAAAGGATGGATCAAAACCAAAACAAGGTTTCTCTTTCCTTGTAGAAAGATGAGCTCTAAAGATCTGTTGTGCAATCAATTTACCATGCTCCCCCTAAGTTCATGTTGAATCTTCAGACAGATTTTTAAATGAATTACATGACTCTATAATTCAACCGAGTATGACCTTTTCTATCACCAAGGACTCATACTTACATCAATGATCCAACCAAGTGGAATTACATATTTGACTCTACTACCTAGCCAAGTGGGTTTACAAATTTGAACAAGTCCTTACATGACTGAATATAGCAATTTTAGATCATAGGTCTCAACATGAAATTTTCATCAAATTACAGATATGACTATTTATGACCAATACCAAAGAATCTCAAACATGAGATCATAACACAGCAACCAATCAGAATGCCAACAATGCATCCTTTTCCACAAGACAAGTGCTCCCCCTTAGCTTGTGCATCCTGAACACCTTCAACAAACAAATCATCAAAGCATCTTCATCAAGGAGAAAAATATCAGAGAATGATACTAAAATATGAATACTGGAAAAACAACAGAGATTACTCAATAGCGCGACAATTGTTCTGAAACGCTGACCCAGATATTTTTTGTGAAAAAAACCCATATGCAGTTTTATGCATAGAAACTAGCGTATATATGTGATTTTCCTTTATGAAATCTGCGTACCGAATTTAATCTTATAAAATCAAGAATATCTGATCTGAGAGGAATAGACAACTCCTAGCTTTTATCTGAGATATTCGAATGCTTCCCTGGGAAGAGGTTTAGTAAATATATTAGCAACTTGTTCTTTGGAGGGAACATACTCCAATTTAACGTTTTGGTCAAGCACTTGTTTACGTAGGAAGTGGTATCTGATAGGAATGTGCTTGGGCTTGGAATGCATAATAGGATTCTTTGAGATACTAATGGCACTTGTATTATCACACAAAATGGAGATGGGAGGTGAACATTTGATTTGAATGTCTTGTAAAGTCTGCATCATCCAAAGTAGTTGTGTGCAACATGATGCGGCAGCCACATATTCTTCTTCTGCTATAGATAAGGCAAGAGAACTTTGTTTCTTGCTGAACCAAGACACTAATCAGGGCCCCATATAGAATGCACCACCACTAGTGCTTTTTCAATCATCAACATTTCCAGCCCAATCTGCATCTGTGTAAGCATGAAGAGTGAGATCAGCATTCTTTGAATACCATAGACCATAGTCTTGAGATCCTTATATATATTTGAATATCCTTTTTACAGCCTGAAGGTGAGACTCTTTTGGATTAGCTTGGAATCGTCCAACAATCCCAACTACATGCATAATGTCTGGTCTTGTCCCGGTTAGATAAAGCAGACTTCCAATCATGGATCTGTATTCTGGTTGATTCACCGTGGGAGAATCATCATGAGAACTGAGGTTACACCCAGTTACTATTGGTGTACTTATAAGTTTGCAGTCTTCCATCCCATACTTATTCATAATTTGCTTAAGATATTTTGCTTGTGATAAAAATATGCCATGTGTTGCTTGTTGCACTTGTAAGCCAAGAAAAAATGTTAGTTCCCCAAGTAAAGACATTTAAAATTCTTGCTGCATAACAGAAGCAAATTTCTGACTCATGGACTCTTCATTACACCCAAAAATGATGCCATCAACATATACAACTACTATCAATAGTTTATCATTTTCACTTTTTATGTATAAGTTGCTATCAAAAAATCCTTTTGAAAAACCTTGTTGATGAAGGTATTTGTCAAGATGATAGTACCATGCCCTTGGAGCTTGTTTGAGACCATATAAAGCTTTTTTAAGTTTTCAAACAAGTTTTTCATCATTTCCCAAAATGAATCCTTCTGGTTGTTCTATATAAACTTCTTCTTCTAGATCACCATTGAGGAAAGCAAATTTAATATCCATTTGATAAACTTTGAAATGTTGAAAGCTTGAAAAGGCAAGAAACATTCTTATGGCTTCAAGTATAGCTACAGGAGAAAATGTTTCTTCAAAGTCTATACCTTCTTGTTGAGCATACCCAGCTTTACAAACAAATCTAGCTTTATTTTTAATAACATCTCCATTTTCATTTAACTTGTTTTTAAATATCCATTTTATTCCAATAAAATTTTTATCATGAGGTCTTGGAACCAATTCCCAAGTATGATTATTTTCAATTTGATCAAGTTCGTCATTCATGGCTTGAATCCAACATTCATCTTTGCTAGCTTGATTGACATTCTGTGGTTCAAAAGTGGATAAAAATTCTAGATAACTAGGAGATCCTACAAGAGTTATTCTTGTTTGGACACCTGATCCCTTTTCTCCCAAAATTTGAGATTCTGGATGATTCTTTTGAACATACCTGGAGAGAGCCTTTTTAGATATATCTTCTTCTGGTGCTTCATTGGGTTCACCTTCTAAATTGTTTCTATTTGATGCAGGAATATATTCATCACCATCATCTTCATTTGCTATTGGTATTTCCCCTTTTGGAGCTGAGAGAGACTCATCAATTACAACATCCATGCATTCAACAATATTTCGAAGTCTTTTATTGTAACATTTATATGCTTTACTTATTAAAGAATAGCCAAGAAATATTACTTCATCTGCTCTAGGTTCAAACTTACCAAGTTTTTCATCATTGTTCTTGATAAAAAAATTTCTCCAAAAAACTCTAAAATGCTTTACATTTGGAAGATTACCATACCAGAGCTCATAAGGATTTTTATCACTGTTTACATGAACATGAGCATTGTTAAGAATATTTACAATGGTATGTGATACTTCTCCCCAAAAGGTATCAGGTGTTCTATAATCATCAAGCATAGCAGGAGAAATTTTTTGAACTATATTATTCATTCTTTCTGCCATGCCATTTTTTTGTGGGGTTCCAGCTACAGAAAAATGTCTTTTTATGCCATGTTGTTCACATAAATCAAATAATTCATCTGATATATATTCCCCTACTCGGTCAGATCTAAGACATTTGATTTTTAGATCTAATTCATTTTCAACCACGGCTTTAAAGATCTGAAAATTTTCAAATTCTTCATCTTTGTGTTTTAGTAAACCAATCCAACACATTCTATAGAAATCATCAATAAAAAGAATATAGTATTGTTCTCCATGGGGTGACCTTTTTCTCATAGGTCCACATAAGTCAGTATGTATGAGTTCAAGAGGCTTACTTGCTGATCCTTCTTTGGCATTGAATTATACTCTAGTTTTCTTACCGAATTGGCAATATTTTCATATGGTACTTTTAGGCAGAGTGATGCAGGGTAGATCACGAACTGCTTTGAGCCTACTAGATTTGCTGATTTGAGAGAAACTCAAATGCCCCAATATTCTGTGCCATAACCAATTTTCTGAAGATCTACCCAAGTAACATTGTTCTTTAAAACCTTTCAATACATATAGATTGCTTGGTGTTCTACTTCCTTTTATTACTGTTTTTCCCGTGTCATATTCACGTACCACACATTATTTTGAACTAAAGACAACTTCATTTCCTTGATCACAAATTTGACTCACACTTAACAGGTTATGTTTTAATCCATCCACATACATAACATTGTTATATTTTACCTTTTCTTTTAGAAAAACAGAACCTTTCCCTTTAATGACAGCAAGCGTATCATTTCCAAAGGTAACATTCTTTTCTCTTTCTAGAGAATTGTATGCAAGGAGTTTATTTCTATCACCTGTCATGTGTTTTGAGAATCCGCTATCAATGTACCATTGATTTTCTTACCCTTCTGCAAATAAGGCTATGCCACAATTCTCAACCTGTAAGTCCTTCTTTCTCCATACCTTGGAATTTGAAGCTACATGCTCTTTTGGTTGGAGTTTTCTCCTACATTCAGATTATCCATGACCAAAGTTATTGTAATAAGCACATTCACTTTCATTTTGAAGAGGATAAAAGTTGTTATAAGTATTATTCTTTATTCCAGTCTCATTTCTTTGCTTTCTTGCTTCTCTAGTCATGATGGTTTTGTATGCAACACATTGAATAGTTTTATGACCAAAATTATGACATGAGAAACATTTCCCATTAAAGAAGAAATTTCTGCAATCATGAAACCTTCTATTTGTGTTTACCTGTAGATTGGTCTTTCTCTATTTGATATTTCTGCTATTGTTCATTGTATTGAAGTGGTCATGATTTACTTGTAAGGTATCTTTGTTTTCTTTCTGAGTGACAGAATGTTGTAGGCTGGCTTTAGCTGCATTTAGATAGCTTGGTGCTGAAGACTGAGAGGATTCTACGATATATCCAAGACCTTTCTTTAAAAAAGGAGAGTGTTGAACCTTGATAATTTCATCTAAGGTTTCATTTCCTTTAGCAAATCTAAGATTTAAAGTTTTCTCTTTCTCAATTTCCTTTCTTAGACTTACTATTTCACATTCTAGTTTCTCATTGTGCTTCTCCTTTTCTATAAGCTGATTCTTTAGAGTATCTATGAAATTTTTTTTTTCTTCCAAACATATTTTGAGCTGATTAATTTCTTCAAGAAAATCATTTTCTTATAGTACATCCATAAAGGTATCTTTAGCCTCACTAGAATCTTTTTCAAAATCCATGAGTAGTCTAACATCTTGATCAGATTCTCCTTCTTCACTATTTCATAGCCCATCACTATCTTCATGAGTATAATAATTTTTTCTATTGATAAACCTATTCTTATTTACTTTTGCCACTTCCTTTCCTTTTTCATGTTTTGCTTTATGAGGACACTTAGCAACATAATAACCAACTCTCCCACATGCAAAACATTTAAAAGGAAGCTTACCTCTGAATCTTCCAGTGCCAAGTTGTAGCTTCTTCACAAAATTTATCTCATATTATTCTGAAATGTACCCTGATCGTTCTTGTTCTTCTACTTCTTTTCCTTTTGCAGTAGCTCTAAAGATAACTCCTTTGACTTCAAATGGACCTCCTTTTAGCATTTCAAAATCAGTCAAAATACCATGAAGTTGAACAATAGTAAGAGTTTGTAAATCCTGCGTCTCTTCAATAGCAAACACTTTTGATTCAAATTTGGGAGTTAGATATCTTAAAACCTTTTCTACCAGAGTAGTGTCAGTTATGGTTTCACCCAAATTTCTCATACGATTTACAATATCATCTAGACGTAAGAAGAAATTGGCAATGCTTTCCTCATTATGCATCCTGAGATTTTCATATTGAATTCTGAGAGTTTGGAGTTTAGCAATTTTTACCTTGGTATCACCTTGATAGCTTAGACTGATTTTGTCCCATATCTCCTTTGCTATATTCAACTGCATGACTTTGGAAAATTCTGATTTATTCAGACTTCCCAATAATGCATTGACCGCCTTTGCATTGGTTTCATATTTCTTTCTTTCCGCTGCATCTGTTGGAACTGATGCTGGATATTGATAAAATCCTTCAGCTATAGCCCATACATCTACCCCAAGAGACTGAAGATAGGATCTTGTCCTTGTCCTCAAGAAGATTAAATTGTTTCTGTTGAATAGAGGAGGCCTCATAGATTCTATCCCATCTTGATTGCTCATCTTAGCTGATCTTTCCCAGGTGGTCCAAAGCTTCAAAAGAACTTGGCTCATGCAAAACAGGAAAAGAAATACTAAAGAGAGGTGGAGGTGGGTAGATAAGTACTTAGAGCTTACTGAAAAGATTTTAAATTTTTCTTTACATAATTCCATACGCGGTTTTGATGAACCCAACTCGCGTATACACGCGCATATACTAAAAGAAACTAGCGTATACTGATATAATTTTGCAGATTAGAAAAAATTTTCAGGAACAATCTTTAACTCAGTTTACCAATCATGCATCTATTAGATAATTAGTAAATATGTGCAGTTACAACAGTATAAATCATCACACAAGAGCAACACACATGAACACCAATATTTAAGGTGGAAACCAATTCAAGAGAAAACCACCACTGTTGTCATCTCTGTCTTCAATATTTATTATATGGAAAACTATTTACAATATTGTATTGATGCAGACTCATATCAGTACGCAAGCATCTACCTGCAGAAGGCTACAACCTTCTCTCATTTTCTAGCTACTACTGGAAGGGAGCTACAACCCCCTAATCTCTTTTACCAGCCACTACTAGAAGGGAGCTTCAACCCCCTGATCAGAACACCAACTTCTACTGGCAGGAAGCTTCTAATTCCATACAGAAGGCATCAACCCTGAAAACCACTGCAGACCACGTTTCATCAATTTTTATACTAGATCAAACAGCATCAACACAACTCTTCATAAACATCAACAACCATAAACTTTACCCAATACTTCAATCAGAATAGTGATACCACTATAACCAAAACTCAGAAATAACCTAGAATTTAGAATAAATATGCAAATACAAACTCAGGCTTGAACATTCATTAACTTAAAATGCATATGCTACTTCGCTTCACTGAACCCGCGTGTATATGTACTTTCCTGCACACTAACCTGTGTGTAGCTCTATGAATACTTTTTTTCAGAATGTAATCAGTCTCAGATCTAGATCTGAGGCTTTCAGTTAGATATCTTTATAAATGTAGAACCCTTCATCAGTTAGTCACCATCAACCATATTTATTCTCTCATTAATCAGATTTATACATAATCAACTTAGTAGCATATACAGTATTCAAACAACCCTGATCTACATGAAGACTTTATTGACAGACAACAAACATATAGCAAGAATAACATAAAAACCTCTACAATAAGCTTCAGAAAACCCTAACTGCCATACGCGTATTTTCTGAAGCAAACCCATGTATATACGCGCTTTTTCTGAGATGAAATAGCTTATAGATCTGTAAATATAAACTTTGCAGAATGAACCAGATCCATAGAACTTACCTAGTTTTCTTCACTTGACTTCAGAAAACTTACGCCAGGTCATAAATCTAATCATTTCTTCAATGGGTCACACAAGAGCATAGTAATTTTCGATCTAGAGATCCTGAACCATCATTGTATCCATGGGTGCATCATAGATTTAGATCTATAAATTAAAATAAAGTTCATCCCATGTAGATATACCTTAGAGAAAATTATTTAGTAGCAACCCTTACTTGTTCACACTTTTGCACTATGATATTATTCTCCTTATATAGATCTAGCCTTTACCAATACCATGTGCCAAAAACACAAAACTGCTGATGGTATTCTTGGACGGAATCAAATTGACAATATAGCACTCAATACTGTGGGCTAATACCATGTTAATGCCCCTTGGTATCATAAATTTAGAGTGCAAAAGGCATATGCGACTTGGATCGTTCGTATCCGCATGTATACCAAAATTCTCTTCATAAAAACTACGTATATGCTAATTCAGAATGTATACATGGGTTTCCTTCATAAAAATAGTGTATACATTGAATCCATATATGGGTTGCATTCATCAAACCTGTGTATACATTGAGAAATATTTCCTGTTTCATTTCTCCTGCACTTACTGAAATTTCTTTCTCTGTCACATCCGAACTGACCTATAGAAACATTAGTTTACATCTTTAACATATAGGTTTCTTATTAGAAGGCAACTCATCAAGTAGGTTTCCATCAAGGACAACTTCATCAAGAAGGTTGTCATCAAGGACAACATATTGCATCATATTTCCAACAAAAAAATCTACAATAACAGTCTCCTTTCCAGGTTTTTTGACAACCATTACGTCAAACTGTTGTAATAGTAACAACCATCTAATTATTCTATCATTAACATCAGGTTTGTTCATTAAATATTTGATGGCTACATGGTCAGTGTGTACAAAGGTCTGATAACTAGAATTATAATGTCTAAATTTGTTTAAAGAATGGAAAATGGATTTACTTCTTTGTGACGGTATAAATGACTTCTGCCTTTGACAAGTTCTTACTAATGAAATAGATTGAATAAGGTAATTTGTCTTCTAACTCCCCCAAGGCTACCCCCACAACTTTTTATGATGCATCTGTGTGGATGTGGAAAGGTAGAGTCCAATGTGGACCTTGGAGAGTGGGGGCAGTAGTTAACTTTCCCTTAATGAGCTTGAAATTTTCTTGACAGAGACTGGACCAGGTAAACTCAGAGTCTTTGGCCAACAAACCAAATAGTGGTGAATCCAACTTGCTGAAATCTTTGATAAACCTTCTATAGTATCCAGCTAAACCTAAGAAACTCCTGACATATCTCTGCTTTTGCAGAGTAGGTACCATTTTTATGATGGTGATTTTGTTCGGGTCCACCTGTATTCCTTCTTGGGAGATTGAGTGGCTCAATAATACTCCTGCTCTTTTCAAGAAGTTACACTTTTCTGGGGTGCAGGAGAGAGGCATCTCAATGCAACTCCTCAGCAATTTTCCCAAATTGGAGATATATTCCTTGAAGTCATCCCATAGGGTGTGAAATCTTCCATGTATATTTCAATCGAGTCATGGACTAGCTCAGAGAAAATTCTCAAGAAAAATCTTTGGAAATTAGTTGTGTCATTGCACAACCCAAAGGGTAGGACTGTATAAGCGAAGGTACCCCAAGGAAATATGAAAGTAGTCTTTTCCTGGTCTTCAAGGCTAATTTGGATTTTATTATACCCACTTAACCCATCTAAGAAAGAAAAGAACTTCTTTGCTGTAAGGCCATCCAGGACTTGATCTATAAAGGGCAAAGGGAAATGATCCTTCTTGGTGGAGTTGTTGAGTTCCCTATAATCAACACATTTTCACCTTTTTCCATTCTTCTTTGGGACTAGGACAAGAGGAGATACCCATTCACTATCTGATATAGGATAAATGAAACCTGCATCCAACAATTTTTGCAGTTCTTCCTTGACTGTCTTTTAGAGCAGGGTTCATCCGTCGTTGGTTTTGGCACATAGGATTGCATCCTTCTTTAATGTAAATCTGATATTTGCACACCGAGGGATGCACCCCTTTCATGTCCTTGTAGTCCTAAGAAAATTCATCTAGGTTTTCTTTCAAAAGATGGCATAGCTACTCTTCTTCTCTATCTTACAGGTTTGAGTTAATTTTTCAAAGATTTGGATGGAACAAATTCCACAACATTGGTGGTTTGAGAGGTTGAATCAGTTGAGTGTAGTTCCATCCAAGGGTGGCTTTCAGATCCTTTGACTAGGTTTTCAAGTGGGCTATCAGTGGGGGACTGGTTCTAAATGACTCGGTACAAATGAGTTCATCTTCATGAAGCTGCCACCCTCTAAGAACAACATCTATGGTACAAATGGGGTAGGGTGTAGTGTTTTATACTTCATCTTCATCTTTATCCTCCAACCATATAGGTAGGTCATGGTCAATAGAAGGCTAGGTTGAAGGATATAATACCAGTTGTTTAGACAAGGTCCCATTCTTAATAGTCATGTTTCGGGCCCAACAACTAATATAAGCATTGACAGTGGCTAGTCAAGGTCTCCCTAGAATGAGAGGATATCCATTAAACTTGGTTTTTTCTGGAGAACCAAGAAATCTGTAGGATACTCCCAAGAGTCAACTAAAACCATAACATCCTCAATAATTCCTTCTAGAGTTACTGTGGACCAATCTGCAAGTTGCAAAACCATTGTGGTTTTCCTCAAAGTCCCCTGGATGTTGAGTTTAAGAATAGTTTCCCTGGTCATTACATTGATGGCATCCCCAAGATAAATCAGAGTATTGGGGACTATGACACCATCTATGTGCACATCCACAACTCGACTACCAGGGTCCAGGTACTTTGGGAATATCACCCTTCCAAACACTAAGTTGGACAGTTGTCCTAATACATATATGGTGGGGGTATCTTTCTTCTTTCTCTTAGGTTTATTGAAGCACTTTTCCTTGATGAGCCTATTGTAAATAGGGACATCCTTAATGGCCCGGAGAAGGGGTATTTTTACACACAAATTTTTCAGTTCTCCTAGAATTTCAGTCTCCTTTGGGATGTGATGACTGGGTTGGATCAAGCGGTCATGAAAACGAGGTTGTTGGATCTAAGTGTTACTTTCTTCCTTTTCCTCCTCAACCTCTATAGGTGGAGATGGAGAATGGTTTTCTGGGAGTACTCTTCCTGACCTGAGATTAATCTCATGTATCTCGATCGCATAAGCTAGATAAGATGTCTCTCCACTGTAAAAATGATGTGATTGTCTGTTGTTCGCGTTCAGATTAGGCTGTGCGGGCATCTGGGGCAGCTTGGGTGGAGTAGCATTAGTAATCTGAGGTTGAGGTTGGGGTGGAGGCATTAGAGAAGGTGGTTGATTATGTTGAGGCCTCCACCCTTGTGATGGGTTGTTCCAATGAGGTTTTTGAGGAACATACTGCTAAAATGGTTGGTTCGCATGCTAAGGATGATATGGAAGGTTGTAAGGCCATGTAGGAGGTGTAGGACAATATGGAGGAGTGGGGATCTACCATGATTACATAGGCGCTTTTTGATTGTTGTGATAGTAGGAATAAGGTGCACCTTTCATACCTTGTTGATATGACCAAGGACCTTGAGGCCTTCTATAGTAGTTGAAACAGAGTTGCTCTGGTCCTAATTCCCCACCTTGATATAAAAAATTGATTTTAGGTAAGGAGGGACACTTGTTTATGGCATGATTCTCCTCAAAAACTAAGAAAACATCTATGACATTTAATGCACATTCATTTCGAGGGTGTTTTCTAGTACATCTAGGGAAGAATATATCCAAGGATCTTTCTGCTTCCTCTTGATTCCTATTGATCTTCATTGTCTCCATTTGCAATGCAAAGGTGTGAAATCTCTCACTCTTGAAGTCCTCCAACATATTTAAAATCTCATGCTTGATGGAGGTGGAAGAGGAAGGGACATATTAGTCATACTTTGGCTAGCTTTGCCTTTCTTCCTAGCTACCCTAGAATGGTTCCTGAAGACAATTTTTATTGTCTCATAAGGCAACTGGTAGATATCTCCTCCTGATAACATATTAAGGGTTTCTATCACCTCCTCCCTGATCCCTCAAATAAATATTAGTTTAAGTGATTCAAGATCAAGTGTACAATTGGCTCTTTTATAGTTTAACTGGAACCTCTCTTCAAAGTCATCTAGGGATTCATTAGGCCCTAGAGTCATCCTTAATATTTCCTCTTTAGCTTCCTTTGACCTACAGTAGTCCCTGTACTTTTTTTTGAAGGTCTCTTGCATCTATGTGCAGGTAGTGATGTTGTTCCCAAGTAGACCCATGAACTAGCACAAGGCTGCATCCTTAAGGGTAGATGGGAATAGCTTCAGATTTTGAACATGTAAGGCATAGTGAAAGGTCCCACAAATAATAGAAAACTCAAACATGAATGTGTCAAGGTCCTCAGAGGTAATTACATGGAAATTTGGAAGGGATGAGGGGCTAATGTTCTTCATTTTAGTTTCCCCATATACCTCTGTAATGGGAAAGAATCCCTAGGATTTATTTTCAGCCATGGCTTGAATAGGTGAAGCAGGTTCCCCAATAGGTTCTTAAAATTTTCAAAAAGGCTCACCTATGGTGTGTTCAACCTCATAGTCACTGAAGAAGAGTGAAGGGTGACTATGTGGGGATGTGGGGGTTTTTGGTAAAAAATTTCCTTTAGTATCCCTACTCCTACGAGGCATGAAAAGTAGAAGTTTTTGTATTTTTCAATATTTTTGAAACAACATGTAAAAGAAAAGTAGAAAAGAATTCTAAAACAGAATCAAAGCATCTACTATACACCTCCATGGAAATGACGCCAAAACGTGGTGAGCCCTGGCATTGCACCAAGAATGATGCAACTCCTAGAGGCTACTCTCCTTTAACTTATCAACCCGGGGTTCGTACAAAATTGGAGGTGATATTTCTATATATAGAACAGATGTATTCTACTCATGTCATCCTCTTCTGAGTCCTACGAAAGGGTGTTATTTCTAGGGTTTCTGAATGAAGTCTGTCACACTTCCAAATTTAGACCTCGGGATACAAGTGTTTCAAAGCCATTACACTATCAGCAATCAAAGAGTTATTTTACGGCAAGAAATTACACCTAGCTACTCTACAATGGAAGAAATCTACAAATTAAGTTATGGAAAGAAATTGAAGCAAACTAGGAATCTTTCATGAAGTAAATTATAGAATTTAAATTTCAAAAATAAGACTAACCTAATCACAAATTACTGGGAAAAATGGCTAAACACACCTTTTCTACTTCATGTTTTAACTATCATTATTTTCCTTATGCATCTAATCATGACCTAATCATGCTTGTAAATGCATTGTTTTTCAGCAAGGAGGAGAAAGTGCTAAGGTGGTTTAGGAAGGTCTTCAACTCATGGGTGCAAGGCTGAAGGTGTCTAGATAGTATTGGTAGGTATGGATGAGGTGGATGATGGTTTTTGGGCTTAAGGAGAGCCCACTGGTGCTGCTACAGGTTTCCTCTAGTGCTACAGGAAAGTCCTGAATTTCTACAGGAAACCGTCTGAGGGAAATCCGAGGCCAAAAATGGTGGAGAAAAGCTTAGGGGAGGTGGAATGAAGATGTGTTTGGATGAATGGAAGGTGTCCAACCCCTTGGCCAATATCAAAACCTCTTGAGAATAACATCTTTCACTTATAGGGTTGCTCATGGTGTGAAGGTGAAAATATTAAAAATAGGGTTGATGGTGATTTGATGGAAATAAGGTGTATTATGGGTGATAAATGAAGCTACGGGTGATGGTGAAGTCCTCCTTTATTGTGCTAATTGAACCTGCAAGCAAACTACATGTTCATGCAACAAACATTGGAAAATTTATGATGAAGGAAATGGAAAATATGAGTTGAATTTGGAAAGAAAACCTACTTTAGCCTTCAAATAGAAATCAAACTCAGTATTCTAGACATGTTCATGACACTACATCAACCTAACAATTCTTTCCAAGAAATCATAAACTAAAGAGAAAATTTAGCCTGTGGGGAAGGTCTGCCCTCTTCAAGCTCTAATGAAAGAGATGAGAGAGGGAAGCTTGACACACAATTTTATGATTTTATAAGCTGTTCTACCAAAATTTATGCAAGCTTAACTACAAAAAATACAAATGGAAGAAAACTTAAAACAATGAATTGGAATTTAAGCAAACTAGCTAAAACTCACAAAGAAAACTAGCTACAATGACATAAAAAAAATTAGCATGAATACACAAGAGAGACTAGCCCAATGGATTGGGCCTTAACCCACAAGCCTAGCCCTCTTAAACTAAATCAGTGAAGGACAATCTAAATACTCATCTTATTGCATAAAATTGTCTCATTACATAATCATAAAAGTCTCAAAAACCTATTACAAGAGCTAAGAGTCTATTATCTTCCTTGAGTGTTTGAATCCTAATGAGTTATTGCTCAACCCTATTTAAACTAGAGGGTAGATACCAAAAGCTCCCTAAAAATTACTAGTGATGTGTCTTCTTTGATTGCAAGCAAAGTGGAGCTTTTGCGCACTTGATCTCCCACTTTCTTGGCTACCTTTGATTTGAAGCTATTGGAGGGAATCTGGAGGATCCCTTGGTGCCTTTGGGAGTTAAGGAGGTGGGAAATCCGCCTATAATCTCTCCTTGTTTTCTAGACTGAGCTTTAATTGAAATATCTTCATCAAAAGTGCAATATATTTGTGATTATCCTGCATTTAACTCATGTTAGGAATTTAAAGTATGATAAGCGTTAATCGCCATCTACACTAGCAACATAAGACCATAATATAATTTAAATGTGAGAAAGAGAGACTTAATAAGGATAACAAGTTTACAATTGACCCCTCCAATTATACCTAATGATGGAGCTCATCAAAGAGGCTAGGAAGAAAAATATAAACCCTACTTCCATTCCATACTTCCATGGTCTAACCTCTAAGGATCCTAACACCTTCATGTTTGAATTTTTTGTTGTTTGTAGAACCTATGTGTATGCCTCTAATCAACATAAGCTGAAATTGTTCCCATATACCCTTAAGGATGAATCCTTGTGCTGGTTTATGGGTCTTCTCGGGGGCAACATCACTACTTGGGCCCAAATGAAATTTCCCTTCAATAGAAAGTATAGGGATTACTGTAGTTCCAAATAAACCAAGGAAGAAATGTTTAGGATGACCCTCAGACCTGATTAATATTTATCAGACTATGAGGAAAGGTTCAAGTTAACTATAGGAGGGACAATTGTACCCTTTATTTTGAGTCACTCATGCTAGTTCTTCTCAGAGGGATAGGGGAGTAAGTGTTGGAAACCATGAACATGTTGTCTAGATGAAGTATCTTTCAATTATCATATGATCACTTCAAACATATGTTCAAAAATCACTTTAGGGTTGCAAGCAAGAAGGGTAGGGCCAGTCAAGGCTTGGTCAATTCCTCTACCTCTACATCATCCATCAAAAATGAGATAGGAAACATGTTAGAGGATTTAAAAAGGAAAATGAACCATACCTTTGCATTGCAAATGGATACCATGGAAATCAAGAGAAAAAAAGAGAAAACAAAGAGGGCTCTAGCTATTGTCTTCCCTAGATTCACTAGAAGACACACCAGGAATGAATGCCCAATGAATGTCATAGATGTCTTCTCAGTCTGTGAGGAGAACCATTGAACAAACAAATGCCCTTCTTTTCTAGGCCTAAAAGTTACATACCAAGGGGTAGAAGGTGGGCCAGAGCAACTTTCCTTCATCAATCAAAGGAGGCCTCAAGGACCTCATCCATAAAAATAGGGAATGCAAGGTTCACCTTATTCTGATTACAATTCAAATCAGAATGCACCATTCTAACCTTGGTACTCTTCCACTTATCCATCATGCCCCACTCTTCCATATCCTCCTCAACTTGTGAACCATCCTTTTCAACCATATCCTCCCCAACCTCCTTAATGGAGTAACCTATCACAAGGGTGGAGGCTTCCACTCAACCTCCTCCTACTTTATTTCCTCCACACCAACCTCAACCATAGCTCATTCAACCTACTCCATGTAAGCAACCTCAAATTCCTACTCAACCTAATCCGAACCTAGAAAAAAATCAAGCAAACTAGATCTACAGTGGAGAGACATCTTATCTTGCTTATGTTGTGGAAATCCAAGAGACCAACCTTCAGTCTAGAGAATGCTCCCAGATAATCACCCACCTTATCCACCTAAAGAACTTGACTACGAAAAGGAAGAGAGTTCCCCTTGAGTAAATACACCTCCTTTTCCTAAAATATTGATCCACCCTAGGGAACACACCCTAGAAGAGATTGAAATTCTAAGAGAATTGAAGAATTTGTGTGTCAAGATACCTGTTATCAAGGGCAATAAGGATTTTAAAATTATAATAATATTATCAAGGATAAATTTTTCAAAAAACATGGGAGAAATAAGAGAGACACCCCCACCATCAATGTTTTTGGAAAATTAACTGATCTGATACTGGGGAGAGTGATTTTTCCAAAATACCTAGACCCTGGAAGCCTAGTAGTGGGTGTGCACATTGATGGAATCATTTTCCCTCGTATTGTGGTTTACCTTGGGGCTGATATAAATGTGATGACTAAGGAAACCATGCTAAAGAAAAAACTCCAAGGGGATTTAAGGAGGACCACCATAGTGTTGTAACTTATAGACAGATCCACATTAGCTCCTTAGGGAGTTTTTGAGGATGTCATGGTCCCATATAATCTTGGGAGTGTCCTATTGATTTCCCTGTTCTCTAAATAAAAACAAATTTTAATGTTTATCCCCTCATATTAGTAATACCTTGGTTGGAAATTGTTGATTCCTATATTATTTGTGGGGCTGGGAACATGGCTATTAATAATGGACCCTTACCAAAAAAATTAATATTGTATCCTCTTGCTCATCCTTCTATTGAACATGATCTACCCTTATGGCTAGAGGATGAGAAAGAAGATGAAGTGTACCACATAACACCCTACCTAATATATACCCTATATGATGTTATAGGAGGGGGGAAACCTGATGAAGTTGAACTCATTGACCATATCCTTTAGAGAAAGCCCCTGAATACCATCCCACTTGATGAACTTGTGAAATAATCTAGGAGTAGTCTATGGAATGAGTTATTCTCAGCTGAATCAAGTCTTGAACATGTCAAAATTGTATATTTTTTCTCATCCATAACCTTAAAGGTCAACTTCTCTCTCTCGTCCAAACAAGAAGAACAATTGTGAAAGATATTGAGAGAACACTTAGATCCTTTTGATTGGGATTATAAAAAATTAAAGGGGTCCATCCATTAGTTGGTACTCATCATATTTACATCAAAGAGGGATAAAAACCTATGTTCCAACCCCAGAGGGGAATGAATCCATCCCTTAAGGACATAGTGAGGGAATAATTACAAAATTTGTTGGATGTAGGGTTCATATACCCCATCTCAAATAGTGAGTGGGTCTCCCTTCTAGTGTTAGTGCCAAAGAAGAATGTGAACTAGAGGATTTGTGTTAATTACAGAGAACTTAACGAGGCCAAAAACATAGACCATTTCCCTTTTTCCTTCATTGACCAAAAACTAGATGATATTGCAAGAAAGAAAATATTTTCTTTCTTGGATGGAATTAGTTGCTACAATTAGATCTAGATCAGCGCTAAAGTTTGAGATAAGACCAAATTTATATGCCCTTGGGGCACTTTTGATTATAGATTCCTCCCATTCGATCTATGAAATTCCCATGCTGATTTTCAGAGGGAAATTTTAAGTATCTTTGTTGAACTTGTTCACGACTCTATGGAAATATACATGGATGATTTCACTCCTTAGGGATGTGACTTCTAGGAGGCTCTCTCTAATATGTGTAAATTCTTGAAGAAATGTATTGAGATGAATCTCTCATTGATCCCTGAGAAATGCGAAAGTACAGGTCATAAATAGAGCATTGGAGAGCTTCCTCACCAATGTTGTTAGCGAAAGTAGGAGATATTGGGCCGACAACTTTGTAGAGGCCACTTGGGCCTACAGCACCACTTGGAAGATCACCATTGGATTCTCTCTAAATGATTTAGTTTATGGGAAGAAAGCTTTGATTTATATTTAGTTTGAATATAACACTTTTAGAATGGAAGCCCAATTGGATTTACATGTCCCTAGAGCAAAAAAAGAAAGGATGCTCCAACTGAATGGCTTGGATGAGTTTAGAATGCAATATCTCCTACACAATGAAATCATACAACTGCAAAGGAAGGTCTGGAGTGACAAGAACATCAAGGAAAATACTTTTAAAGAAGACAATTGGGCCCTGTTATATGATTCTAGGATCAAGGATTTTAAAGGGAAACTAATGACAATATGGTTGGGTCCATACCTAGTATAAAATTGTCATGAAAATGGATCAGTCCAGTTCAGAAAAATTGATGAAGAAGTATTTCCCTTACTTGTAAATTTTCATAGGTTGAAGCTAAATAGAATACCTCTATCAAAAGAAGAATTTAACAGTTCAGTTAGCAAAGAATTAATGTGATTGGGAGTTGCATAGCTTCCAATCCACAGTACTCATAGAAATTTGAATAATAATAATAATAATAATAATAATAAATTCCTGGATCAAAACATCTAAGAGGAATTTGAGGCCAACTCCTGTGTTGAAAACCTCTCTGAGGCATCCCAAGAAAAAAAGAAGAAAAAAAAATAATAAATATCCTTAGGTGAAAAACTCCTCTGAGGCATGCAAGTTGAAAACCTCCTTAGAGGAAACGTGCTTGTCTCAATAAACAAGGAAAAAAATAATAATATAACAAAATAAAAAGGGGAACGCAATGAATAATATTACCATGTCTCCTAACTTTTCTCTTATTTTGGAGGATTGAAAACAGTGGCAGTTTTCATGGCTACAGGCCAAAAACTACAAGCTATAATCCATCATTTCATTAATCCACCTCATATCCATCATCTCCACTCATATTACCATCTCTCTCCACCATCCCATCAACATGAAATATGAATTTCACCTCCTCTCTGTGATGCTACATGATGGACACATGTTGTTACAGGAAGGTCATGTATTGCTACAAGAGGAGCTTGTAAACCTACAGGAGGGTGATCCAAGAAGTAGTACATCCAAAAATAAAATTATGGATCTAATAAATTATGAAGAAGGATCTCCAATTATTTTCCATCATCCACTCATCACCAATCCACTCTATTTCAGCAACATTTCCCAAATTATCCACTCTCTCCTAATTTTTTTTCAATCACAGAAGCCATAATTTTTAATCATACAAGTGTCTAAACTAATCCTTATTGAACCTAACACTATCCTCAGGACCTATCATTATCTCCCTCAACACCCTCATGCAAATTTCCGACTCCAAGGGAAAATAAAAGGACTGCTACAAGAATAAAACTCCTCGTGTAGTAGCCTGTGAAAACACCATATAGATCAATGATATTATTTTTTCCTCATCAAAAGAGATAATGAATACTTGTTTGAAACTATGAATAAGACACATCACACTCAAGGAGGATTTCCACCAAAAATAATAACTTGGACATCAGGGAGGCACCTGCACACACACAATAAAAGGAACTGTCAAGGTATGATAAAAATTGAATACATGCACAATAAATAAGTCAAAGAATCAACTCCCTTGATATTAATGATATATGGTATAGCTCGAGCATGAAAACCTCTGTAGAAGTTTGATCCAAAGGTAGACTTAGGTATGTCAACCCTCACCTCCTCTATATGTGTCAAAAGACTAAATTTTGTAGATGTCAAGAAATGATCTTTTAATAAGACTTGAGGTGGCCAGTCAGCTTGGCTATCCTTGGCTAGTGAACTGAAGGTGGTGTTGGTCACTCATGCAATGTGGAGATGTCACACCAAATGAGTTGGTATCACGAATAGTGGGGTGGTGATTATGATGGAAGGAGGAATGATTACCAAGAGTGGGGAAATAGTCCAAAAGAGGAAACTCGTGTAGATGACATGTCACAACAATCCTCCAAGCTTAAACTAAAAAATGGAATATGATTTACTCGGGCTCGACTTCTCCTGTACATTCACCAATTTCAAAAATATTTAGAGAGAGGAAAATTTCTGGTGTGCCACTTAGGAGTTTCTAACCATGTTTTGCAACTTCTACAGGAATGTCTAAAATGGCTACAGGAGGGCCGAGAGACTATTACAGAAGGAATGAGAGGTTGATAAGGGGCCATAGTGGTTCAAATTGGTATCCAAAATAACATACACATCTAGGTTTACTTGACAATAAGTAAGTGGCATCCATATCCCCCGTCCTTACACCTAATTGCATGAAAATTATACTTAGATTTTATAACCTATGGTATTATAATTGTGCAAGTAGAAGTTATCTTTAAGGATTGTAGTGGTTGGAAAAGAAGAGAATTTATTGACAAGAAATTCTAGCATCATTTTCACTCACTGCTACCATAGAATTAAACATTATCTCAGCATTGATATTATAAAAAATTTAGCTTTCTCTCACCCAATTAGCACCAACAAGATACAATAGAAGAGATGGGGCGAGGATTCAATAGGAGGGAAACCTTAGACACTAAAATGATTCACCTACACACTCCTCTGGTAAACATTTTCAGAAGACACCAATGATTAGGATTATTTGAGTTGTTAAATGGGTATGATGATGACCTTACTCTTGAATTTTCCATGGCATTGAATTCAAAAGGAGAGGATAGTGCCATCACTGTAGTAAGAACGTTAGATATATATCTCAGCCCTGAAACAATTAGCAGAGTGAAAACCCTACCTCTAGGGATCCTATAGAGCAAGGAAGACAAAGCCATGAGTGTCACTTCTAGAAATAATTTCTTTATTTTAAAAGAGAAACATGTTGAGGATAAGAATGGGGTCTGAAGATTAATCCTACATTGTCTTGGCATGAGGTGGCTTACCATATCCTCAAGTACATATCCTGTGAAGGAAGAATGAGTGTGGTGTATTCTTACCACTTCATATTACTTCACGAGTTGAGATTCAAGGAAGAATTTCCTCTTCCTCAAAGACTTAGTGTGCCACACTTTCACCTACAGTGAATCAAATAGATGATTCAAAAGGTGAGGGAGGGAAAACATCAACATATAGCTCACCATGTCCTCATCAAATTGATAGTGATGGATTCTTTAAGAAATTTGAGAATCCTTGTCCTATGGACTAAATTTATAGACATGGATACAGATACTTTCATAGGGACACAAGACGTCACCCCTCGGGAGACACCTGCCTCTAGAATTGGAGGTAGGGAGGGAAACAAATAAGAGGAATAAGAAACAAAAGCTAAGGAAGAGGAGGAAGTAATGACACAATAATAAGAGATAAAAACAGAGGAGAAAGAGGAAACATAGGAAGAGGAAGGAGAAGCAGAGGTTGAAAGAGAAGATGAGGATAGGAAAGTGGAAGAAATATCGATTCCTCGGAAAAATATTGAACCAAAAGAAGCAAAGGAATCACCACATCAAACAATATTATCTCTAGAATATATTGAACATGAGGTAGATGAAACCTTAGCAACATTGGGAACTCTTGTTAAGACTAAGCCAAAGTGACAAAGACAAGGAACACTATATATTAAGACCAGAAAATGCACCAGAATCAAACAAGGGAGACCACAAACCCCCACAAGGGTCTCCATCATAATTGAAGAATCACCAAGAAAGAAAGGGGAAGTAGGACCCACTAAATGAAAAATTGAAGAGGTGACCTCTCCTAAACCAAAAAATAAGACACTTGTAGCATCTCTAAGTATTCCTACCACCAAGTCAACTACCTTCAAGAAAAACAAGACACAAGCAACCCTCCAAGAAGAAGAAAAATGGAAACTACATGAGGAGAAAAGTGTGCTACAGGAGGGAAAAAATGCACTATAACAGGGGGAGAGTGTGCTATAGGAGGGGTAGAGTGTGCTACAAGAGGGGAAGAGTGTGCTACAGGAGGGAAAAAATGCGCCACATGAGGGAAAACACAATAGCACAATAACTACTTTATGATAATGAGAATTTGGTTAATGAGTTACATCTAAGTTATTTCCAGAGCGCTAAGACTCTTGAATTTAGGCCCAACCCAGTGGCTTAGGTACCTCGTGTATTTTTGTTTCTCTTATCTTCAAGTATTTCTTATTTTCTTACATTTCAGTAGAGATTAATCCATCAAAAGTTGTGGTTTCATCCTCTATATCACCTCTCGTGTCGGAGCATGACTGGAAGGATTCACAACCACAGTAAAAAAAAATTATGTTTATGATTTCTTGGAAAGATTTTAGTGTTATGCTTCAATTTTAAGTAATTTATAGCCTTGTTTAGTTTCAATATATGTTTAGTTACATAAATATGTGATTTGAAGCTTCTGCACCAACTCTCTTGTGGTAAATTGGTTGGAATGATTCATAGTATCAATAAAAAATACTATTTTTATGATTTCTTGGAAGTAGATGTATGATAGTTTCCTTTCGTCATAGTTGTTTTCTATAGTTTAGAATCTAGATCTGTTATTTGAGTAATGATTAGAAGCATAGAATAGATGTCATTAACATTCAACTCATCTTTTCAATCATATTCCTTGTTATTGTATTAATGATCAATTGATGCATGTGTGTGACTAGCTATAGGGTTGTGTTCATATGCAGGGAAGGGAAACTCCTTCAACCCCATCTTGGACTCCTCCATCACTTCTTCTCATCTCTTAAGCCCTTCCTCGATTTTTTTTTTCACATTCATTTCACCTAATAACTCTAAGATACCAAGGGCACTCATTCTAGTGCAATACATGCCTCTGAGAGGCCCTGAGCTTTTCTAGGGCTTACTCATACCTCCATTTATTTTCTTCAACCTTGATCCACCTCTCCATACCTTCAGTATCTCATTCCCAACCTAGAAAACCTCTCAATAGCCCTCCTGTAGTAATACATGGCTCCTATAGTAACCACCTGTAGAAAACCTGTAGGACCACTTTCCTTCACGAGTTTTGATCTTCACTGCAACTTTAACTTAGTATAGATGAATAATGACCCCCAAATATGATTTTATGATTAGGGGAAGTTCTTAGGCCACTCCAAACCTTCCTTTTCTTCACTGTCAAAATAGAGTAGGGTTAGTTTCTTTATATAAAATATGACGCAAGTGGGTTATTGATTTACAAGGAAATGTGAACTAGGTAGATGGTACATGTAATTATGATTGGTAGTTTGACAAATTATACAAAATAAATTCACTTCTTTTATGTAAAATAGATTTGGTAGTTTGATGAATGCTACAAGATAAAATAGATTCCTTTATGCAAGTAGTTTGGCCTTTATCCTTTCATGGATTGATTAGTTAACATTTACAAAGTTGATTAAATGGAATTTTCTCTTTCATAGTTAGAAGTAGCGTTTAATTGTACCTTCATCAGTAAGCTTTCATTCTAATTCAGTAGGAGGAATTGTATCTTAACAGTTTTTATCTAATTCCATAGCTAAGGGGGCATGAATAGAATCCCATCTACTATGGATATAGCATTTTCATATATAATTTTGTATAGATCCCGGGTTGATAAATAGAGTTGAGGAGCCCTTGGGAGTTGCAACACTCTTGGTGCAATATTAGGGCTCACCATTGCACATGCGAAGGTTTGATATCTACGTGCAACCTTGTATAGTCTTAAATGCCAAATGTTGAGCTAAACATGTCGATCCTCTAAATCTACCCCAAAGTCCTTTGCAAAAGCATCTTTAATTTGCTTCCATGTCAGTGTTGATTCCTTTTCTATAAACAACTGAGTATCTCCATATACTACCAAGTTAACTTTTGCTTGCTAAACTACTTCCCTAGTACTACTTTCAATGGTTCCTTTTGAAGCGGCTATCTTGGGTTCCATGGTAATAGTGACTGCCAGAGAGGTTCTCAACAACTGTTATGCCTATGGGATAGAAAAGAGACTCACAGAAAGCAAACATCATTCTTAACCAAATCCTCTTTCAAGGCATTTTAAAGCAGAAAAACGAGCATCTAATGGGAATAATTGCATAATTTTCAATAGAAATAAGGGTTGGCTTCCTATGGGAACTTCGCACTACACATTCCCAACAGTCAGGGTTGAAGCTTGAGGTCTGAGACTGCGCAATGTGCAGTTCATCTTGGGAAGTGGTGTGGGACAGATTATGCATTATGCACTCTCAGTGGCCATAGATGAAAAATGAGCCTTGGAATTATGCAATGTGCAGTTGGGCTAGCCTATATTATGCAGTTCGCAGATACAAAGGCCAAGCTCTCAGCTTGAGCCTTAGCATTGCGTAGTGCCCAACTGGGAAAAGTGAAAACCGACCAAGGCAATGACAAATCTTCCCAAGAGAAGTGTGAAAAATGAGAAGATATGAGAGATAGTGTTGGCTTGAGTGAAAATATGATTAAGTGTGAATGAAATAAGACATATCAAGTGAAATAAATAAATAAATGATAAGAAAACCAAATCGGTGAGGAGAGTTGTTGCAACGACGACCATGGGTGAGAAAACTATGAAACTGATATGACACTTGTGAAAGGAAAATGATAACTTGAAACAACACTTATACAAGCTAAAACAAGTTAAAACACCAACAATAATGAATATAAATAAGGAAAACAACAATCACATAAGCGAAACGACAAAAAGAGACAGGAAAAGTGACAAAAGGTGGTAAAAGAAAAAATCACCCAGAAAAGTGATGATGACCGCACCGAAGGTTCCTTTATCTCATAGAGAATTATATAGCTCCAACATCAAGTGTGAAAATGAGCTCTAGGGGTGTCAATAGGTTTGAAAAAATTAGGGCTTATGATGCACATGCCTAAAATTAAGGCAAAATTGACACTTGGTGGAAGTTTCTAAAAATAGGAAGTGTGCCTCCTTTAGGAAACTAAAAATGTATCCCAATTTTCTAGGGATTATTTTATATTTTTTATATTTTATTCCTTTCAGGAAGCTTGCCATGCACACTACCAGGAGGGATTGAGAAATTCTGGGGAATTGGGCAACTTTCTCACTCAGCACATTGCGTAATTTCTGAGCTCAATTGATGAATTGCAAAATTTTTGGGCTCAGTGTTGGGTTGTCATCCATGAGTGCACATTTTATAAGCTTAATTTAGAGCTTCCAATCAAGATTTCATAATTCCAATCATCAAGGTTGGCCTTGTCCTCATGGATTGCATATTTTCTAGAGGCAAGCCCATAACTGCTACAATAGCAAGTGAGGAGGTTAGCTTAGACTTAGGCTAATTAGTTAAGTGTGAAAAAAATTGAACACAAGCACATATGAAAGGATAAATATCAATGAAATCATGAATACTTAGTAGCAATGCAAGATAAGATATTATGAGCAGAAGGTTAGGCTCCAAAATCTAAGCATATGAAAAAATTTGGAGAGTCGTTGTAGCCGTTACAACACTAGCAACAAACTAGTAGAAATCCAACTCTCTTAATGAATATTGCCTCATGAAAAACAAGTCTAACCCTTTTGGAATTATTTTTCAATTCATTGATCATCACAACTTCCTCACTTAGTCTGATTTAAAGACGTAGTCCCTTCTATTCTCTTTATCGGTGGCACACTAACCAAGACAAGTCAAATTGAGTTGTTTAGATTAGGGATAAGGAGTATATAGGTGCACAAGTAAAATAAATTATCAGAGTATTATTTTCATCTCTGGTGTTACTCCATTTCCAACAAGCATGGGCAGTACCCCGACAGAGTCACTTCAGGAACACAAACATTTCTCCATTGCCAATGATCCTTGAAAGTACCCCGACAAAGTTGCTTACTTCACCTCCCTGTGAGGAATCCTTTCTCTTCTTTCACCCTTTTTTTTTGTTTTTTTTTCATTTTTTGTTCAAAAAAATATGCATAGGAACTTATCTATTTGACGGGGTAGAAGAGGGATCCCTATTTATTGAGAGAAGAAGTGTTTGTTCCTTCAGAGATGGATGTTTATATACACCTCTAACATACTTGTTAAGGTTTTCCTCCCCTACTTACTCTGCTCGACTAGGTTGACAAGGATTAACTGAAAAGATAAAACTGATTATAGTAGGTGATACCAGTTAAAATCTAGACATCATGATTTCACTGCGATTTTCTCTGACAGGGAAATTATTTTTCATCAAATTATCATCAACTAAAAGAATTCAAGATTTATGAAAATTGAGGGAATATATAGAAAACCAAGTGTTGATAGTAGCAAAACTTCATCTTGGATTTCACCATGCTTACTTCATAATCCAAACATGGTCTCATGTAAAACTAACCTATAAATTAAAAACAAAGGAAATAAGCAGAGTGAAAATAAAATGAACTTAAAGCAAATCGAAGAAAACAATAACGAAAATAAAAACACTAGTCCTAATCCTAATGTAAGAAAATCATAGGCAAAACTCACGTGAAGTGATAATTATAATGCATCCATCGATGCATTGGTTGTCTTAAGTGGGCGAGGGAATGCATGTCACAAAATGTATACAAGGAAATAAAAAAATAAAAAAAATAAGACAATGTAAACCAAAAAGTTTGATGTTTGAATATACTCATAGAAAAGTAAGAGTGAAAAGTGCATCGAAGAAATTATACAGTTGTATCATGGTGTCATGACACATTGCGAGCCAAAGAGTTACCAACAAAACTTACGAACAACGAAGGTGAGCGAACATAAAGAAACATGGAAATTTTCATTTTTCCATAGTGTTCACTACGTACGACTCCCCCAATGACTAAGCGATACAATCGTGTAACACAGATGGAGGATGAAAAAATTGAAAAACAGATTGATCTTCAATATGTGTGATAGAGAGATGAGGAGCCTCAAATGATTCAACACTCTTATGATCAGAATTGGAACTAACATCAAGGCTATGAGAACCTAACATAACCATAAACTTGGGCTAAAGTTCCTCGATAGCATGAGGAAGTTCCAACTAATCGAAATATAGATCATCAAAGATCAATGGATTTGAAAACGAAGGAATCAGAATCATGACCAACTAAATCAATGAAAAGGTCATGAAAACCACAATAAAAAAATTCAAGATTACCAACGAAGGCATCCTCATGTCTGGATGAATTCGAGAGAGGGGAAGGTGGAAAATGGAAAAGTTGCGCTCTACATTTTTATAAAGAAAATATGAGAGATTGGGAGGATCAGGAGTAGAAGATTCATCCTCTCCACATCTGGATGAAAAACTGACATCCCACATATTCTGTGAATGATCTCAAGTAGTAACATGATCAGAAACTAGATTTTCACAAGATCCAACAGAAATGACAGAATCATGGAAAATGTCAGGATGACGCGGGAGAGGTGCGGAAGGAAGAAAGTATCCCTTCATCGCATGTTCTTGTTCAACTATGGGCTTCCACACATACTCATCGTGAATGATATCGCAAGTTGGTTGCTCAACACTAACTCCATCCAACATCTAATCCTTGTGAATATCAAGAGAAATATTTGCAACAGGTGAACACAAAAAATCACAACCGAGAGGATTAGAGGGACCAAAGGATGGAGGAAGAGGAGATAACACTTCATCATAGCCATCAAACTCATAGTCTAAACCTGCATTGAAATTTTAAGTATGTGGGGTGGGAGGAGACGACGGTAGATGAGCGGATGAATTTTGAATCTCTCTCATCTCAAATTGTGGAATTGGAGTTGTTTGATGAGAAGGGGAAGAATGGTCACTTGGAGTAGCAACCTTTTTCGTTGCATATTTAGAAGCTCTAACATCGAGGTATGATGGGAGTGGTTCAAAAGATTCCAACCTGTGCATATTTTTTGAAATGTGAACAAGATATTAAAATATTCCTTAAATAAACCCCAATCAACCTCATATTTTAGAAATTCAAATCACAAATGCATGAAATTATTGTGAACATGATGTAGTGATTCATCATGGGATTTTCACAATTCTAAATTTTCTTGCACACATGTTTACGATCATAAATTTGAAAAGCGCGAAACAATTTCTGACAAGTAGTTCAAAAGAGTGAAAGGAGTCATCGGTCAATGTGTGACACTGTTTACTTATGTGCCCTTCGAACGTGAGAATTAAAAATCTATAGCCAAAATTCTCATAGTGGATGTTTTGCTCTATGAAAAATTCAAGAAAACGAGAAGTATGCTCAAATAAGGTTGCTTCAGCCTCGCCATAAAATTTAATAGTTGACAAGTCATCAATGATATTCCCTGACACTTGGAATTTTTAATTTTTTAAAAAACAGGTCGGGAGTATGATTTGGGAAGAAGTCATCAAATGCGTGTGGAAATCCAAAACATACTTCAGGGGATCAAATACTCATTTGGCCCTCGTTCTAGCGCCAGAAATGTTGACGGAGGTGGACCCGCCAACATTCAAGAGATCTCATCGATATGAAGCCCTAACTAGACCTCACACCGCTTGGAGTAAGAATTGCAACATTGGGGTGTTGATGATCTTCCTTGGTTTGCAAAACACATAGAGTGGTGCACAGTGTCTTTGGTGAGAACAAGTGTGTGACCCTACGGATAGTCAAGTGAAATGCATGAGCGGTTCTAACACATGAAGGGAAAAGGAAGTGTTTTATAAATATGTAAAAATAATAAAATAAATATAAAAATAAATCCTTTAGTTCTTATGCATTGACTATTAAATAAAGAAAATATTCAAATAATTATTCCTAATAAAAGTGCCCTATTATTAGAAATGTTTACATTAATTTAATTATAAAATAAAATTAAATACAACTTATTTTTGAAGTTAAAATTTCCAATTAATAACAAAAAGTTACTTATGTTATTAGTATTTATTTGTTGTCACTTACTATATGAAAAATTAGATTATGGAAAAAAGAAGAGTCTATCAAGAAAATAATATTTGTCTATCAAGTTATATTGGTTTTTCCTAAAATCTACATAAGAGTTACTTAAATAATGCCTTATAGCCTTAATAGATATGCTAGTAAAAAAAATGACAACAAATGGTAGAACATCAATAGACTAGATAGAATTGGATGCATTGACCTATATTAGCACATGTTCCATAGTGCTATGGCTATTTTTTCTAGGGTCTAGAGTCATGTTCTCCTCTATTTGCATTATTTTTTTGTTCATCTCCTTTATTTGTAACACCATGCCATCCAAGAGCAGAATAATTTCATCCTTGGTGTTACTCATGTCAAGAAGGACGTGGATCAGGAGCACCTTCATATGTTAATAAAGGTTGGTTGTGTACATATAATAGTTTAGTTGTTTGCAAGTGTGTTATGCCTCCAGCAGCCAAGCCTCCACTAGTTACAAAAGTCGAGAATTGGATAGGAAATTATGCTCTCCCACTAAATCATATTCCAGCTCACATAGTTAATCCCTTATGTCCTACCATATTTTTATCCTTGTAAATTTGCTTCAAGGAATCAGCTTGTTGTCAAGCCTAAGAGCCAACTAAGGAGTTGCAACCACCACCTCTTTGGTAATGAGCCCATTTATGCACAATAACAATGAGAAAGGAAATGAGAAGTTATACAAGATAAATAGAGAGAGTCACACAATAGGGAGAGGAGTATTGGAAAGGGGAATGTACTTGAGGAGATAGTAAACACAAAGACATAACCAAAGAAACAATAGAAAAGTTGTAAGGAAACATCTAGCAGAAATAAAAAACCTTCAGCCATATCACCAAAAAGATTACAATAAGTTACCAACACTCTTCCAAAATAATGGACGTGAATGCCTCATACTTTAGGAGAAAAATACCATTATGAGTGATAACTCAATTACAATGAGGTGTAATCTAATTCATGTGCATATCTTAACAAGGTGCACTAATGTGTAAGAGGTAATAACCCGTATAATAACATAAATACCCATGCACCAAATTAATACCATGTCACCCTCCATAGTGAATAGTGAAAGGCACACATGTCAATCTCACTCATTGAAAAAACAATATCCACACCCTTCCTACCTCAACTCACATCTCAAATTCACCAAAAAAACCATATTTATTATAGAAAAATAATATTGTAAATTAGTTAAAATCCACATCAAAACATTTACCAAATGCATATGATTTTAAATATGTTATGACAATATTATTGCCCATCATTTAAAAAACAATTAGTTTATTAGCCATTATGATTTTAAATATATTATATAATTATGTGTGTTTATACAACATTGTGCTCGATAAGCAATTAATTTTTGTTTATTAAAACTATCTTAAACGCTATTTTTCTTAAGATAAATAATAATAACTCATTCTTTTAAATATATATATATGACTTTCTTATATGTCAATATATCTTTCGATTCGATTCGATTATTCCGTACCATACAAGTGAATTGATATATGCACTTATTAGCCAAGTTTTCCGGACTTTATTCCGTTTTATCCTATTATATTCGATCACATATTTATATTTCAGGCTCTTTGCATTCGTCTTACCGGTGGAAGACCACTTCCACACGGGAGTGCACAGTAAATTCACAAACCAAGTTTCCATAAAACTGTTCGGATTTCCATGGCTTTCCTCCGCTCTAACGCTAACGTGATACCTCCATTTTACCTTATCCATTTTTCCCAATTAAATTTTCTCGGCTTGAATTGATGCGGTTGAACTGTGAATCACCCCTTTTTTGTGGGCTTCGGTGTCCCTGTCATTTATCAAATTCTATTATTAACTTTCCATATTTCCAAGTCACTCATCGCATCTTATGTGACTTCCTTGTGTCATTTTTTTCCGAGTGAAGACAAACTGATTCAATATGCCTGTTCCTTAGACTCTGTATCTCACCGTCTAGTGTAGAGCGACTTTTGCTTGGAACAGTCCGGCTCCTCAAGTCATGTGGATAGTCTTTAAAGCGAATTTTGCTTCCAACAACTCGATAAGTTCATCTTTTCTTAATAAGCTCTCGTCCAACAATTTCGACCAAAATCCTTTCCACAAAGATCCCTTGGTTCCATCTAGTCCGCCATAAATCCATTTCATGAACACCTTTATCTTTAACAAAGTCAAAGTCATCTTTCGTTTTCATTGTAACATTATTTTTCCATAAGGTGCTCCTTATTGACTTACCTTATCCTAAATTAATCGCTCCCTAAACTTATTATTAAGCATTGTTTTTAACTTTTTATCAATCATTGAACATATGATTATTAATTGACAGTGAGGGCCACGCAATTAAGGGGAGATTAATGAACCACGATTCATACCAACTTTAGAGGAAAGACTTTCCTGTGTAAGTCACGCGCCCCGCGTGATACCACTGCATTGTCCATTCTTGTTAGGGTTTTTCCACAAGTCCGTCGCAGGACTATCCACACAGTTTGAATAGCTCATTTTAATGCCCATAAGTAAACCCAATTCTCTGTCTGCTTAAAACTTTCTCATTCAAAAGCCGCGTGAATTGTAATTTAATAAACTTTTATTATTAATATGCTGAAGATATTTTTTTTGGTTGGGCTTTCTTCACACCAATCAATTAATTTTTTGTCCGTCTCTTTTGGGTCAATACGTGCATTTATCTTTAGCTATCAATTTTTTGTGGTTGTCTTTTGGTCAATACGTGCATTTAGCTCTTTCTGTGATTGTTCTTTCAATTTTTCCAGCTGACCCACGGCATTTCTTATCACTACTGAGTATTGATAGCTAATAACCAAATTTGAATAAATTGTGATATTTACGTCTAAACTCAACTCCACGCCATCCTTTCCTATTGTTATCTTTTAGCGTTGCCCAACCATTCACGGCATGTGTCAACATATGGGTTGTCACATATCAAAATTCAACCTTTTTATATCAAGCGTAGTTACCCAATTCGACCGTATCGATACAATAAATTCGAAAATACGTCAAAATGGTAGATTCGGTGGAATTTCAAATCAAATTCGAATTTGTGATTCGATTAGTTTGTTGTTTTTTTAATAATCACATAAGATCCAGAAAATGCAGGTATTTTACCAGTAATCTCGGTCTTCTCGCATCTATTCCTCTCTTTTCTCAACGGCTCTAAATATGTATTTATCCCACTTCGTGTATGGAAGAACTGGGCATTCTATCATGGTTTTCTTTATTGTGAAGATGCAAATGTTCGTTTGATGTAATCTTAATAAATTCATAAGTCTTCCTCTTCTGCGATGTTAGTAATGATTTTTATTTTCTATTTCTTTTAACCACACATACACGAGTATGAAAGATGTGGCCCATTTACCATCATAGAATTGCCCTTTCATCATAGTACTACTTTGAAAACAATTACAAAGTAGATACTTCATTCGGGAATGCTTTTATTATCATAGGTTTTTTTAAAAGCAGGTGAAATATATGATAGATATATGGGAAGTTTATAAATAAAAATTTGATATATAAATAATTATATGAGAATATTAAAAAGAGAGATGAATCTTAATAATATAATGAAAAAATTTCACGGAATGGAAATTTTTTAATCAAATATTTGATATGGAATTCTAACTTAGTAACCAAGCAACATAATGCTAATTTTTGTCTCAACTAGGTGTCATGGCTCTTGGTTTTGGGAAGACTTCATTTCCTTTTTGTAATTTAATACTAGAAATATGTAATTCACTCAAGTTTTTATTTTATATATAATAATAATAATAAATTACAAAAATAAATATGTTGAGTTATTTTTAATAAAAACATTATAAGATATTAATAATTCTAACCTTTTTTTTTGTGTTAGTTTGATTCATTTATAATATTGTAACTTAATATAGATAGAATTAGGTAAAAATATTTTACTGGTTCTTAATCATAAATGAAATATTTACATATCCATATGGAATGACACAATTTTATATAGAATTTATAAAAACTAATCTATTGAAAGAAAAAAAAAATCTTATATTTTAACTTTTGTATATGACTAAATTGTATAATTCTTATGCTATTAAAAAATATTTCAATACGTCACTCAACTAATTTATTTGAATATCCATATTAATTAATTTATTTCAATATCAATTTCACCTATACTAAAAAATAAAATGAAAAGTTATTTTAATGTTATGGATTTTTTTATGGAAAAATTGTATATCTTAATTGAAGCACCACCCATCATGAGAACATATAATTCATATAATTCTTCTAGTATGAAAAAAATATAGAATTTTTGTACTTCTTAAACCACATTTACTAGGAGCATATGAAAAACATTTACAACCACATCCACCCACCACATATTATATTTATTGTTATTATCCAATTCACCACCCACCCCATATTATTATTATCCTCGGTAAAGGCATACACATGTTCTTAACTATTAGGCCCACTCAAGCTGTGCAACCACCCACTACATTCACAACTCCTAGGTGTATTTTGTTTAAAGCTAACTATTTCTAATGGTTAATAGTTATATAAATAATAATAGTCATAGTATTTTATATTTATATAATTACGCCGTAAGGCGTTATTATTTGAAAACAACTTTGTTGATGTGCATCGTGTCATAATGTGAAATCGTTAGATTATATGTTAGACGATTGAAACATATTCAGCCGTTCGATGAAAAAACAATAGTAGTTGCAAATATTTAATTAGTGGAAGGTTTCTAGGGCTTCTTTTTATTCAGAATCGGTAGGGAAAAACTCAAGAAGCAACTGCCATTGCGCTTGCAGAGCACTAGATGACTCCTGTGAATTTGGGCACTACAGCATTCCACCAGAGCTCGGGAATTTGAAGAATGTAACATAAACCCTAGTACAAGCACGGACAGAACCCTTGGCTCCAGCCTCTAGTCAAAGGCCTTCCCTAGCAGCGCCGCTTCTTTGCTTGCCAGTCTCAGGCGTTCCCTCCTAGCCAATCCCAATCTCTACAAATTCAAAGAACTCGCAGACGCCACCGCGCAATTCACCTCTGGAAGGCTGGGCAATTCGTCCGTTTGGAAGTGCGATCTAAGGTGAAAGGCGGTGGCTGTCACAGCAAGAAACCAGAAGAGAAAATTTGGGGATTTCAGGTCACGGCTCAGAGAGATATGCAATACCCACCACGCCAGCATAATCAAGCTCTTGGGAGCCTGCTGCGACGGAGACCAAGTATATCTGATCTCCGAGTACGTCCAGGGATCGAACCTCGGGGACTGCCTGCGGGGCAGCAAAGTGCCGGGATACACGGTTCTCGGCTCCTGGATTTCTCGGATGCAGATAGCCGTGGATGTGGCGCAGGGGTTGGAATACATGCACCATGACAGCAATATGAATTACATTCATAATTACATAAAGTCAAGCAGCATTTTGGTAACGGGCAGCTCGAGCAGGTGTAAGCTCCATAGAGAGCGACATCGTTTCGCAAAAAACGGACGTCTATGCCTTCGACGTTTCGCAAAAAACGGACGTCTTTGCCTTCGGCGTCGTGCTTCTGGAGCTCCTGTCCGGCCACGAGCCGGTGAGGTATGTGCAGACGGAAGAGAGTGGGTAGAGGCTGAAGAGAATAAGCCTTATAGATACTCTGCATATCGTTTTTTCAGAAGGGGGCGAAAATTTTACAGGGAGGCTAAGGTCGTGGATGGATGCTCGGCTAAGGGATTCTTTTCCTGTAAATTGCGCAGAGAGAGTAGCGAGGATCGCTGCTTCGTGCGTGGATGCAGACCCCGGAAAAAGGCGTGAAATGAGATACATTGCAGGCGAGCTGTCAAAAGTGTTTATCATGTCCGAGAAATGGTGTGAGCAAATGCAAGCCAACAAGGGCTGGATCAGTGCTACGTTCGAGGCCAGATAGAGCCATTTATGCGAATTTATTCGCCATTATTTAGCAGGTGATATTGAGTTGGTGTTACATTGGTTTGCAGGTATAGGTCTGAACACAAATTAATTCTAGGTGATTTTGTTTGAGTGCTGACGACAAACAACAATTTTATGTGTGAAGTTAGACGGAAAATTTTACGCATACAAATAAAACACTTTTTAGGGGTCCATCGCATTGACAAAAAAATGGTTGAAATCGTGTGGAACTGGGAAATGGACAGGACGGTGAAAGAAACCCGTGACTTCTAATGTAGCAACAAAAAGTCTATCTACTCAAATTGCTTTCGAGAGCCAGCGTTGAATGGGTAGGTCAAACCATATCTTTTCTACCAAGTCTTTCAGTTCCAGTTGTGCCTTTAAATTGATATCCAAGGCGCATGAGAAAAATTCAATATTGTCAGACAGTTTTGTGGGGAGATGGGTGAATTCATCTGCCTCATTGGAAGGACTAGCATTTTGTATATGGTTAATGGATCTGGATGGTTGATTCAGAAGCATAGGACTACAAACAATCCTTGAAGTAGGTTGATATGAGTGTGTTGGAAGCATTAGTGGTGGGGGTTTCTCTAACCAGATCATTTTTTGCCAAGTCCAATTGTTCCAAAGTAGATATATGACCAAGAGATGCAGGTATTTCCCCCCCCCAACTGGTTACTTGATAACTTCAACAATCTCAAGCTAGTCAAATTCCCTATGCTTTGAGGTATTTCCCCTGTAAGATTATTGCTAGACAAATCCAATATTGTGTTTGTAGCCAACACATATGTTAGAGTATACTCATATCCCTTGATGATAATGTCCATGTCTTCATACAAGGTATTACTACTGAGTTTGGAAAACCCAAGGGTTTTGAATCCTTGGAGTCTCTCTAGATTGGATGGTATCTTTCCATTGATTCTATTGTTGGACAAATCCAACACTTGCAATTTGATGAGATTTGTGATGTTGGAAGGAATACTACCATGAAGCTTATTATAGCCAACACTTAAAACTCTCAATTCATGAAGAGTTGTAAAGTAACTAGGTAATTGACCTGTCAATTCATTTTTGCTTAGATCTAATAGTTGAAGTTGGGTACATTTGACCAAAGAAGAAGGCAAAGTCCCAAAGAAGTTATTAGAATAAGCAGAGAGGACTTCCATAGAAGCTGGAAATCCTATGTTTAGATTTCCACTAAGTTTGTTCTCAAACACCTTCAACCTCTGTAAGATAGTACATTTACTTAAAATTGACGGTATGTTCCCTGACAAGAAGTTGCTATGCAATAATAAATTCCTCATAGATTTGCAATTTCCTAGGGATGGAGGAATCGTTCCATTCAACTTGTTTTTAGATAAATCTAATACCTCTAGTTCCACACATTGGCCAATATGATCAGGAATCGGTCCCTGCAAAATGTTTTTAGATATATCTAATTATTGAAGCAAAACCAAACCACTAATACTTCCGGGAATAGGACCAGAAATATTATTTGAATGCAAGAAGAAATTTTTAAGAGAATGAAGTTTTCCAATGCCTCTTGGAATTGTACTTGTAAAATAGTTGGTATCTAAATAAAGTTGTTCAAGATTCTTTAAATTGGCAATGTCCTCAGATTTTGCCACTTAGCTTGTTGGTACCAAGATTGAAGAAGGTCAATTGACTCAATTTTGCAATTGCAATCGCTTCAGGTATGTCACCACTAAAGCTATTTTCACCTAAATTTAAGTAGGTGACTTGACTCAAATTTTCAATGACTTCAGGGAGGTTACTAGTCATGTTATTTCCAACTAGATTCAAGGTGGAGAGGGGAAGCCCAAACACACTCATAGGCAAGGAGCCTTGAATTCTATTGTATTCTAAATCCAACCATACAAGATTGCTGCAGTTTCCTATTTCAGAAGGGATAAGACCTGAAATATTGCATGGCACATAAATGGATAGTTGACTAAGCTCTCTCAAATAACCAAATTGAGGTGGGATATTACCTGATAATGCTCGATCGTCTCCCAAAAATAAAATTTCAAGAGAAGAGCAGTTTCCTAAAGACCGAGGAACGGAGCTCTCCAACTTGTTTGATTGTAGATACACGTACTGTAAATTTTGTAGCGAGCCCAGTTCAGCCGGAATTTTTCCACTCAAGTTGTTGTGAGAAAAAGCGATGTACTGTAGCTGAGTACAATTGCTAATATCTGGAGGGATGTGACCACTTAGTGAATTGCCTTCAAAGTAGAGAACAGATAAATTTATGATGAAACCCAAAACTGAAGGGATTGGACCAGTGAGATTTTTGTATCCAATGGACAACACCTGGAGAGAAGTGCAGTTGCTCAGAGAAGTTGGAATATTTCCAGTAAGATTATTGTTTGTCAAGCGGAGCTGTTCCAACTGGACTAGACGACCGAATTCTGTTGGTATGCTCCCTATCAAGCTGTTTACTGAAAGTCGGATTGATTGCAGCTTTGTACAATTACACAGCGTTATTGGAATATAACCACTGAGCAAATTATAGCTGAGGTCGAGTACTGCCAGGGCATTTAACTGCCCAAACTCCGTTGGAATTCTTCCTGTCAAATTATTCTGAGAAAGATTCAGTGAGCTTAATAATGAAAGGCTGCCAAGAGATGGTGAAATGGCACCTTGCAATCCCAATCCAGGAAGTATTATGGCAATCACTCGTTCAGTGCCCTTTCTGCAGAAAATGCCATTCCAGGAGCAATATTGAGGTATTTCCCAGAAGATTATTGCTAGACAAACACACATGACATCAACATATGTTGGGAGTATAAACATGCCCATTAATAACACCCATGTCTTTATAACATGTATTATCATCGAAGTTCTTGAAGACCAATGGGCTTTGAATCCTTGGAGTCTCTCTAGATTGGATGGCATCTTTCCATTGATTCTATTGTTGGACAAATCCAGCACTCGCAATTTGATGAGATTTGTGATGTTGGAAGGAATACTACCATGAAGCAGATTATAGCCAACACTTAAAAATCTCAATTCATGAAGAGTTGTAAGGTAACTAGGTAGTTGACCTGTCAATTCATTTTTGCTTAGATCTAATAGTTGAAGTTGGGTACATTTGACCAAAGAAGAAGGCAAAGTCCCAAAGAAGTTATTAGAATAAGCAGAGAGGACTTCCATAGAAGCGGGAAATCCTATGTTTAGATTTCCACTAAGTTTGTTCTCAAACACCTTCAACCTCTGTAAGATAGTGCATTTAATTAAAGTTGACGGTATATTCCCTGACAAGAAGTTGCTATGCAATAATAAATTCCTCATAGATTTGCAATTTCCTAGGGATGGAGGAATAGTTCCATTCAACTTGTTTTTAGACAAATCTAATACCTCTAGTTCCACACATTGGCTAATATGATCAGGAATTGGTCCCTCCAAATTGTTTCTAGATATATCTAATTGTTGAAGCAAAACCAAACCAATAATACTTCCAGGAATAGGACCAGAAATATTATTTGAATGCAAGAAGAAATTTTTAAGAGAATGAAGTTTTCCAATGCCTCTTGGGATTGTACTTGTAAAATAGTTGGTATCTAAATAAAGTTGTTGAAGATTCTTTAAATTGGCAATGTCCTCAGGGATTTTGCCACTTAGGTTGTTGGTACCAAGATTGAGGAAGTTCAATTGACTCAATTTTGCAATGGCTTCAGGTATGTTACCACTAAAGCTATTTTCACCTAAATTTAAGTAGGTGACTTGACTCAAATTGCCAATGGCTTCAGGTAGGTTACCAGTCATGTTATTTCCAACTAGACTCAAGGTGGAGAGGGGAAGCCCAAACACACTCATAGGCAAGGAGCCTTGAATTCTATTGTATTCTAAATCCAACCATACAAGATTGCTGCAATTTCCTATTTCAAAAGGGATAAGACCTGAAATATTGCATGGCCCATAAATGGATAGTTGACTAAGCTCTCTCAAATAACCAAATTGAGGTGGGATATTACCTGATAATTCTCTATTGTCTCCCAAAAATAAAATTTCAAGAGCAGAGCAGTTTCCTAGAGACGGAGGAATGGTGCTCTCCAACTTGTTTGATTGTAGATACAGGTACTGTAAATTTTGCAGCGAGCCCAGTTCAGCCGGAATTTTTCCACTCAAGTTGTTGTGAGAAAAAGCGATGTACCATAGCTGAGTAAAATTGCCAACATCTGGAGGAATGTGACCACATAGTGAATTGCTCTCCAACTTGTTTGATTGTAGATACAGGTACTGTAAATTTTGCAGCGAGCCTAGTTCAGCCGGAATTTTTCCACTCAAGTTGTTGTGAGAAAAAGTGATGTACCATAGCTGAGTACAATTGCCAACATCTGGAGGAATGTGACCACATAGTGAATTGCCTTCAAAGTAGAGAACAGATAAATTTCTGATCAGACCCAAAACTGAAGGGATTGGACCAGTGAGATTGTTGTATCCAATGGACAACACCTGGAGAGAAGTGCAGTTGCTCAGAGAAGTTGGAATACTTCCACTAAGTTATTGTTTGTCAAGCGGAGCTGTTCCAACTGGACTAGACAACCGAATTCTGTTGGTATGCTCCCTATCAAGTTGTTCACCGCAAGTCGGATTGATTGCAGCTTTGTACAATTACACAACGTTATTGGAATATAACCACTGAGCAAATTATAGCTGAGGTCGAGTGCTGCCAGGGCATTTAACTGCCCAAACTCCGTTGCAATTATTCCTGTCAAATTATTCTGAGAAAGATTCAGTGAGCTTAAGAATGAGAGGCTTCCAAGAGATGGTGAAATGGCACCTTGCAATCCCAATCCAGGAAGTATTATGGCAACCACTCGTTTAGTGCCCTTTCTGCAGAAAATGCCATTCCAGGAGCACAGGTTATCAGAGTTTGCTACGGTCCAGTTGACCAACGAACCATCCGGATCTGATGTGACTGCCTTTCTGAATGACAAAAGGGCTTCTACGTCCCCTGTATCGTCAGCGTCCATGGATGATGATGATGCGAATTCAGGTTGTTCCTTCAAAACGAAATCATGGGATTGAAGAGAAGCACTTCCACCAATCATGTTGTCATACAGATCGTGATCATGGTGTAAACCATGGTCCCTCTGAACATGTGAGGAATGAAATGGCTTCATGGAATAACTAAAAGTTGCTGCAGCAACATCATCCAATGCTATTGTAGTTGCCAGGAGCAGAAGCACTGGTATCATCATGGACACAACACCTTTCTTCATTTCTTGTCTATCCCAAATATAACAACTTCAAAGGCTTGCCTGTAAGTTCCCTTGTTTGCAAACATACATATAAATATTGGAGGTCTTGTAGAGTCATGGAAGATGCAGAGTAGATTGAAAAGTCTAAATACATTGGATTCACCGGTACAAAGTCAAAAATCAATCATGGGATTCACTGGGACAGAGTCATGGAGAAGTTGTGCTGAAAGTAATTGTATTCACAGGACCTAGACAGTAAGAGATAATTGTTTGGAAAAGTCATGGCAGAAAAAGTTCTTAGGTTTTCTTCCTTGTGTTGATTTGCAAGCAGCAGATTCCAGCCTTGCAGAGGTTCGGCAAGAAGTACATCTTATGATAAGCGAGGTATGGTTAATTTTATGTTGATCAATAAGGTTTGAACCTTTTAATCCATGGTAAGAAAGTGGTTCTCTAATAAACAAAGTCACATTTGATCTTTGAATGTAGCCTAGGCAACTCAAAATTAAAAGGAACGTACTACTTTCTTAATTTTAATCAGCAGCCCCTGTTGGCATAGAACCAACCAAATGTCCAACAACACTGGCAACTAACCGGTTGAGTTAACACCTTGGGTTAACCACAACATCTATCAGCTTCAAACATCTTTTATCCATTTTCTTGATTATCTATAGTCTTTGATCTAATATGATCAAGGACATTGAATTCTACATTATTTGATAAGAGTATTGTAAGATTCTTTTATTCTCAGCTCCAAAAAGTTCTTAGGTTTGGCTTAAGAATATTATCAGATTCTTTTTCTCTCAGCTTAAAAAAAAAAATGGATTTGCATCTATCAGCTTCAAAAAATTTCTGAATTTCCATTTCCCTAGGAAATAATTGAATCTTTTCAATGAAACCAATGGTTTGATTTATGTTTTTATGTAATTGAATTACAATTTGTATATTCATTTTGCAGAAATATTGTAACTATGGTTCTTGTATATTCATTTTGCAGAAATATTGTAACTATGGTCTTGCATCAATCATTTTGGCTTTGGTGATTTTGGCAATAGGTAATTATCTCCTTCTGTAATTTACTAATCCTATGTCTAAACTCAAAGTAGTATATATTGTCTATCCTGTTTTCTAAGATATAATAATTCAATATGTTTTAACTAACAGGCCAACACAATTTCTTTTGATACAGCTATACTTCTCCTGCATTGGCGTCATGTATTTTTTTTGTAAGTCACTTGACAGCCTGTACAACAACACTTCTGCAATTACATTTCATGTCATGACAAATGGTCTTAAGTAGCGTTAATAATAAAAGTTAGCAAGCCATTGATCGAACTTAAAAAATGTTCTTGTACCAAAAGAAGCATGATACTCTAGAGGAGGGTGAGATCTTAGTGTCTTTGTTTGTATATAAATACATGATAGCTTAGATGTTGCAAGTTTGCGGTTTTTTTGACCCTCTCTGTCCTTAATATATCAGTGGTTAAGATAGGACTATGCTAGGGTAAAACAGACATATACTTGAACATTGTATTTGAGCTTGAGACTGGTCTGTAGGTAGAAAATATGGAAAATAGCTTGTAAGTTTTATGGTATCTTCTGCATTTTGTTTCTTATGGTTGGAACTGAAATTTCTTTTCCTGTGCAGAGTTTTTTTCATTTGCTAGCTGTTGACAGCTCTCACTTGTCTAGCTTTTGGTGTCTATTTTGCTATTCATACGTAACTGATCACCTCCCACAAATTGAATACCATTGTGGGAACCTTGTATGAGCATACCTATTTGTCTGTTCATTTCTTGTTGCTCAGGAATATTTGTTCTGCCCTTTCAGATTTGCAGATGACTCGTGCGTAGCTTTGAAAGCTTACCAAAACAACCCGTATAACACCACTTTGAATTCAATTCTTCCTTGTGTTGATTTGCAAGCAGCAGATTCCAGCCTTGTAGAGGTTCGGCAAGAAGTACATCTTATGATAAGCGAGGTATGGTTAATTTTATGTTGATCAATAAGGTGTGAACCTTTTAATCCATGGTAAGAAAGTGGTTCTCTAATAAACAGAGTCACATTTGATCTTTGAATGTAGCCGAGGCAACTCAAAATTAAAAGGAATGCACTACTTTCTTAATTTTAATCAGCAGCCCTTGTTGGCATAGAACCAACCAAATGTCCAACAACACTGGCAACTAACCGGTTGAGTTAACACCTTGGGTTAACCACAACATCTATCAGCTTCAAACATCTTTTATCCATTTTCTTGATTATTCTTTGATCTAATATGATCAAGGACATTGAATTCTACATTATTTGACTCTACTGGAAGCTTCAATTGCTTATTTAATCTTTTGTTATTTGCAGTTGAACAAAAACATCTCTAGGTTGCAGGCACTGAATATCCAGTCACTAAATGTTCCTTATGTATGTGATCCATTTTCTGGACCACCAAAGTATGAATATACGCCAGATGTCTGTTCTAATGGTACCATTCAAATCGGATTTATTCCTGAAGTAAGTAACTGGAACATTTTACCAATTCTGACTATGCATTGATGTCTTCTTGCAGTTACTGGAGAGCTTCAAATGTTCAGAAAATGATACTGCAAAATGCAATAGTGAAGGGAAGTACCTAACACACAGTCAATTTGATGAAGCAGAAGCAAGTTTCACTGTCCAATGCTTTCTGACAATTCTATAAACTGCCCTGGATATTGAATACTTGTAACGCTTTGTTTTCTCCTCTTGTTATCTTTGGCTGTGATAATATCAATGTGTAATGTATGAGTTTTGCACCATTTGCAAATAGAACATCTTTTTGACAAATTTTAGTGCACTTTAGTTTGTACATCATCCAATCAGAGATGCCCCTTTGCTCCCACCAATCCTAACATTTCAGACATGCCAGCTCCCTTCTTCCAGATTTCTATTTCACATTAAATGTTGCGTCTCAGATTTATTGCTGAGACCTAACTCTTCATACCCTCTAGTATTAAAGGTTGGTGGATAAATGCCATTGTATTTGACAGATCACTGGTGCTGTAATCATTTTTGGAGTTCACTGTGACAATGGGCAGAGATTATATTGAATTTCTTGCTTCATCTGAGAACATGTTCAATCAAACCTGAGCACAGAAATGGTAAAGACTAGGCACAGATAGGATGTGGAAGACATGCGGGAAGCTTAAATTTATTTGACATGGGAAATGTTTTGCATGTCAGAGAAAAAAAACAATCTAAGACAGCCATTAAGATAAAGGGCAAGTTAGGCTTACTCCAAAAAAAATATATCTGTGCCTGACAACTTTTTAGAAAACAGAGTTTGTAGTTCTTGACAAGTAGACTTTAGTTCCCTCCATTCCAGTTAGAGTTGTCCAGTTTAAGATACTCATCAAGTTAATTAGAGTTGATCTCTTTCTACCATCTTCCTTACGGCGTTTCCTTTGCAACATTAGGTGCAATTGCTAGTTATTTTTAATTGAAAAAATAAAATAAAATTAAAAATTATTATTAATCGAAAGGAAATCAATTGAAATAGCCAAATAAAATTAAGATCATTATTATTATTATTAAATCAATATATCTTTTAGAATAATTCCCATCCGATTTTAGAACTTACTAATATATTCATTAATTTTGATATGATGTGACTGTTTGTGGTGGTGAGAGTAGATTCAATTACACTGCGCCTAATGTTTCAGAGCAGAGCTCCCTGTCCACATCAAGAATCATTCTTAACATCCCCACATCGTGGCGTGGTGGGTGAACTGAAAAATGGAGATCATGGACGAGGCCAGACGAAACTGCAGAGTTTGTATCACTGGAGGCGGAGGGTACATCGGCTCCTGGCTTGTGAGAGATCTTCTGCACAAGGGATACTACGTTCACGCCACGCATAGAGATCCAGGTTTGGTGTCGTTATCTTTTGTTTACATTGACTGGTTTCCCAACACATTACCATTACCAGCAGCAAGTTTGCTTCATAGCAAACCTCACTCCGACTGATTCTGCAGCGAACGAGAACAAAACTCGCCATATTCTGTCACTCCCGGGAGCCAGAGAGAGGCTTATGCTCTTCAAGGCTGACATTAATGAACAGGGCAGCTTCGATTCTGCCGTTCATGGCTGTGACTTCGTGGTTCACATGGCCACTCCCATGGATTACACCAAAGATCCAGAGGTAAAGAATTATTTAGGGTTCCCCATTCAGCTTTGTCATTATGGGGTTTTAACTCTTTTCGGGGTTTTAACTTTCTTTTCTTTTTCTGTTTCAGAGTGGTATCATCCAAGCCGCGGTGAATGGGACTCTGGATATTCTGAGGGCTTGCAAAAAGGCAAAATCCGTTAGGCGTGTAATTTACACTTCCTCCATAGTCGCAGCGTCTCCGCTGAAAGACAAGGGCGAATACAGGGACTTCGTTGATGAATCTTGCTGGACCAGTGTCGATCTCATCAGGCGTGAAAAGCCCCTTTTCTGGGTAAATGGTCATTTCGAAAAGGAATTAGGAGTCGTCTGTGTTTTTGTTTTTGTCCTTTTTCTTTTTAGTTAGGTTCAGTTTAGGTGGGTTTTTAGTGTGATTCTTTGAATATTTTTCTGGTCTGATCAATCTGGCAAGAATTTATTGAAAACATAAATTTGAATTTTTTTTTTGAATATTTTTCTGGTCTGATTAATCTGTCTGGAATCATTGAAAACAGAAGTTTGATGGATAACCTTATACAATAGAAATGCTTTAGAGTTTTTTTGGTTTTTTTTTTGGTGCTGAATCTATTTATACAGTAAAAAAAACAGTTTAAATAACAGAAAGCAAGATTTGATCTCAAATTTTTTTCTCCAGATTCCAGCATCAGAAACTCCAAAAAGTTATTTTTCTGGTCTGATTAATCTCATATCTTTCTGGTCTAATTAATTGGGATGAATTCATTGAAAACAGAAGTTTGATGGGTAATCTTATACAATTGAAATGCTTTAGAGTTTTTTTGGGTTCTTTTTGGTGCTGAATCCATTTATACAGTAAAAAAAACGGTTTAAATAACAGAAATCAAGATTTGATCTCAAATTTTTTCTCTAGATTCCAGCACCAGAAACTCCAAAAAGTTATTTTTCTGGTCTCTGGTCTGATTAATCTGGCAGGAATTCATTGAAAACAGAAGTTTGATGGATAATCTTACAATCAAAATGCTTTAGAGTTTTTTTGAGTTTTTTTGGTGCTGAATCCATTTATACAGTAAAAAAAAAAACAGTTTAAATAACAGAAATCAAGATCGATCTCAAATTTTTTCTCCAGATTCCAGCACCAGAAACTCCAAAAAGTTATTTTTCTGGTCTGATTAATCTCATATTTTTCTGGTCTGATTAATCTGGCTGGAATTCATTGAAAACAGAAGTTTGATGGGTAATCTTATACAATCGAAATGTTTTAGAGTTTTTTTGGTGCTGAATCCATTGAATCCATTTATACAGTAAAAAAAAACAGTTTAAATAACAGAAATCAAAGTTCGATCTCAAATTTTTCCTCCAGATTCCAGCACCAGAAACTCCAAAAAGTTATTTTTCTGGTCTGATTAAAATTTAACCTCATATTTTTCTGGTCTGATTAATTTGTCAGGAATTCATTGAAAACAGAAGTTTGATGGGTAATCTTATACAATTGAAATGCTTTAGAGTTTTTTTGGGTTTTTTTGGTGTTGAATCCATTTACACAGAAAAAAAAAAACAGTTTAAATAACAAAAATTAAGATTCAATCTCAAATTTTTTCTCCAGATTCCAGCGCCAGAAACTCCAAAAAATCGGACTAAAAACAACTTCTTTTAAGTTAAATTAATTCAAATAAATATTATGAGAATTGTGAAATTGAATTTGAATATCTCATAATTATGAAGTTGAATCATTGAAAGTGATATTTATTCTTAATCCCTACTAATTCAACCTATCCCTAATCCCTTTCTTAGTCATGCTATTATAGAATTGTGAAATTAATTTGTACATCCACTTTTAATTCTCAACGGTGACTTCCAATCTCAATCTCAATCCTACTCATCCCACCTAAATATACTTGTTGAATTGAGTATTAAGTGTTTTTTTAAAGAGAAATTAAGTTGTACATCCACTTTTAATTCTCAAGAGTGACTTCTAATCTCAATCTCAATCCCTACTCATCCATCCATCCATCCATAAAATAAGGCCACTTTTAATTCTCAAGAGTGACTTCCAATCTCAATCCCAATCCCTACTCATCCCACCAACCATCCATCCATCCTTAAAATAAGGCCAATCCCTTCTCTACTCAGACAGCCTGAATATGTTTATAATTGTTCTTATTATGTTTTTTTTTTTTTCTTTTTCCTTTTTTGCTCTTTGTTTGGTTTCTTTTTCCTTGTAATTTTTATTGCCTTATTAGTGTCCTACAATCACCTCTGCAACCATAAAAATACGAAATAATGAAATATTTGGTTTTCAGATGTATTATGTAGCCAAGACATTAACGGAGCAAGCAGTGCTTCAGTATGGATCGGAACATGGGATTGATGTGGTGACAATATTGCCATCCCTCGTTGCTGGACCTTCTCTTACACCAACAATCCCGCTGAGCATTGCACTGATTTTGACACCGATCACAGGTGTGCTTGTCTTCCTCTGGAAACTCATACTCATGGCAGATGAGTGTACATGATTGTCAGGAGATAGGTCCCATGCTGTAGTGAAGTCTTCACTTTCAAAACATTAAAATAGCGTTTAAATTTTACATGGAACTCATGGTCATGGCAGATGAGTATATATGATTGTAAAGAGATAGGCCCCATGCTGTAGTGAAATCTTCACTTTCAAAACATTAAACCAGGGTTTAAATCCCGCAGGCAATGAACAATTCTATGGATATATAAAGGAGCTGCAGTGGCTTATGGGCTCCGTTGTATTAGTCCACATTGAGGACTTGTGTAGTGCCCTCATATTCTTGATGGAGCACCCATCTGCAAAAGGCAGATATATATGCTCTTCTGAAGCTTTGAGCCTTCAGGAAATGGGAGATTTCTGTCGTAAACGCTATCCACAGTTCAGCCGACCAGATAAGTAAGCAAATCTTTCAGATCTACCCCTTTTTATTGTTTGTAAATCAAATTAGGAGTGACTTGTGTGTACCATCTGTGCTGCAGTTTCCTTGATGACGAGGCTCTTACAGGAGTGCCAGTTTCTTCCAAAAAATTGTTGGACCTGGGCTTTTCCTACCAATATGGTTTATCACATATTTTCGATGAAAGCATTGAATTTGCAGAGAAATTTGGAATACTGCAATGAAGATCTAGAAGGGCCAAAAGACATCAAAATATATATATTAAATAAACTGCTGTCTTGTTCCATTGGTATAAAACTCCTAGCCCAAAAAATAATCAAGTGGGCCAACAACAATTTCAAAGGATTAGCATCTCTGCACCCCAATTCTTCATATTAAATCTGATCTCAGCTTAATAAGTTAGTTTGAAAGAGTTTAGCCATACTTCAATCAGCTATTATTTTAAAAATCTTAGACATTAAATCAATTCATTCCTCAATTAGTATGAGAAATATTTTATTAAATTAATTTGTATGAAAAATATTTTATTAAATTAATTAATTTAATTTATTTTAGAATTATAAAAATCATACATATAAAATTAATTAATTTATTCTTCAAATTGAAGGAAAAGTTTGAACTACATTAACATCTGGTTCATCCAGTGGTAGCAGGGTCTACATACTAATTCACCGCGATTTAATTATTTTCCAAATATTTATTTCCATTTTTCATAGTTATTGTTGTAAGGTTCTCTATAATACGTCATCAATTAAGATATTCATCTCGTGCTTACTATTTTAGAGAAATTATATATATATATAAAACTATCTATTAAAATGATATATAAATTTTTTAAATTAATTTTGTAAATTTAAAAATAAATTTATAATTTAAAAAATGTGTAATAAATAAGTATTGCTAAAAACATTCAATAAATTTATGTATGTCAAACATTTATAAAGTAACTGCTCATACTACCAAAGATTGGAACACCACCATTTACTTGATTAACCATGACACTTGGCAATCAATTAACATGAAAATATTGTAGTAGAGTTTTGAATCCAATCCTCAAGATATGAGTCTATATGCTCTTTAAGTAAAGTTATGGACTAATTAGGTGTTAAGTTATAAATTAAGTGCTGTAAACATTGAGGAGATAGTTGAACATTCATATTATTCATGTGTAAGAAATGACAATGATCATTAGATTAGTAAAGTACAAAAAACATATAAAATAAACAATGCAATCTAAAATTTCATTAAATCAAGTTGAACTTCATCTAGTTATTGGTATCAAAACATCTTTACGTTCCTCTAGTAAGATTAAAAGATTTATAAAATGACAAAATTACAAGGAAGGAGACATTAAAGCCTAGTTCTCACTCACTGACAACTTTCTAAACTTCTCACATAAATTGAAGTTTTAAAAACTTGCCTTCAATGAGGAGCTATGTGTGAATGTAAGTAACTTGATTATATGTATCATAGTAGGGAACCTCGAGGGTGCTTTTCTAAACAAGCTTCCAAATAAAGTGGAAATGTAATTCAATGTGTTTACCACATTAATGCTAAATTTGTTATTTGGCAAGTTGAATGGTACTCTAACTAGTACACTGAAGTGTGGTTAGATGTTGTCGATGGAATCTAAACTCTCAAAGGATCTGTCTAGGTCATATGATCTATTGACTTGTATGAATTGTGCATTGATACTTTCCTTCTGCTTAAGAAAGAGAACATAATTTTGGTTCTTGTGAGCCCAAGTGGCAAGTCTAGATCTAAGGTTGAAAATGTAGCTTGGAGTATACTTTTGATGACTAGGGTCACTGAACTAAATAGAATTTAGAAAACCAACCAACATAAGATCCCCCTTAATGGTATTGTATACTAAACTAAACTATACCTTGGATATACCAGATTGCCCTCTTTGTTGCCATCCCACTACTTTTGTGGTGTTTCTTATGTACTAGGAATTGTGACCAACAACAAACTTGAAGATGTTAGGGGGTGTATGAGTTAAATAAAAAAGTTTGCAAAGTAACTATCACTATGAAGGGGAACCTAGTTTGGGTGAGATGCAAGCGGAAGAAATATATCTAGACCAGAGCACAAACTAGGTTGGTTTATAATAATCTATGTGGAAGTAATGAAGAAGGTCTACATACTTAGCTTAGGAAAGACAAATTTATTCCCTTTTTTGAAAAACTTGGAGGTTAAGAAAATAGTGAATATGTTCTAAGTTTGTCTAGTGAAATTTCTTATTAAGGTTTTATTTGAAATGGGTTATCAATTTTGAGTCACTACTAGAGAGGACTACAACACAAAGTGTACGTGTTTAAGAAGATGCTCTCTTACTCACTGGGAATGAGTGTTAAGGTTAGAATTGTATCAAGTTATCAAGGAATCACATTTTCCATAAGAAGCATGCTTGAGGCCATATAGGGATTTCTTGAGGTGGTAAATAAGACGAGTTATTTTGAACAAATGTAGGAGGTTGTTCTCTTTAGATATATTTTTGTATATCCCCATGTACGAAGGCATATTTTAAAAAGGTCGATTGAATTCATTTTGGAAATGGGGGCAAGGTTTCATCATAGTTAATGCCTTCTACATTTGAAAAACTTTGGAATTTAATTTAGCCTTATATCTATCAATACTACATTTTATGGCACACTTAGTTCTATAAACCCATTTGCATATAGAAAATTTTATTCCTTTCAAAAGATGGACTAGATTCCAATAACTTTTATTTTTGTGGAAAAGATTATTTGTTCTTTTCCACATCCCATCCTTGATGGCCATAAACTTGTTTGAATGCTTCTAGATTAGGAGTCCTAGGAAATTGATGATGCAAGTGGCAAGGTTGACCAACAATATCCCCACTTTCTATACCAGATCCTAACTGTTTAGTTGGATTGGCACTTCCCTCAACCTAACTATGGGAAATAAATCTGTTTTTTAAAGCTAACAATTTCAGAGTTGGGGGGGTGGGTTTCTTTATTAAACATGAAATTTTATAAAACCACGAGATTCAAGAACTTTTATATAGTAACATGTGCGTGCCCAAACTTGGTCAGAATCACTGTCGCCAAGACCAATTTCTGTAGAGCTCCCTTTATTTTATTTTTTTACAGTAATGGTTATGGAGTAATTATATTCAACATGGCCTGAATGCCAGAAATCTGATTACATAGAGGGTGTCTATATCCTGTTGCCCCTCACCACTAAGATTGAAAGAGCAACTAAAACTTGAGGACTTCCTCCTTGATGAGAGAACTATGAATTCAATCTCCAATATTTTCCCCAACTTGAAAATGCAAACAAACTGATTTAAAAGAAAGCAGTAAAACATAATAACAATCAGCTTATGGAACGGGTTCCCATGTTTCTGCTTCATCTCTTAACTTGACCCCAGCAGAGAGGAGGGCCGCTTTGTTGGCTTCTATGTCCGCCTCTTTATTATTAATTCTCAGCACGTGATAGTAGTTCAGCTTTTGAAAAGAGTTTTCCAAGCCCTTGATTCTGGCTATCAGTCTTGCAAGTTTGAGGTCCGATACCGGAGAGTTTGAGATCATAGCTTTTATAATAATCTGGGAATCTCCAATGACATTAGCTTCCCCTATATTTAAATCTTTGAGAAGTTTGAGACCTTGAAAAAGAGCTAAAGCCTCCGCTTGAATGCTGAAAGAGTGGCCAAGGCTCCAAGCATATGAATGAATTTTTTCCCCAACTGGGCTTACAACAACACCTCCTGCACCAGCTTTGCCTAGATTGCCCTTTGCTGCCCCATCAAAGAAGAGGGAGTGTCTTGTTTGAGATGTGAGCCAGTATTGGAATTTCAGATCAAGGAATGAGCCCCAAACAGTGCCCTGTTGGGAGAGATTAGAATCATCCTTTAAGTCGATGAAGCACTCTTTCAATTGGCATTTAATTTTGACTTCTAAAGCCTTGTGGTTCTGTTCCGCACCTCTGAAAATTCTTCTATTTCTTTCTAGCCAGATCTGCCAGCAAATTACCTTTGGGAGGACAGACCATGCTGTTTTGATAATTTATTTTTTAGGAGGAGGACCAGGATATCTGTGCACCCCTTTAGAGAAAAGACCTGCAGTGGAGATGGGAAGCGAAATGCTGGGGTCCAGGATGTGAATGAAGGAGAACCAAGGTCCAAATCTCCTTAGAAAACTGCAATCAATCATTAAATGGACAACACTCTCTGCATTTTCTTTGCACAGCGAACATCTGGAAGGGCCGTGAAATCCTTTCCTCTGCAGAGTGTCAAACGTGAGAATTTTACCATGACAAAGAAGCCAAGCAAAAAAATCGATTTTGGGCCATGAAGGAAAATGCCAAATGCCCTGCCAAGGTGTTGGGTCGGGGGGGACGTATGGTCTCTCGTTTAACTTTGCATAGCCTAGGGAAACAACGTAACCTCTGACACTCTGCCCCCAGCCTCTAGAGTCTCTTTTACTGGTGTGCGAAGGCGCCAATCCATGAAGAAGGTGCAGCAACGTGTTCCAATCGTCCAGCAAGTGAGGCGGCACAGCAAGACATTTCCAACCTGCCCAAACTGAATCACTCCATAACGAAATATCCCACAGCATTCGGAGCCCCTCTCCATCCATCCAGTAGCGCAGTGCTCTAATGGAGGATCTGTCTTCAATAGGATCCATGTTCATGATTATGTCAGTCCAAATGTTAACCTTTTTCCCGTTCCCTGGAATCCAGAAAGAATGCGCATTGACTAGGGGAGCGGCGTTGGCAAATAATTTAAGAAAAGTCGAATTAGGCAGCTGAGTCACTTTGTCCAAACAGCTGGAGGGAGGACCTCTGAAGTATTTTTTCCAAAGAACCAATTGGGCCCAACCTGGCTTGGGCGCAATGATCTTCCAAATGATCTTTGCAGCCATAGCTATATTCTGCTGACAGAGGTTTTTAAAATTCAATCCACCCTCCCACAATGGTTTGGATATGGTTTCCCAGCTGATAAGGGGGAGCTTATTTTCATTCTGTTTACCTCCCTTCCAAAAGAACCTCCGAATAAACTCCTCCATTTTATTTAAGATGCTTGCCGGAGCTAGGAGCACAACAAATTGAAAAAGTGGGAGGCCGTTAAGCACAAATTTTATTAAGACAGATTTGCCAGCAATGTTGAGCCAGGAGAACCCCCAGGCTTGGATCCTGGTCTTGAATTTTTCGAGGTGAGGAAGCCAGTGTTTGCTTATCGGTCTTTTGAGAAAAACAGGCAAACCCAAGTATTTAAAAGAAGTCCATGTGGAGGAGGCTGCAAAGCCCAGACATCTAGAGATAGCATAGAGCAATATGGGCGATGTGTTCCAACTGAATATGTGACATTTATTTTTATTTAAGACACTGCCCGAGGCCTCACAGAAGTCATCCAAAACTGCTTTGAACTTGGTGGCTGAGTAGAGCTCCCTTTATTAACAAAGGAGCGAAGAAAAATATAAATAAATATATATATATATATATATATATATATATATATATATATATATATATATATATATGCGCACCAAATCATGAATATGGAATGGTGGTGCTCATATAAGAGCGTAGGGAAGAATCCCTTTATAAATGGATGCAGACTAGACCCCTTTTTAACACTACCACTGACCAATATATATGTACATGCGATGAACGTTACCTTACATCTAGCGCGGGTCTCATACTTTGTTCGCAACCCCTTATTATTGAAGCTACTTTTCATCAATGGAATGTCACTTTGTAACCACGACATATGACTACAATCTCGAATCCCAGACCTTTTGATATGAGCATGCTTCCAAAACTCTTGAGAGACAAAAGCTGGGATGAGAATGTACACAACATTTGGCATAGCCTTCTTTTGTCTTTATTAACTGGCGACCATGAACCCTGGCATTTTGTATCGAATCCTTTTCACCTCCTCTTGAAACTCTCGAGGTAAAATCCTATGGGTCAAAGATTCTTCTCTATTAACTGCCACACTCTATCTCCATCACATCAGCTATCAGACTAATTTTATAACATTTAAGCGCTTAGGCTATAAACATACAGGTCATGTAACCAGATGTGCAACAATCGTACTCGGATCTCATGATCTCGATGATTTTGTATCGAGCCACTTTCGAAAACTTCCGAGATAAATTTCGTCCTATATTATTTCAATAAAAAAAATAGGAAGAATTTTTTCTATAACCCTTACTGCAATTATGAAATGATCAAATTGAAGTGACTTTCCCTATAACAAAAACATGTAAATTATGTAAGTAAACACCAAGATTAAATCATGTTTAATAGTTTCCCATAATTAAACGTGTCCAACCATAATTAACAATTTATAATTGACTATTATCCAATCATCATAAGCCCTCATCAAACACTCTGAATTTCACAATCTAACATAAAATACAAAACATAACTACATTTATTTATATCTATACTATACATCACGTTGCAACAAAATTTACACTCATGCAATACAACACATCACAACAAAATTTACATACTTTCGATACAATTAAATGGCCATCCCTTTATTGCACCACAAGCACACATAAATTTCCATCCATCCAGTGTGTCATCTTTTCAACATAATCAATATCGATACACGATGTGTATGTCACAAAAAGAAATATTTGTAGTAAATCAACAACTTTGCGGGAATGTGGGTTTTGCACAACATCCCACATTGAACTAAACTAAAACTAAATAAACCATTTTATAATACACTTTTTACGCCTTTTGAAAGCCATCGTTATTATTAGTTTTTTCATCACTGCTTTTACAGAGTGTTATCATGGGAGGTTCTTCACTTCTTTTACAATCACACCTAATTAAGTGTATATATTTTATTTTTAAAGCTTCATAGCTTTATTGATACATAACGACAATTTTGAGAAAAATGTCCTCCATACTTTTCATTCCATTTTTATTCAATAAAATTCATGGCAATTTCTATATAAAACTCATGGTAATTTGTTTGTATGCGCTTTTTTATTTATTTATTAATGAGTGGTATATATTTGTTGCATTATATTTTAGTAAAATTAATTAGAGAAATTTGAGTATGTGGCTAAGATTATAGACGAATTGAACGAGATATGAAGCACATCATTGAAAATATTTTAGCTAACATTTTCTAACTACTGATTAAATATATGTTTCAACTTTGATAAGGCCTTCCATTATCAATTTTAGGTGGGAACATTGAATATTAAGTGTTGCTTTTCTAATAGCCGTGCAATTGATTAGATTTCATAAATGTAACATCCTTCTCCCACATTTATCGAAGCTACCCGGTCCACTGGGGTAAACATGTGACGAGAGACTACTATGATGTGATTCGAACCCCGTGTACAGTTAAGTGGAACTGACGAAATTGAACCGAATTGACCTTCTACACATGCTATAGAACCTCGAGGAGTCAACCCACCCTTCCAGGTGACCAACCCTTGACGCAACTCTGCTTTTCACTGATCTAACTCCACAGTCGTTCCCTTGACAAGCCATGCATGCGACTTTAGGCCCCTAGTCGCTCCCACAACAAGGGAAAGCCAAAGGCTATGGACGTTTTCACCTAGTTTTGTGCCAGCGACCCTAGATTTTGTGCCATCTTTTTAGGGTCAGGACTCAGGCCACTACCCATAACTTCATTAAAACTTCAGGAATGATAAATAACATTGAGAAGCAGGTACTAATGCAAAAATTTTACCAATGACTTGACTAAACCCCTACTAGCCATGACAAACATTTCATCAACCATGTCACAAATATACCTCTACATGCCTTAACAACATATTTGAGCATATGGGTCTCATACTTATTTGGGATTCACTAAGAAGCATTGATGCCTTATCACATTAGTTGCATTCTCATCTATTAGGTCATATATTCATTGTTCATTCATTTACAAATCAAAGCATGATGAGAGCCATACATCATCATTATCACAAAACATACTCTCAACCAACGTATAAACAATAGAAATAACATGCATATGAAAACCATAAATACCACATATGAACCAATACATTTGCACATAAAATAAGAAGGAGAAGAAACTCTTATTAATGAATGATTAAGCCAACTAGGTTCGGGACTTCCGCATTCAACCCGACCATAGATTGGTTGAATTAAATCTCTCTTCAACCAATCATCCCTGTGCCATATTCCATGCATGAATGTGGGACTCATAACAAAAAATCAACTAGGGCTTCCTGAGGCTGCACCACCTCACCCTCATCAATAGAACCAGGCTTTACTGCAATCCACACTGGAACGCTAGGCCATAAACAAGCATGGATGCCTCTAGATCTCTCCACCTAAACCATGGGGAATTTGTTAGTCTCAACCTCTCGGCTTTACCGTGTATCTTGCCATTACCGATTAAGGGATTCCTAGGCCTACGAGGTCTCCACCCTCTAGGTTTTATCGTGTATCCCACCTTGGGATTCCTAGGCCCAATCAAGGGTACTCACCATAGAGCTTTACCATGTATCCCGCCATTCACTGGTCAAGGGATTCCTAGGCTCAATCGTTGTGTTCACATCCAGGATTTACTGTGTATCCCATCCTGGGATTCATAGGCCTTGTGAAAAATTTCTGAGAACACCCCACTCAGCTTTGATTTCATCCAGAAATCCAACTCAACCAAATACAAGAGAACCCACCACACCATGGCTATCCAAAAATGGAAAGGCAATGCTGAAAAACATCGTCACCCCTGGAAAATCACATGCCAATGACAACAAGAGAACCAAGAACACACATGCATAATCATGCATGCCAAAACTAGCAAGGAAATCATACATGCAAATCAATACCTACAAGTAATCCCATTGTAGCTTCTTGATCATGTTCTTCCTTCCTTGATATTTTCTTCTTCTTGCCTTATTTTCCTTTATTGATCCAATGATGAAGTGCTCCAAGAAAAATCTAAGTGTCCAAGAGTGTGAGAGAGAATAGAGAGAGAGCTCCAAAACTGAACTAACAAAAGGTACCAACTTATTCTCAAAAACCTTTTTATTAATAAGGTCTCTATTTTCTTCAATTTTCTATTATTTTCCTTCATTTTCTTCCTCACACGCAACCTGTGACCTTTCATCTTCATTTTCTCCTAATTTTTATTATTTTCATAAATAAATGCTAATAAATTCCACTTTGCCTTTTCAAAGCCTTTACCATTGTCTTTTCCAATTTCATTAGCCATAATAAACCAAGTGAACACCCACACTAGGATGTTTTTCCAAATATTCAGTTTGGAATAAGTGTCCCATAACCATGGTTATTATTTTTCCTTTATTAACTTTTATTACATGGAATTTTCACCAGGGTTGTTACAGAACTCTCCCTCTTGGGGAAACACCATTCTTGGTGTTCAATGAAACCTACAAACAACAAAACTGCTGAAAGAAAAACATACTGCCCATGGAGCTTTGTAACTTAGCTCGCTGCAGTATTCACAATGATCCACCTACTGAGAAGCAAACCAACATGACAACATAACATGACCGCCATAATGACATGACACCCATACCGCTTATTGGAAATTTATAACACAACTCATGGCGATATTTATATCCATATACATATGTACATATGCCAAAAAATCATACCAAAACATATACCAAAAACATATATCAAGGATATTTGCTCAACCAGTGAATAGAGAAGGTACATAGCCTGCATCTGATCTGCCATCTCCCATGTAGCTTCATCGAGCCCAAAGTGATTCCACTGCACTTTAACCTGCTCGATTGCTCATTTTCGGAGCATGAACATCTTTCTCTGCAATATACATTGTGGTTCCGGCTAGAATTCTCCTTCGGGCTCCATGTGCAATACATAACAGTTAATCACATGATCAACATCTATAACATACTTCTTAAACAATGACACATGGAAAATATCATGTACTTCCACTATTGGAGGTAGTGCATGTCGATAGGCTACTGGTCTAATCCTTTCAAGAATATTGAAAGGTCCACAAAACTGAGGTGCCAATGTGGCACATGATCCAATCCTCAAGGAACTCTTTTTGGGCTTAATGCGTAAGTACATTTGTTCTCCAACTTGAAACTCCTTAAACAACTTATTCCAATATGAATGAATTTTCTGCCTTTCCTGTGATGCCTTTAGATTCATCTTGATTACCTGCATTTCTTGTTCCATCTCTGTCAACAAATCCGGTCTTATCAACGCCATGTTCACTGGATCACTCCAACGAATGGGAGTATTACAACTCTGACCATACAATGCCTCAAATAGACTCATCCTTAATGACTCTTGATAACCATTGTTATAATCGAACTCAACCAATAGAAGTTTCTCCTCCCATCTCCTTTGTTGATGCATCACATACATCCTCAACATGTCCTCTAAAATCCTGTTGACCCTCTCTGTCTTCACATCTATCTACGAATGATAAGCTGTAATGAAGGCCAACTCTATCCCCAATCTTGCAAATAGCTCATTCCAAAACTTGGAAGTGAACTTAGCATCCCTGTCTGATACAATCTTCCTCAGGACACCATGCATCCTCACTACATCTATGATTAATACCTATGCAACATAATTAGCGGAATATGTAGAATTCACTGGAATGAAGTGCACTACCTTTTTTAACCTGTCTACTACAACCATGATAGAATCATGTTGTCTAGATTTCCTCGATAAACTTGTGATGAAATCCATAGAAATTACCCCCCACTTCCATTTTGGAATCATAATCGACTGTAGTAACCCACCTAGATGCTTACATTCTGCCTTCACATGATGACAATCCAAGTATCTAGACACAAACTATGCCACACCCTTTTTTAGATTCGGCCAATGATAAAATTCTTCACTGTTGTCAATGTATTTTGATATGGGTGACCTAAATACGGTTTCGCATGAAACTCTCTCAAGATAGTCTTCTTGAGCTCACTACTGTCCGGTACATATATCTTGTCCCTAAATTTTATCAAAGCATCTATTGTAAGATGATAATTCTGATCAAATAATATGTTTTAAGACGATAATCCACATCCTGACCACTTGTACTCTATTGTAACCTGTGCATAATATCCATATACCTACCATCCTGCTGTCCTGCCTGTAAGATCCGATCCTGTAAGTTTGTCCCATAGGAACTCATAGATGCTATATGAGTCACATGTATCCTCCTGCTAAGAGCATTTGTGACCATGTTCTCTTTACCTTTTATGTACCCGATCTCAAAGTCGAACTCACTGATCTTGGACAACCATCTAACTTGGCTGGAATTCATATTACCTCAATCCACTGTGGTCACTCATCAGTACAAACCTCCTAGCAATAAGATAATGCCTCCACATATTCAATGCATGGATGATCGCTGCCCACTCATGATCATGTGTCAGATAATTCTGCTCGTGCTCATTCAGTTTCTTTGAATCATAGTATACTACATGTCCTTCCTACACAAGGACTCTACCAAGTCCTCTCTTATAAGAATTTGTACACACCACAAATTCTTTGTCCATATTTGAAATATTTAGCACTATAGTATTTGTCAACAACTGCTTTAACTCCTCAAAACTCGCTACACATTCCTCTATCCATTAAAATTTCTTTCCTTGCATATGCAGTGACGTGATAGAATATGCAATCTGAGAGTTCTTCACAAACTTCTTATAATAGCCTACTATCCCCATAAATGATATTACCTCTTCCACATTTCTAGGAGCTTCCCACTCCATAATAGCGATTATCTTCTTTGGATCCACTGCTATGTCTTACTTGGAAACAACATATCCCAAGTAATGTACCTTTTTATGAAAGAAACTACATTTTCTAAGCTTGGCATACAACTGATTCTCTCTTACCAATATCAACATTGTTATTAAATGTTGGACATGTTCTTCCTTATTCTTAGAATATATCAATATGTCATCAATGAATACAATAACAAACTTGTCCAGATAAGTACGCAACACACTATTCATCAAGCACATAAAGTTAACTGAAGCATTAGTCAAACAAAATGGAACTACAACAAACTCATAATGCCCATACTTGGTCCAGAAATTTGTCTTGTAAATGTCCTCTTCCTTGATCTGTACCTGATGATATCTGGATCTCAAATCAATATTCCATAACATTGTTGCTCCCTTCAACTGATCAAACAAGTCATCAATCCTCGACAAGAGATACCTATTCTTGATGGTCACCTTGTTCAAATTTTTGTAATAAATGTATAACCTGAGAGTTACACCATCCTTCTTCTTCACAAACAATACTAGTGCACCCCACGGTGACACAATTACCCTGATGTATCCTTTGTCAAGTATTTCCTTCAACTGAAACTTCAACTTTACTGACTCTGGATTGCTCATTTTATAAGGTGCCCTCAATGATGGTGCTGCCCCTAGTACCAACTCAATAGAAAAGTTCATTTCTTTGTGAGGCGGAAAATATGAAATCTAACACATCCTGAAACTGATGTAAAACTAGGTACCTACTCAATATCTCCACATCCTCATCCTCCTTACCCTAATCACCAGAAATGTGCACTACAAATAACACACACCATTTTCTGCAACTACACTTTTCTTGCATAGTTGTAACCATTATGACTGATGTTTCCTTCTTCTTACCTTGCAAAACTTTATTCTTTGTACCTGTATCCAACTGTACTTACCAAGATTCTGCATGCAATTTTTTATTCAAACCACACTTATCCACCAAGTTAGGACTAAAATAACTATAACTAAATCTAAGGTCAATCAAAATAGAAACAAATTGATCACAAATCTTACCTTCCATCTCAATGATAGATGCCTCGTGATCTGCCTACTTGTTATCCAACACTACATAGATATGAGGAAAGCTCTGCCCGACATCCCCAACAATTTGCAACTGTTGTGCACTGTAATTTGAGGCCTACCACCCTGATACTGTGGAAAATATCTCTTGAGATGCTCCTTACCATATATCTAACACTCCAACCATCTCGTACCATCACCTCTATTTTGTTTCCCTTCAGGCTGTGACCCATGTCCCTGTCTAGCTACTTTGAACTTCTTGTAAGGTGCAATATTTTCTTTCTCTTATGTATTCTGATGCCTTTTTCCTTTCGGTTGCCATTTAATTTTAGCTTTGTCTTTCCCTTTATAACTTTGTTGAGATTTTGTCTTACGTTTTGACTGCTCATAACAGTACTTCAATTTCCCAATGACCTCCTCAAGTGACCGAGGCCCATCATACTCAATCCGATCTCTAAATGCTAATGGAAATCCACTAGAAAACCTCTAAATTTTAGTATTTTCATCTTTAAGATACAATGCATACCTCAATAAATCCAGGAACTTTGTCATATACTCCTTATCTGTCATCGATTCCATTTTTAGCTCGTATAATTCCTTAGATTTACTGTCGTAGTACCTCTCCAATAAGTATTTCTTCTTGAAAAGTCTTTTGAATTCATGCCAACTCAACTCTTATGTCTTGATGTCTCTAACACACTTCACATCTTCCCACTAGATGTATTCTTTACCTTTCAGGCTGAAGATAGCTACTATAGCCTTCATATTATTTGTGTAATTATGCAACTCAAAGAATTTATTCATCCCCAGTAACCGAGCCTCTGCATCCTCTAGCTTCTTCAAATATCCATCAAAGGTAGGTGGCTTAGATTTCTTTAACTCATCTGGTAGGTATCCCTTGTCACTACTCTTGTAAGGATGATAACGATGACGATTATAGTGCATGTTAGAACTAGAACTAGAATAGTACCTATGTCCATCACCTCTCCTATCCAAAGTATCCAAAATCCTGCCATCTCGAACTATGTCATCCCTATCTGACTTATGAACACCATGATACCTATTTCCATATGCCCCATTAGTCTTATCCTCCTGCCCATGGTTGATCCGAAGTGGCCCCTATCATAGCAATTCTGAAAAACTCTAAAGGATTACTGCATTGACTTCTGCTTGTTTCTCCTATGCCTACATGATTATGCCATTGTCTGCTTTGCAACTTCTTATTTATGACTTAAATATTATCAATGTGTCTATTAAGTCAGAAGAATTCCCAACACCATGTTTCTCATCTGATCCATAAGGAGAATGTTGTGAACTGTAGTCTACCATCTTGTTATTCATATTGATGTCTTTCCTGCAAGGCATATTATTTCGACTAAACCAAAACATAAATGCAGTCAACATACATAAATATAGTTCGGGGAGGATATCTCATCTGGAAGATCAACCAGAATAGCGCAATACATGTATAAACATAATCATAACATCATATAAATATCATCCTAACCATAGTCTAGTGATCACTGCATGACCATACCAGCTACAATAATGACCTCAGGTATGACAACTACAACCATATTAATGTATGCTTAACAACATGTAAACATTGTCATGCATAAACATTACTTAACCAACACACACTCATGCCAACACATTCAACAACACCATCAACTTTGACATGACGACACAGCTGCCACCATGACCAACACCATGCATATTCAACAAGCACATAAACCACAAGTCTAAGTAACACATATGTAATTGACATGAATGCATGACCAAGACACCACCTTGTTGGGTATGTGTTATATTATTTCCACGACTAGTCATGTGTAGCAGGGGGGTCACAGGGGGGGCGGCAGCCCCCCTTTTCGGGGTCCGGGGCAGCGCCTCGGGAAATTTTTTTTGGTCCTTATTTTCCGATGGGTGAACCTGCCCATGGTTTTGTGCATGGGTTTGCACATGGTTTTGGGGCATGATGGTTTTCGGCCCCTGGTATTTTGTAGATCCGGTCAAGGGAACTACAGTTATGTTCTAATCCAGGGTTAATGGATTGGGGTTTATGTATGCTTCGACATGTATATATATGTGTTGGAACACTAAAATGAATATAATGAAAATCCAAGCTGGTCGTCCCGATTTGGGATTTAGGGGAAAATCTCTGTGTATATCTGTTTTATGTTTTATGCTCTCGCTATTATTTATTTTCTATTTTTAAGATTCGTTTGCAGATAATTTCTGTACAGGGTTAAAACCTACATTTGGTATCAAAGCTGTTTCGGCTTCAAGGGGATGCCTTTGCTGCTGAGGGGTTTTTTTCTCAGGCCTGAGGTAGACCCTGTTCAATGGGAGATCTGCGGGATCAATTCTTGCGGTGAAAGAAGATGGCGAGCGGCGAGAAGATAGAGATCGATAAATTTAACGGTCAGAGTTTTGAGTTGTGGAAGCTCAAAATGGAGGATCTGCTGGTGAATAAAGATCAGTGGATCACGGTAGATCCAGGTACTAAACCAACGACAATGTCAGATGAAGACTGGAAGAAGTTGGATCGGAAGGCAAAGAGCACAATATGACTGTGTGTCTCAGATTTAGTATTGTTGAATGTATCTGGGGAAGCTATGGCGAATACCTTGTGGGACAAGCTAGGGACTTTGTACCAATTTAAGTCCCTGGTGAATAAATTGTTCCTGCGGAAAAAACTGTATAACTTGAGGATGAAGGATGGAGACTCGGTGACAAAGCATCTGAACACCTTCAATACTGTGGTAAGTTAGCTGTCATCTGTTGATATTAAAATCTCAGATGAAGATAAGTGCATCAGTTTTTTGTGTTCTCTACCAGATTCGTGGGACAGTCTGGTTATTGCAATAGATAGCAATACAACTACCTTGAATTTTGATGACATTGTCTCATCCTTGCTGTCGGAGGAAATGAGATGGAGAAATATGGAGGGTTAGAATGGAGATGCCTTATCTGTACGCGGAAGGTCTCAGAACAGAAACAAGAATAAGGTTTCGAGTGGGAGATCTAAATCTCCTGGAAAGTTTGTAAAGGTGTGCTGGAAATGCGGAAAGGAAGGGCATTACAAAAAGGACTGTAGATCGAAAGCTCCTAAGAAAGGAAAGGGATCTGATGATGCTCCTTCTGCAGAGGCAAAAACCACCTCGGATGAAGGTGGGGATGTGTATTTGTCTTCTTCTTCAAATACACATGTAGATCATGAGTCATGGTTGATTGACTCAGGTGCATCCTTTCACTTCACTCCCCATAGGGAGTGGTTCTGCGAGTATGAGAAATATGATGGTGTTGATGTCTTCCTAGGGGATGATAGGAAGGCCAGAATCGTCGGACGTGGAAAGGTCAAGCTGAAGCTGCAAGGTGGAAGGATTAGAACACTTCCCGGTGTTCTACATATTCCTGCATTGGCCAGAAATCTGATTTCTGTAAGCAAGATGGATGATGCAGGTGTAAAAACAGTGTTCGAGAAAGATGTCTGTAAGATGGTTTGGGGAGCACTGGTATTAATGCGGGGAGTTCGGATTGGAACTCTGTACAAGCTTCAGGGAAACACTATTATTGATGGGTGCAACAGTTCTATGGTTCCTGAAAGTGGAGCGGAAAGCCTAGTGGTCTCTGGAGAAAAGACCATGCTATGGCATCAAAGGCTTGGATATATTGGAGAGAAGGGCCTTCGGATACTGCATGGAAATAGTATGGTAGAAGGTATGTCTAATAGCTCTATGGATTTCGATTTCTGTGAACATTGTGTATATGGGAAACAAAATTGAGTGAGTTTTCTTTCTGGTGCTAAGAGGGAAAACAAGATATTAGAGCTTGTGCATAGTGATGTGTTTGGACCTGTGTCAGTTCCATCACTGGGTAAGTCTGTGTACTATGTTTCATTCATAGATGAATTCTCAAGGAATACATGGATATATTTCTTGAAGAAGAAATTTGAAGTCTTTGACAGATTTAAAGAATTTAAGGCTCTAGTGGAAAACCAGACATAGAAGAAGATTAAGGTGTTGAGGATAGATAATGGTGGGGAGTTCTGTAAGAAGGAATTTGAAGAGTTCTATAAGAAATTTGGTATAACATGGCATAATACTACTCCATACACACCTCAACAAAACGAAGTTGCAGAAAGAATGAATAGAACGCTGATGGAAAAGGCAAGAAGCATGCTCAGTGGTACCGGGTTAGGACAAGAATTCTGGGCAGAGGTAGTGGAGACTGCATATTACTTGGTTAATAGATGACCTTCATCAGCGTTGGAGGATAAGACTCCACATGAAGTATGGACTGGGAAGAAACCCTCTCTTTCACATCTGAGGGTGTTTAGATGTGATGCATATGTACATGTTCCAAAGGAGAAAAGGACAAAGTTGGATAATAAATCTGAAAGGTGCATCTTTATTGGGTATAACGATGGTTTAAAGAGTTACAAGATTTGGAACACGGAAACAAAGAAGGTTGTGTACAACTGAGATGTGGTGTTTAGAGAGGTGAAAGATGTTGTTAAACATGAAGTCCTACCAAAGGAACCTGAAAACATAGAGTTTGAGCTAAAGGAGGATGAATCAGACTCTACAACAAAAGAAGACTCAGAAGAGGAAGAGCCACAAACTCTAGCTGTGAGAAGATCAGTTCGGGAAAGAAGACAACCAGAAAGGTATAGTCCATCTACTTTTTGTTCAAATTTTTCTTTAACTATAACTGATGATGATCCTAGAATCATCAGGGAGGCTGTAGATTCAGAGGATGGAAAACTCTGGAAGGAGGCCATGGTTGATGAAATGACATCCTTGCATAAAAATGAGGCATGGGATCTAGTGGAGTTGCCGGTTGGAAGGAAGCCCATCGGGAGCAAATGGGTGTTTAAGAAGAAGATGAATGTGAAAGGCAAGGTGGAGAAATACCAAGCTAGGTTGGTAGCAAAGTGTTATTCCCAAGTGTCGGGAATTGATTTTGGTGATATTTTTTTTCCTGTTGCCAAAGTTACTTCTATTAGATTACTCTTATCTGTTGCTGTTGCATTTGATTTTGAGCTAGAACAGATGGATGTGAAGACAACATTTCTTCACGGGGATCTGGAAGAGGGATCTACATGAAACAACCTGAAGGCTTTATGGTGAAGGGGAAGAAAGAACTGGTATGCAGGTTAAATAAGTCTCTGTATGGTTAAAACAGTCACCAAGGATGTGGTATCAGAAATTTGATACCTATATACGGGGACTTGGCTTCAACAGAAGCAAGGAGGATCACTGTGTTTATTTTAAATTAATTGGTGACCGTGTTATTTAATTGTTTTGTATGTGGATGATATGTTGTTGATTGGAAATGACAAAGAAATTATCCAAGATTTGAAGACCCAAATGTTCTCCAAATTCGACATGAAGGATCTTGGTGCTACAAAATATATTTTGGGCATGGAAATTAAGAGAGATCAGGCAAAGAGGAAGCTCTGGTTAAACCAGAGGAAGTATGTCGAGACTATATTACAGAGGTTCAATATGCAGGATAGTAAACCGGTGAATGTTCCGATTCCTGTAGGTGTAAATCTGTCTGCTGAACAGTGTCCCAAGACACAAGAAGAAGAGGAGGATATGTCCCGTGTTCCATATGCAAGTGCAGTGGGTAGCCTAATGTATGCAATGGTCTATACCAGACCAGACATTGCACATGTAGTGGGAGTATTCAGCAGGTTTATGTCAAACCTAGGGAAGGAGCATTGGACAACAATGAAGCGGGTTTTTAGATATTTGCGTGGCACTAGTGATTATGGCTTGTGCTACCAGGGAAGACTGAGATTGGAAAGAGTGTTGGACATTCGTGGTTTTGTTGATGCACACTGGGTTGGAGATCTGGACCAAAGAAGATCTACAAGTGGGTATGTGTTTAGCCTATTTGGAGGTGCAGCTAGCTGGATGAGTAAAATATAGTCTGTAGTGGCTCTTTCAACTACAAAGGCCGAATACATGGTAGCCACTCATGCAAGCAAGGAAGCAGTTTGGTTGCAGAGATTGTGTTCAAGTATGTGGTTGGTGCAGCAAGCTATAAGGATATACCGTGATAGGCAAAGTGGAATTTTCTTGGCTAAGAACCCTGCTTATCATTCAAATACAAAGCACATTGATGTTCAATATCACTTTGTGAGATATATGGTTGAGGCTAAAAGGGTGTTGCTATTAAAGGTGGACACCTTGAAGAATGTTACAGATGCATTGACGAAGTCTGTGAGCACTCAGAAGTTCTCTTTGTGTAGAGAAACAATGGGTGTTGCAAAGTTGGGCTAATGACTCAACTCTCCTGTGGCCCCCTACGGAAAGAAAACAACAAGTGGAAGAATGTTGGGTATCTGTTATATTATTTCCATGACTAGTCATGCGCAACAGGGGGGTCACAAGAGGGGCGGCAACGCCCTAGGAAAATTTTTTTGGTCCTTATTTTCCGGTGGGCGGACCCACCCATGGTTTTGTGCATGGGTTTTCACATGGTTTTGGGGCATGATGGTTTTCGGCCCCTGGTATTTTGTAGATCTGGTCAAGGGAACTACGGTTATGTTCTAATCCAGGGTTAATGGATTAGGGTTTATATATGCTTCGGCATGTATATATATGTGTTGTAACACTAAAAGGAATATAATGAAAAATCAAGCTGGTCGTCCCAATTTGGGATCCAGGGGAAAATCTCTGTGTTTATCTGTTTTATGTTTTATGCTCTCGCCCTAATAGCATTTTTGCTACATTTTTAAGGTTGTTCTTGAGATAATTGCATGCTTGTTTGTTAAACCTACACACCCATCCAATCCAAGGGGTGAACCATGCTCAGATACCACTCTATAACACCCTCCTCCCACATTTAGCCAAGCTACCGGGTCCACTGGGGTAAACATGTGATGAGAGGCTACTATGATTTGATTTGAATCCCCATGTACAGTTAAGGAAGTGGAACCGACAAAATTGGACCAAACTCACCTTCTGCACATGCTACAGAACCTATAGGAGCTAACCCACCCTTCTACGTGACCAACCCTTGAGGAAACTTAGATTTTCATTGATCTAACTCCCCAATCACTCCCTTGACAAGCCATGCATGCAAATTTAGGCCCCCAGTTTCTCCCACAACAAGGGAAAAGCAACAACTATGGAATTTTTTAGCTAGTTTTGTGCCATTGACCCTAATTCTTTGCCACCTTTTTAAGGGCAGGACTCAGGCCACTGCCCAAAACTTCATGAAAAATTTAGGTTTGATAAATAACACTGAGACAAAGGTACTAACACAAACATTTTACCAATGAATTGACTGAGACCCTACTAGCCATGATAGACATTTCGTCAAACATGTCACAAATATGCACTCTACAGGTCTTAACAACATATTTGAGCATAAGGGTCTCATACTTATACGAGATTCTATTAGAAGCATTGATGCCTTATCACATTAGATGCATTATCATCTATTAGGTAATATATTCATTGTTCATTCATTTACGAATCAAAACATGATGAGATACATACATCATCACTTATCATAAAACATACTCTCAACCAACATATAAACAAAAATAATAACATGGATATGACAACCATAAATACCACATATGAACCAATACATTTGCACATAAAATACCAAGGAGAAGAAACTCATATTAATGAATGATTAGGCCAACTAGGTTTGTGACTTCCACATTCCACCCGACCAGAGATTGGTTGAACTGAATCTCTCTTCAGCCAATCATCCCTATGCCATATTCCAAGCATGAATGTGGGACTCATACAAAAAATCAACTAGGGCTTCCTGAGGCTACACCACCTCACCCTCATCAATAGAACCAGGCTTTACCGCAATCCACACTGGATCACTAGGCCCTAAACAAGCATGGATTCCTCTGGATCTCTCCACCTAAACCATGAGGAATTTATCTGTCTCAACCTCTCGGCTTTACCATGTATCCTACCATTACTGGTCAAGGGATTCCTAGGCCTACGAGGTTTCCACCCTCTAGGCTTTACCATGTGTCCCATCCCAGGATTCCTAGGCCCAAACGAGGGTACTCACCACTGAGATTTACCATGTATCTATATGTTCACCGATCAAGGAATTCCTAGGATCAATCGAGGTGTTTACATCTAGGATTTACCATGTATCCCATCCCATGATTCCTAGGCCATGTGAATAATCCTAAGACCACCCCACTCAACTTTGAGTCCATCCGACAATCCAACTTAACCAAATACAAGAGAAACCACCACACCATAGCTATCTAGAAATGACAAGAAAGGCTGAAAAACACTATCACACTTGGAAAAACCCATGCCAATGACAACAAGAGAACCAAGGACACACATGCATAACCATGCATGCCAAAACTGGCAAGGAAATCATACATGAAAGTAATCCCGCTGTAGCTTCTTGATCCTACTCTTCCTTGCTTGATCTTTTCTTCTTCTTCCTTCTTTTCCTTTCTTGATCCAATGCTAAAGTGCTCCAAGAAAATTCTAAGTGTCCAAGAGTGCGAGAGAGAATAGAGAGAGAGCTCCAAACTTGAATTGAAAAAAGGTACCAACTGATCCTCAGAAGCCTTTTTATTAATGAGGCCTCTATTTTATTCATTTTTCCATTATTTTCCTTCATTCTCCTCCTCACATGAAACTTGTGACCTTTCACCTTCTTTTTCTTCTAATTTACATTATTTTCATAAATACATGTTAATAAACACCATTTTTACTTTTCTAAGCCTTTGCCATTGCCTTTGAAATTTTACTTAGCCATAAGAAACTAAATTAACACCCACACTAGGATGTTTTTCCCAACATTCAGCTTGGAATAAGTGTCCCATAACCGTGGTTATAATTTTTCCTTTATTAACTTTTATTATATGGAATTTTCACCAGGATCGTTACAATAAAAGTCGGTATCTAGTAATATGATGTTAGAATTATGTAAACAAGCTATAGTTGAAAACGAGTGATTCAACATCACTAATTCACAAATCTAATTTGATTTTTTCAAGTACACATTTATTTACCTATCCTTAGATTTTGTTAAACAAGTTGTTTGGACTACACTTCGGAATTGGTTTAGAGACTTGTTTAAAGTGTTAAATGAGTCATCAAAGATCAAATTAAGGAAAATGATATGCTACTAAGATAAAATTCTAATTTTCTAGTTTCATGTTTAATATTAGAGATTTTTAATCCATGAAATTTTAAACTAAACTATTCACTTTGAATTAGTTCTAGTTTTGTGAAAAGTTATTTTCAACAACCAAGGCTTAAAACTAGGCATATGGGTATATTGTTAGATTTATTTGGGATGTACCTATATCATAACTATGCTTAATTTTCCATTTAGGTTTGATTGGTAATAGAAATTGATCAATGAATTCATAATTTTGAAATTTTCCCACTAAGATATGTGAACTTGCACACTTAATATACTAGGAACAAGAACTCAAAATTAGGAAAATGAGGGTTTATTAGATTACTTGCTCCAAGAACTACATGGTAAAATCATTGAATGTTTTGAAAAGCCAGCAAAATTGTTTTTAAATTCTGTGTAAAAACCAACTCACATGGAAGTCAAGTGAAAGGAGGGCAAGGTTGATATTTTTGTAAATTGCATCCCATTTGAAGAAATTTAACTTGATCAATGTGAACATATATTTTGTTGATATGGGAGAGGTTAAAGAGTAAAAAAAAAACAAGGTTGACATCACGTAATACCAAAATATTGGGACCCTAAAACAAACCAAACGAGGCTAGATTGAATCCAATTGTGTGTTAAAACAATCCCATTGGGAATTGTAGTCTTAATGGTTGCTATGAAATGATTTATAAATTTATTTATATATTCCAATGTATAGTTCGTCACAAGATATATGTGAAAATAAACTAAAATCTATAATGGTTAATTTCATTTAGATTATAGATTTTATTATTATTATCTCATTTTTTATGCATGCAATAGATAATATGTGGAAAATAGAGAACAAGTAAATCAAGCACTCACAAACCACAATGAACACCAAGACATGCTATGGGAAAGTCTTACGAGAGAAAAATCAGCTGGAAGGTGAGGTTGAGTCTACTTTTTTTTTTTTGGAATGGAAATTATGCAAGTAAAAATATGACACTCTTTATAGAGCTTTCTAAGATCTATGGCTCATGGGCTACTATGAAACAAAAACCCTTTTGATATGTTGTCTCTCTCTATCCACACTTAGCTACTCTACTCTACTATAGAAAAAAATGCAAGAAAATAAAATGGAACCCCTTTTCTTCCTAGTGGTTCATATATAACATGGTCTAATAGCCAACTAGGGGTTGATATTAAATCCTTAAACTCTTAACTAGAGTTAGAAATTTAATTATTCTAGAGGTTTCTTCATAATTCCCACATGGATATTCCCTTTTTGATGAGTAACGATGGTTGACATGGTTCCTCTTGAATTATGTTGGATAATCATGATGGGTCAACTTTTAAGAGGCATAACTTTTGCATCCAAACTTTGATTAATGTAATTCTTGCACCAGTGGAAAGATCTTTGAGTGTAAAACAATGTTTAAAATCCCAATCCTCCAAACTAGCTCCTATTGATAAAAATGCTCTTGTAAGTTGATTCCTTCATTTTTTTGCTTTGAAATCATCACGATGGATGAAAAATTATATAAAGATTCAATCTAAATCATGAACATACCTTGACGATGATATTAGGCTAGTATATATTGTCGATATAAAATCTACTAACCCTAATAATCCAAACTCAATGAATAAGATTTAACCCATAATAAACTTAAAACATTGTACAATCAATATCTAATTGAATCCAAGTGAATTAATGTCATCAATTAATACTTTTATAGTGTTTGATAAATCACACTAGACTTGAGATAACTACTCACTCTATCCTCTTTTTAACATGTGATAATTTAAATGAAACCTTCGCTTTAAATGTTGCTAAAAAACCCTTCTATTGTCTTCAAAAATATATAAAATATCATATTTAATACAAAATAAACATATTGGGTTAGTATATATGAACAACATAAGTTGAAAAGGAAAAATTAATTGAATAATGTAAATGTGTAACAATAATAACGGTAGAGCATAGAAAATAACATTGTCACCCTTGCTTTAAGAAACATACAATAAAAATATGAAGAAATGAGATAAAAAAATGGAAGTGAAAATGAAATGTTGAAGACTTTGAAGAGGGGAGATATATAAACAAGTGTAATATGCAACATTGTTGCTTAGTACCTACCTCTTATGCAAAAAGTAATTATAATATTACAAAGCTTGGATCTTAATCAATGATTTGGTATAAGGGTATCATATGGTTAATGGTCCCTTATCCAATATATGAACATTATTTATATTCTTAGAAGTTAATGGAGTTCATTGGAAATGGAAAGTATGGCTTTAAAATGGTAATAAACACATAATTCCAACATTGGAGTGAAAAATTAATGCAAATTTAAAAGTTTGCAATTTTTATAATGTATACACACCTTACGTGAAAGGAATGTATGTATGAGACACGTGCTTCCTTAAGGGAAATCATGTGTACCTAGTGAAACTCTCTTTAAAATTGAATTAAGTGGAGCAAACATAGTAGACTAGATATATCTTAACCAATACAATTAGTAATGGTCAATTACGACCAAATAATGATATAATAGTTGTTGATGATCAACCCTATAAGCAATATGCTCACTAATTAATCAACATAGTTTGACGTAGAAGTGGCCTGGGGTTTTAGAAATCATATCGACCAAAAAGAATATATGATCTAGTTTGTTGTTGAGTGTTTATTTGTTGTGTTTTTGAGTCAACCTCATTTCAAGGAGAGCCTTGGTGTGCATCACTTATAAATTTAGAGAATTGAGGAAATATAGAAAGATTACAAGTTATACCCAACATGATACATTTAGAAAACCAATTTAAATTTATTTTTAAATTAAAATAAACATTGTGTTGCAACAATTTTTTTAATGTTTCTAAATAACTCCTACCTTCAGAAAAATATGTCATTTTAATCACCAAAGTTGTAATGTTGAAGTTTCTAAATTGAAAAGTGCTTTTATACCTATTTAATTCAAAGTTATTTACTTATAACTATTGTGACAACTTCATTTAATGTTAACTTTTTTTAACTAGCTAAATGACATTTTATTATTTGTTTAAGGAAAAGACTAAGACAATTAATGTTTTGCTGGAAAAGTTATTTCTTTATTGTTAATTGTGAATAATAAAATTATTTATGGAAAGTGATTCCATAAAAAAGTAAAAAGGCTGATGGTAAATGTTTTTCCAAGAACTAAAAGGTGGTTGGACAGTTGGGAACAATTATTTGCTCCTTTGGGAATAAGAGATTCATCTCGGTGAGGAATGGGGGTTCTGTTCAAAGACTAAGGAATAGAGTGGAAAGTCTAAGCTGGTAGAAAACAGTGGAAAATCTCTCAGTTGTCCTTAAAAATTTTGGTACTGACTGGAATTGGGGTCTTGAGGTCACAACAGAAATATACTGCCAACAACGAAATAAATTTTCAGATAAGTGACGTCATTTCCTCTCTTGAAGGTTGGGTGGACACCAACAACGAAATACATTTTCAGATAAGTGACTGTCTATTTAATATTATTTAGACAGAAAGATTATTTTCAAGTTGTTGTTCACAAATATTTGTTATTTAATTTCAGGAGAAATGCTATTATTTTCTTTGGAACCTTTCTTATGTTAGAAAAAGATAAATTAGGATAATTAAATAACTCATAAAATACTTGCAAGGTTTTGTGTATTACTTCTGTACGAGTTATAGATTAAACTTGTGAACATTATATATTAGCTGTAGGTCAGGTGGAAAATACAACAGATATTTGTTAGGAGTAAACCCAGTTAACCATATGGTAGTTAACTATACACAGTAAATTATTGCAGGAATTCTTTAAATCCATTAGGATGCATTTAAAAGGAACCATGACAAAGAAGTTTAAATGGAAAATAAGTAAATACCATAATTATAAATTACTGTGCAAATAAAAAAAACGAACTGGAAGAGTTACTGTCTATTTAAGCTAATGCGGAGTGAGCTGTTAGTACAGGGCACGGGGGTGAAACCCCAACCCAATACACATGGCTACCCCTATTTTATTTCTGTACACGGACTGAATTTTAGGTGGTCTGGCCACCAAGAAGCCAGTAAGAAAATTATAACTAATAGACAAAGCAAGTATCTTAAAAAAAGAAGTAGTGCTGAAGATTAAAATTATATTAAAGATAGGTACAATATATCCAATCCAAAGTTTAAACCTCAAATATTGAGCATATATACACGAAATAGAATGAACTGTGAAGCATGCTTAAATGTAAATAAAAAATTTATAACTGAACCAAATTGTTCACATATTACAAACTTCACATTTTGTAATAAGTAGTATGAATAAAACTACTGTGCTTAAATTTGTAAATACGCATGGACCATATGAAGGGACCACACCACTAATAGAGTGGAAAGAAGCCCATCCCAGCGAAGCAATAAGAAAAAAAAACTATAATGAAGCAGAATCTGCAATTTGTCGGATTAGCAAGAAGTTAAGAAGTAAAAAGTGGAGCTTCAGGGGGAGTTTCGAAAAATAAAACCACCAACATTTGATGGTGAAGTTGAGGAAGTGGCAGAGGCTTGGTTGATAAACGTGAACAAATATTTTCAGGTGTATGAGTACAACAACAACCTGAAGGCAAGATTGTCCATATATCAGTTAAGGGAGAAAGCCACTCTGTGGTGGGAAGAAGTAAAGAATGTTCGTAGCATTGAGGATCAAGATGTTACCTGGGAATCGTTTCAGCAATATTTTAAAGAAAAATATTTAACAGAACGTTTCTATGATGAGAAATCTAAAGAATTTCATGACTTGAAGCTGGGACAGATGACCATGGACGAGCATATCACCAAGTTCACCTCCCTGTTAAGATATGTCCCATACCTTCCAAATGAAAAGGCTAAGGTACAAATATTTCTGAGCAGCTTGCCAACACATTTGAAGGAGCGGATTGAATTTTTAAATCCAAGAACCATGGATGAAGCCATTCGTAAGGCACGAATGTGCTATCAGAAGTCCAAGGCAAAAGGGGAGGTTGGCAAAAGTTGGTAGCCAAGGAAAGGACATAAAAGTAGCTCCAACTTCAAAGGCACCAAAAAAAATAACTTTAAGAATTTTGCACGAAGGTTTGTCAGTAAACAATTTGGCAGAAATCATCAAAGAACCTGATGGCCAGGTGAAGAGAGGCCTACAGAGGCATTTAGCAAGCCTGAGCAAGGGCAAGTAACTAAACCACCCCTATAGTGTTGGGGGTGTGGTGAAGCACATTATTACAAAAATTTCCCACAACGAGCAAGAAGTGAAACAGTTGCAAACTTGCAGGAGGATTCTATAGTAGGCGATGTGGCGTGAAACATTCCTCGTATCAACGCGGAGTTGGAGGATCGACAGGCAGATTATCAAACAACAATGATAGAGTTGGAAGGTAAATTACTGTCTCAATCTATTTCTATTTTGGTAGACCCAAGTTCAAGTCTAAGTTATGTTAATCCCCAAATAGTGGAAATTTGTAAATTAAAAGGGCAGAAATTAAAAAACCCTTGGCTGGTATAGCTAGCCACAAGAGCAAAAAGAAAGGTAACTGCCAAAATTCCAAACTGAACATTAGAAAGTGTAGAATAGCAATTAAACGTGGATTTAAACATACTACCATTAAGGTCCTATGATGTTTTGCTAGGTATGGATTGGCTAGAAAAGCATTGGACCTTAGTGGACTGCAAGGAAAAGATAATTTATTACAGAATGTAAGATGGAACACGCAAGGAGATTCAGGGAATTAAGAAGCCGCTACAGCTACGTCCAATTACAGCATCCCAAATGAATAAATGTATGAGGAAGGGATGTTAGATATATGATATTCAGGTGGGATGTTCTAATTCCATGGAAAAGTCTCCTATGATGGAAAATATACCAGTGGTACAAGATTTCATGGATGTCTTTTTGGAAGACATACCTGGATTACCACCAAGAAGAGATATCGATTTTACCATTGAATTAATGCCAAGAGCATCACATGTGTCAAGGGCTCCTTACAGAATGAGTGTTTTGGAATTAACTGAATTAAAAATGTAGTTATTCGTTCAGAAGAAGGATGGAACCATGTGAATGTGTATGGACTACAAACAACTCAACAAGTTAACAATAAAAATAAATATCCTTTACCAAGGATTGGCGATCTGTTCGATCAAGTGAAGGCGGCCACAATATTCTCAAAGATAGATTTAAGATCTAGATATCACCAGATTCGAATCAAGGATGAAGACATTTACAAGACTGCTTTCAGTATTAGGCATGGGCATTATGAATTTGTGGTATTACCCTTTGGGTTAACAAATTCACCAGCAACCTTTGTGAGGTTAATGCATGGTATATTCCATCCTTTCTTGGATAACTTTGTACTTATATTTATAGATGACATTTTAATCTGTTCTAAAAACCAGGAAGAACATAAAGAACATTTAAGGATTGTGCTGGAAATGTTAAGAAAACACGAGCTGTACGCTAAGTTCAACAAATGTGATTTCTTCAAAAAAGAAATCTAGTACTTAGGCCATGTTATCTCAGCAGAGGGGATTGCTATTGATCCAAAGAAAATCAAGACAATCCTGTAATGGAAAGTTCCTCAAAATGTAGCGGATATTCGATCCTTTATGGGATTGGATGTGTACTATCGAAGATTTATTGAAGGATTTTCCAGAATTTATTTTCCAATTACCTCCTTGCAGAGAAAAGGAAAAGTTTTTAAGTGGACTGTTGAGTGCCAGAATAGTTTTGAGAGGTTGAAGCAGCTATTGACCACTGCACCAGTGTTGAGGGTAGCTGACCCAAACAAAGAGTTTGAAGTTTGTACAGATGCTAGTAAAGAGGGAGTTGGGGCAGTTTTATCTCAAGAAGGGAAAGTAGTGGATTTTGAATCAAGAAAGCTGAAGGAACATGAACAAAGATATTCAACCTATGATCTAGAGTTAACAACAGTAGTACATGCACTCCAAGTGTGGAGAAATGACTTGTTGGGTAAGAAATTTGTACTAAAGACAGATCATAGCAGCCTAACCAGTTATTTCAAGCAAGCTAATCTAAACTCCTGGTAGGAAAGATGGAATGCCATCTTAAGTGATTTTGATATGGACATCCAACACGTGAAGGGTAAGGAAAACCGGGTGGTTGATGCTTTAAGTAGAAAGCTACATTGTGTTTATGAGCTTTACTTCAATAAGCTTGAATGTAAATTCTTGGATCAAGTAAAAGAGGAAGCACAGAAGGACCCCGAATATCAATTCCTATGGCAGCAAATGGAAGAGGCCAGAAAGTAAGGAAATACTTCTGAATATGGAATTAATAAAGAACAAATGCTAACCTTTAGAGGAAAGTTGTATGTACCAAACCGTGTAGATCTTAAGGAGTTAATCATGGACGAATACCATCGGAATAATTACGCAGGACACCCAGGATACCAGAAAATGTTAACTGCTACTAGAAAAATATATTTCTGGTCTGGTATTCGTAAAAATATTGTTGAATATTTAAATAATGTTTGGAGTGTTAACAAGTAAAGGATTGTTGCAGCCCATATCAGTACCTGAATGGAAGTGGGAGGTCATATCCCTAGACTTCATTATGGGTTTACCAAGGTTAAAGAGGCACAATGACTCCATCATGGTGGTAATTGACAGATTGAGTAAATCTGCACATTTTATACCTGTGCAGTTTACTTATAAGACTGTACAAATAACATATATTTTCATGCGAGAAATATTCAGACTACACGACATTCCAAAAACTGTTATTTCAAACAGAGATGTTACGTTTACTTCTGCATTTTGGAAAACTCTTTTTACACGTCTGGGGACCCAAATAAAATTTAGCACTGCTTATCATCCCCAAATAGATGGTCAAACAGAGCGGGTAAACCAAGTTCTGGAAGACATGCTGCACATGTACATGATGCAGCAACCAACCAAATGGGAAGGCTACTTGCATCTGGTTGAATTTGCTTATAAAAATGGTTATCGGGAGTCCCTTAAGATGAGTCCTTTCGAAGCTCTATATGGAAGGCAGTGCCGCACAACCATAAATTGGAGCAGCACCGAAACGAAACTAATGTTGGGACCAGAAATGCTAGCTAAAATGGAATCAAAAGTAAAGAAGATAAGACAAAATTTGAAGGCTGTAGAAGATTGGCAAAAGATCTATGCAGATAAGAAGAGGACTTATCGGGAATTTGAAGTGGGAGATCATGTGTATGTGAGGATCAAACCCAAGAAAAGTACCTTGAGGTGGGCCTCTTGTGCCAAGTTGGCTCCTAGGTTCTGTGGACCCTTCCAAATTTTTGAAAGGGTAGGATCTGTGGCTTATCGACTGGCTTTACCCTGCCACATCCGAGTACACAATGTGTTTCATGTGTCCCTGTTAAAGCGATATGTGCATGATTCGAAGCACTAATACATTGGCATAATATATAGGTAGGGTAGAATTAAAAATCATAACTTGAAATATGATTTCTTTATGAAAATTTGACAAGGAGCTTTGTTGTTTGCAGGTAGAGCCGGACGACGAGTTTTTGGTCGAACCACAACACATACTTGACTGGAGAGATATTATGCTCCGGAAGCGAGTCATCACCCAAGTTAAAGTGCAGTGGAAGCACTTCGGCCCGGATGAGGCTACTTGGGAGGATGAAGGATTTGTGCGCGAGGCTTACCCAAAGCTATTTTCTGAGCTGGAGTAAACACCGAGGACGATGTTACTCTAGGGGGGAAGTTGTGACAACTGTATTTAATGTTAACTAGTTGTTAACTAGCTAAATGAAATTTTATTATTTGTTTAAGGAAAATACTGAGACAATTAATGTTTTGCTGGAAAAGTTATTTCTTTATGGTTAATTGTGAATAATAAAATTAGTTATGGAAAATGATTCCATAAAAAAGTAAAAGGGTTGATGGTAAATGTTTTTCCAAGAACTGAAAGGTGGTTGGACAGTTGGGAATAGTTACCTGCTCCTCTGGGAATAAGAGACTCATTCTAGTGAGGAATGGGGGTTCTGTTCAAAGACTAAGGAAGAGAGTGAACATTTTTTCTGAGTTGGTAGAGACCAGTGGAAAATCTCTCAGTTGTCCTGAAAAATTATGGTACTGATTGGACTTGGAGTCCTGAGGTCATATCAGAAATATACTGCCAACCTGTACCTTTCAGTGGAAGCACAGGGGAAGAGCAGGATGTCATTGCCTGTCTTGAAGGTTGGGTGGACACCAACAACCAAATACATTTTCAGATAAGTGACTGTCTATTTAATATTATTTAGACAAAAAGATTATTTTCAAGTTGTTGTTCACAGATATTTGTTATTTAATTTCAGGAGAAATGCTATTATTTTCTTTGGAACCTTTCTTATGTTAGAAAAAGATAAATTAGGATAACTCAGAAAATACTTGCAGGGTTCCGTGTATTACTTCTGTACGAGTTATAGATTAAACTTGTGAACATTATATATTAGCTATAGGACAAGTGGAAAACACAACAGATGTTTGTCAGGAGTAAACCCGGTTAACCATATGGTAGTTAAATATACACATAAAATTATTGCAGGAATACTTTAAATCCATTAGGATGCATTTAAAAGGAGCCATGACAAAGAAGTTTAAATGGAAAATAAGTAAATATTGTAATTATAAACTACTGTGCAAATAAAAGGAATGGCTTGGAAGGAGTTCTGGACATTGTCTATTTTAAGCTAATGAAGGGTGAGGTACAGTACGAGTGCGGGGTGAAACTGTCTGTCCACATATTTCACCCCTATTTTATTTCTGTACATGGATTTGATTTTAGGTGGTCCAGTCACCAAGAAGCCAGTCAGAAAATTATAACTAATAGACAAAACAAGTATCCTAAAAAAAATAAGTAATGCTGAAGATTAAAATTATATTAAAGACATGTATAGTATATCCAATCCAGAGTTTAAACCTCGAAGACTGAGCACATATACACGAAATAGAATGAACTGTGAAGCATGCTTAAATGCAAATAAAAAATTAATAACTGAAGCGAATCGTTCAGATATTATAGACTTCTCATTTCGCAATAAGTAGTATGAATAAAACTACTATGCTTAAATTTATAAATACGCATGGACCATATGAGGAAGTCTCAAACTAAATAATAAATAGTAGCCAAATCTCGTCATGGAGAAAAATGAGTTCAAGGGTTAAATTATAGAAGAATGTAGCCTATAGATAATCACAAAAGAATATTAACACGGAAAGCTTGCAGCACAAGGAGTGCGAGAAGGGCTTAACCGAGGCCTATGAAGTTGGCCGGAAAAATGTTAAACCTTTCTAGATAAGAGGAATGTTCATTACATAAATAACCCGGAATAAATAAATAAGGCCTGTCAGTTAAACCCTTAAACTGAACTGATCGAAAGAATTCGGTTATGAAGTGAGATCCTTAAGAGTACGTGTAAGAGGAATCCGATTTATTAGCAGGAAATCTGAGAAGTCTAGTAAGCGACATGAAAATTTGGTGTAGAAGACTCTGCCATTTAATAGGAGGAAACTGACCTGTGAATACCAAAAACACGGAACGGATACTGTGAGCAAGGTTTTAAGGTGCCGAATATAAATATAAACAAGACAAAGGGAACAATACTCAAATGCGGAAATAGTGAGAAGTTAAACCTATAAAAGAAGTTTCCATCAACCATCTTGACCATCGAACTGGAAGTCATGTAAATATAAAAGACTCAGAACTTAATACTATAATCTGTTAAGGGAGAAAAATCCCAAATTCGGTAAAACAAATGGAGAAAACCATAATTTGAAATTGGGAGTGGAATGATTTACCTAGCTGTGTATTGTGAAATGCATGGGATCTAGGTTGAAGGAATTTCCATGGCGGTAGAGGACAAACTCCACCAGAGACTCATCACTGTTCGCTACGGAACCTTCCTTCCACCATGTTGTAAAATTATGGGGCGTTACACCTCTATTAACCTCACAAACCAGGTTGAAACTCATTGCTGTCGGAGCCAAAGCTCGTAGACGCTGTGGTAACAAACCCTTAGAGCAGAAGAAGCTTCTCAACGAAGACACACTGACAAATGATGGTGTTAGCTAGGGTTGGCAAGGTTAACAAAGACATTTCCCGCCGAAAATGTGAACCATCGATCTTCCAGAATTCAACGGTGAAGATCTAAGAAAGGACCATTGAAACCCACAAAGGATCAGGGTAAATATTACATCTGTCCAAGAGTATAAATGCCAGTACTTACTGCATTTAATATCCAGGACGTGCCAACTTTGCCCTCAGTTGTATCAAGATTACGAATGATACATTTTGTGGGTTGGCAAATGTAAAAAAAAAAAAAAAACCATATTATAACAATAAAGTTAGCGCCAGTGCAAATATATATAAGACCTTTAATACATTATATATGAAACGATAAAGTATACCATGGCAAAGGGAATTTGTGTATGGGAGTTAATATAATCCTATAATGTTTAAGGTTTAGAATTTACATTAAAGCCATAGTTTGGTCATTTAACTTTTTGTGTTGAGACTAACCATTAGGTGTTGTAAATTTGATTTATTGAGATACAATATGGTTAATATAGTTATCAATAGAGTAAATTTTTTGTTTGTTTGTTGTTGTATGTACATTACAATTATAGTACACCCTTATACAAAAAATATGTTAAATTAATAAATATTTAAAAGAAATAACACTAATCTTTTATTATAAAAAAAATCTAAATTAAAATAAGTAACTTTTTTCTAACTATTCATAATTTAAATATATATATATTGAACTGATTTGATGTTTCTTCATATTATACATAAAAAGTTTTAAAATATAATTTCATAAGCTTCATTAAAAAAAATAAAAATTTACATGAAGAGATTTTATCATTCTTGATACATATAAATCCATAATTAAAATACATACACTTTATATTATTCAGTAAGAAGAAAATATATAATATTATTTTTGTTATTTTAAACATTATAAAAAAATTAAAATAAATAAAAGAATTATGATATCAAAGTCAAGCTAAAAACCTTAAATTATAAATAAATTCAAAAACCTTAAATTATAAATATTTTTTTAATAACTATAGTGAAAAAAAAAGTTAAACATATAATACATAACGGTAAACATCCGGAATTAACGATAAAGTTAAACCTTGGACTATGGAGTCAAGGTGCTTTTTCAGAGTCTTCTTGCATCTCACGAATGGACCAGCAGACTAGTTTATTAAACCCCCCATATTACTTACGAGAACAAGTGAAACGTATATATGCGAGTGATTCTGTTCAAAACTAAATGCACGAAGCCATGAAGCTAAGAAGTTGTCTACCGAGTCCGTGAAATAACTTGGATGGCAGAAAATTGCCGGAATTTGGTCAACTAAAACTCAAAAAATCAGGTGCTTAGAGTGTTTAGAATCTATTTCTGATGCTGGAAATGGATTCAGCACTATCAAAAACCCTTAAGGCACTCAAAATACTAAACAAGATTTGTCCATTCTGAACAAATCTTTGCCAAATTTTCTGAAAATCATTACCGAATTCTAAACGAAAACGCGGACTTTTTAGACTATGCGTGAAGCTAACAAATAAGAGGGTACTTTTCTACCCTTGGGAACCTTTCCTTGACGCCGACCAAGTGTACAAAGGAGGTCGATAAACAGGCAGGCCCAACATTGAGGACTTCATATAACTCTGCCTGGGATGAGCATACATATTAATGGGTGTGTTTATAAAATTCAAAAGAAGCATTTTCCTCCTATCAATAAAAATGAAATAATATCAAAGCATGAGTATTCAATAAACATGGTTATACTGACAAATTTACAAACTATTATGACAATTCAATCCTATAGTATTTTCTTTTTTAATTGACAGAGTGTATTTATTCCAATTTATTTTTTATTTTAGATTTGGCCTTTTCTGGTTCTTTGTAATGCTGCTTCACCCATTCCTTCAAGGCATATTTTGTATTCTTCAATTTACATTCCCAAATGAACCTCGAAGATCCTTCTATGTGATGCTGCCAGGCAGCTTTAACAATCTGATCCACAATTGGATTGCTGCGCCAAAGGGAGCTGTATTTAAAAGGCAATGGCCCCAGAGGACAGTGTGTCTCAAGGACAAGGCTTGTGGGGTAGTGGTCGGATGCCAAATAAGGAAGAATTGTAGCATAAGCTGTGGAGTACTCAGAGAGGAGAGCGATATTGATCAGAATTCTATCAAGCCGTTCCATTATGTTATCTTTGCCCAGCCTGCGATTATTCCAAGTGTATCTCCGGTTTTTTGGGATGACATCAACTAAGTCGTGCTCTTGCATGATGTCTTCCAGCTTTGCTCTGTAGGGATCATATGTAAAGACACCTCCTCTTTTCTCATTAGAATGTAATATAAGATTTAGATCTCCTCCAAGAATGATATTGCTGTTATCTTCGGCATCAATGTCTTCTTGTAGAGTGATCCAACATTGCTCTTTTTCTTTGAAATGGTTTGGTGAATAAATATTGTAGATGACTATTTGTTTATGCTCTGCTTTCTTCTCTAATGTGACTTTGATCCAAAATTGACTGATTGTATTTGATGTGCATGTCCAAACGTTTTTGTTCCAAATAGTGGTGATTCCACCGAAAGCTCCTCTTGATTCACAAATATGTCCATCATATTGTCTAAGCTGATCTATAATTCCTTTCATCTCTTGAATTCTTTGTTTAGTTTCTTGGATCATTAGAATTCTTGGCTTCTCATGATCTATTAGGTCTTTCAGAGCAGTAGTTTTAGAGGGGTGCCCCAGTCCCCTGCAATTCCATGATATTACTTTCATCATTAAGTGTGAGTGTTTCGGAGAGATGCTCATCCCCCATGCTCCTTGTGTGTTGTTTCTTTGCTGTTTTGACTCAATATATAAGTTTCTATGGGATTTTGAGTTCCCATAGCAATATCTTTTTGGGCGTTTTCATCCCTTTGCTGTTTGCCAGATTTCCTGCCCGGTCCTTTTTTTTGAGATTCTTGATTGACACCATGCTCTTTCGAGGAGCTCCTGGTTGATCGGGATGGGAGAGGTTCAAGGGAATGGGAGGGAGAGGTTTGAGAAAGGGATAATGGGATGGTAGGAGCATTTTCAAGGGAAATCAGAAGTTCATTTCACATAGTGTATTTATTATTACCTTCGAATTCTTAAAAAAAAAAAAAATCACATAGAAATGGAGAATATGAAGATCGATGATGTTATGCAATCATTTTCTCTTATTAATAAAAATGAAATATCAAAACATGAGTATTCAATAAACTAATAGTTATAATGAAAAATATACTTTTCTCACAATTTAATTTGATAGTATTTCCTTTTTCAATTGGCAAGTGTATTTATTGCTTTCCAACTGTAAACAACTTTTTTTTTACATAAAAATGGAGAATATGAAGATTGAAAATGTTATGTTTGTGTTCACTAATAATATAAGAATGAATTATCAAATAAGTAATATAAGAATAAATTATCAAAGTATTATTATATAAATAATTTGATTATCATAAATTTCTTAAAAAGATAAGAATTATTAAAGTATGATTACACATTGAGTTAGAGAAAATAATTTGATTATTATATTTTTCTTAAAAACAAATTTTTTTCATATTTTTTAATTTATATTGTTTATAAATAAATTTAATTAACAAAATTTTAACTATATGACGTTTATGTTTATAAATAAGATAAAGATTATCAAAATAATATTAAAATTAAGTCAAATTAAATAATTTGGTTATCATAAATTTCTGAAAAAACAAATTATTTTTTTCATTATTTTTAATTTATAAATTATTATATTTATATAATTAAAAAATTATTATTAATTTACATTATTTATAAATAATTTTAATTAATAAAATTTATGTTATTCATTTTTAATAATTATATTATCAATAGTAAATAAATATTATATATAATTATTTACATTATTTAAATAATAAATAAATATTATATATAATCATATACATTATTTAAATAAAATAATAATTTTAACGATGAATTATTCAACTATGTAACCAAAGTTTATGATTGCTCAACAATACTATCTCTCACTTCAATAAGTAAAATCATTTCAGTAAGCAGCGTGTGATTATCCTTTTATGTTATTTTACTTTTATGAATTAAATCTCTTAAAAAGATAAGAATAATGAAAAAAATTAAAATCATTTCAATAAGTAGCATGTTTTTTAAAAGATTTATGATAATCAAATTATTTATATGATAATACTTTGATAATTTATTTTTATATTGTTTATTTGGTAGTTCATCGTTATTACGCATAACATCATCAATCTTCATATTTTATATTTTCCATTTTATGTGCATTTTTTTTTTATAATAATGGGAACATAGTAAATACACTTGTCAATTAAAAAAGGGAATACTGTCGGATTGAATTGTCAGAAGAGTTATTATATTTGTCATTATAACCATCGGTTTATTGAATACTCATACTTTGCTATTTCATTTTTATTGATAGGAGGAAAATGCTTGTCTAACATCATCAATCTTCATATTCTCCATTAAGAGATTTATGATAATCAAATTATTTATATAAAGATATTTTGATAATTTATTCTTATATCATCAATCTTTATATTCTCCATTTTAATGTGATTTTTTTGTTTATAGTTGGAATGTAATAAACACACTTGTCAATTAAAAAAGAGAATATTATTGGATTGAATTGTCAAGTAGTTCTTATATTTGTCATTATAACTATCAGTTTATTGAATATTCATGGAATATTCATGCTTTGATATTTCATTTTTTTATTGATAGGAGAATCAGTTTATTAATAGGAGAATCAGTTTATCCAATACTCATGCTTTGATATTTCATTTTTATTGTTAGGAGAAAATAATTGCATATCATCTTCAATCCTCATATCTTTCATTTCTATGTGAATTTTTTGTTTAGAGTTGGAACCTAATAAATACATTAGTCAATTAAAAAATAATGATTATCAAAATAATGTTAAAATTAAATTAAATAATTTGATATCATAAATTATTTTTTTTTCCATTATTTTTAATTTATAAATTATTATATGTATATTATTAGAAAAATATTATGAATTTACAGTATTTATAAATAATTTTAATTAATAAAATTTTGTGTTATCCATTTTCAATAATTATAATTTCAATATTCATAATCATTTACATTATTTAAATAATAAATAAATATTATATCTAACCATTTACCTTATCTAAATAATAAATAAATATTATATATAATCCATCACAATATTTCAATAATAAATAAATATTCTATAATCATTTACATTATTTAGTTCTCTTTGCGCATCCTCTGGAGTTTGAACCGAATCTCTTAACCAGGTCTTATCAAGGTTATTCCGAAGAATGCAAATTATAATTTTAATGATAAATTATTAAACTATGTAATGAAATTTTAAAGTTTATTATGATTGCAAAACAACGCTTTCCATCACTTTGATAAGGAAAATCACTTCAATATGTAGCTTGTGATGGATCTTTATATATATATATATATATATATATATATATATATATATATATTTATATATATTTATTTATTGAATTAATAATGAATTCTATATATTTTTAATGTTTTATAAAGAAAATAAATTTAAAATGGTGCTTTCAAGATACTCTGATGTTATTTAAAACATTTTCTCATGATAATACATTTTAATACATGTGATTTTCACTAAAAGTTTGTATACACATTTTATGGATCACAGAAGCCAAATTCCTAAGATAAATAATTAATAAAGATATTTGGCAATTGGAAGATTTTTTAATTTTATTTTATTTTAAATAATGAATCATATCTATATATTAAATTTTATATTGCATAATTAATTTATGAAGATATTTAGATAATAGTTTTTAATTATGATAAAGTCTATGAAATTAGTTTAATAAACTATAATTACCAATAAAAAATTAGAAACACAAATTTAAAAAATTTAAAAATTAATTTTAAATTTCCTAAAAAATAAATTTGATATTTAATTTTTGAAAGAGTTTAATAGATTTTGCAAATAGTTTTCAAAAATTTGTAAACTAATTAGGATCAAAACATTTTATCCAAATTGATTATAATATAATTGCCTTCTACAGATATAATAAGGTAAGAATACATAGTGAAGTTATTATTGTAAAAATTTAGTTAAAAATAAAGTGTTTTTTCTTTTCAAAATTATATGTGTATTAAGTAATGTGAGTTTTCAGATGATTGGTACTCTTAAATTTTGGTTTGAGTAGTGATTTAGAGGAATCTAAATTATGGCAATCACTAGATAATTATAATAACCCTTTACTCAAATGGCATTGATATTATATTTTTTATTTTAATTTTAAAAATTTTAAAAATTATTTTAAAAATTAAATTAAATTAAATAATTATTTAATTTTAGCTTAATTGAAATAATGAAATAAAAGTAAACCATTTTATTAATTCAAAATAATTTAACTGAAATAGCTAATATTAAATCAATAAAATATTTTAGAATTATTTCCATCCAATTTTAGGAATTTACCATTAATTTTGATATGATGTGACTGGTGCTGAGAGAAGAGTAGAAACTGTTTTCCCTGCCGACATCAAGAACCATTCTTAACATCCCCCAAATCGTGGTGTGGTCAGTGAGGCGAAAAATGGAGATCACGGACGAGGACATACGAAACTGACAGAGTTTGTATCACGGGATGAGGAGCCTTGGAGGGTACATCGACTCTTGGCTCGTGAGAGATCTGCTACACGGAACAACCGGTTCGGTTCGATCTAAACAATCTAATAATTGTGGTCAAAATCATGTTTAAAAAGTGATCATTTCCCTAGCAAAAACCGAGGGTGGGAAGCTTATCAAAAGTGAGTACAGAAAGGTTGAAATTGTGTTAGACGGTTCCCAGGTTCAAATGGAGTTTAGGTCTCGGGCTAACAGTATGTTCTCCCTTAGAAAAAGTGAGCACCTAAAGGTGGTCAATCAAAGCATGGAATTGCCAAATCTGCTAGTTAAGTACAAGGGGTCAACCCTATCAATTCCCTACTATAAAGCAAGGGGAGAACCGTGGTCAAATTGGGTGGTGCTGTTGTTCCGGATTTTAGCACAAAGATGAGGTCTACGTGGAGATCTGTAATCTCCACGGATAAATATGATGCAACGTGGATGGACAGAGGTGGTGTCAATTCATGGATTGATAACAAACTAGTATATTAATAGCAAGATGATGGACCTTGGTTCAAAGGCCATCCTTCACTCAGAAACACCTGTGGTTGTGGCTATCCTAGGTATCTTGTTGTGTGATGGGAAGGATTTCATGAAGCTTTGAATAGGTCAAAGATGTGATATTGGCTGGTTTTAACAGAGCTAATAGCAGGACTTGAGATTGTATTGACTGAGTGAGTGAAAGTAGCAATCCCACCACTAGCATTTTGGCCGGATACAAATGCAATTCTTATGAACGAAGAGAAGCTGTAACTAGTTAAGATGGGGGGTGGATCAACAAGAAAAACTTCTTAAATGTATACTACGATGGTTGCTGGTAGTGGTTCATCATCTCGGTCAACAATCTTCTCTATATATACATCACTAGCTAAGCCCGGTTCTGGGTAAACTACTAGATAAGCTGCTACTCATTTTTTTATGCTGGTACTAGATCAAGGTCAACTACTAGCTATGTTATTGGCTTTGCTCTTTTTCCTTTTATGCTTATGGGTATAGAACTGCAGGATTTTTTTTTTAAATGGGGTGTGAAGCTTCTAGCTCTACACATCAAGGAGATCTATAACAATCAATCAAGGTAGCTTTCTGGTTGAATGGAAAACTAGTGTTGTTATACCTCTTCACAAAACCAGAGACATCAATCGCCCATCTAACTACTATACTATTATGACCAACCTTCTTCTTGGAAAACTTTTTGGGAGCATGCTAGAGTACAGAATGAGCGAGTGGTATCAAGGTCAAATACTAGCTATGTTACTGGCTTTGCTCTACTTGCTTTTATGCTTATGGGTATAAAACTGCAGGATTTTTTTTAAAAATGGGGTGTGAAGCTTCTAGCTCCACACATCAAGGAGATCTATAACAGTCAATCAAGGTTGCTTTCTGGTTGAATGGACAACCAATGTTTGTATACCTCTTCACAAAACCAGAGACAACAATAGCCCGTCTAACTACCGTACTATTATGATCAACCTTCTTTTTGGAAAACTTTTCAAGAACATGCTAGAGTGAAGAATCAACGAGTGGGCAGAAAAAGAGGGAAAAAGAGCAAAGGGGCAAGCTAGATTTAGGCCTAAACATTCTACCATTGCTAATTACATCACTCTAAGACATCTCATCGAAAAAGTTTGGGATAGCCAAGGTGGGGAAGCATTTTGTTGCTTTGTTGACTTCAAAAAAAGCCTTTGATATTGTCCCTAGAGATAAGCTATGGGACAAATGGAAGAACTAGGGGTCCCAAAGGAATATAGAGCATATGTTCATAAGCTTTATGAATGGGTTAGAGCCAAAGTGAGAACGAAGGAAGGCATGTCAGAATGTTTTGATAGTGACATAGGAGTCAAACAGGGATGTACTCTTTCCCACACATTATTTGCTCTATATATTGATAATATTGAAGAGTGGATAAGCAATAGCAAAGGGGAAGCCATCCAATTAGTAAAATATGTGGCGAAACTTCTTTTCAGGGAAAATTTCAGGATGGAAGTTTATCTTAAAGTTTAGAAACATTGGCGAATCTTGCAAGTCCCCAATATGTAAATTGCAAATTTTTTTTATGATATTTTGTAAAAATATTTAGGTTTATAATTATTTTATATAAGTATATATAAAAATTTGGCGATTTTATGGTAAAATAATTCTATACTATAAAATTTGGGCGAATCAATTTTCAAAAAAATGGAAATTGGCGAATATTTTTTTTTGGAAAATTAACCCACCTGCGAATATTAGCCCCTAAAATTTTCCCTGCTTCTTTTATACGCAGATGCCCTTATTCTTATTGCTAAATCTACACTAGGTTTGAGAAAACACTTGAAAGATATGAAACACTTTTGTCAAGAGGTGGGAATGTAGGTAAATACTAACAAAACTAAAGTCATGATTTTCTCTTTGAAAAGAAAGAAGTGACATGCTACTTTTCTCTTTGACGGTAGCCCCTTGAAGGTTGTAGATGAGTACAAGTATCTAGGAATCGATTTCCACTGTAGGCTCAACTGGGAGACATGTAGATAAAAAAGAATCGAAGGAGGGTTGAAAGATTCATATCTTCTTCAGAACATATGTAGAAAAGAAAAACTATGGGATTGGAAGACTAAGATGACCCTCTTTGGTTTATTAGTGGTGCCAATTATCCTCTATGGGTGCAAGATATGGGGTAGCAACATGTCAATCCACAAATGGTGAAAAATAGAAAGAATCCAAAAGCATATAATCACAAGCAAACTCAAAGTCAAATCAACGAACCCATATGATATCCTTTTAGTGGAGGTTGGTATGTTTCCAATTGAGGCTTCAACAATCATTCATTTGATAAGTTACCTAAAGAAGGTTGAAAATATGGATAAACATAGATGGCCCAAATTCGCTGTCAAAGAAGAGCTAAATCAACAGAAAAATACATAAATGAAGAAAAATAAAAAGTGGGTGGGAAAATGGGACATAAGTCTTCCTGAATTTCCTCAGGCTAAAGAGGAGATAAAAAAGTGGGTGTTAGAAAAATTGAGGGCTGTCATGTGGAAAAAACAGGTAGGCAAGAAAAAAGCATATTATGTCAAAGAATTTAACCCTTCGTGGAAGCATGATGATAAAGAATATTTGAGTTCCTCAATCAAGGGAAAAGCTAAAATCTTAATTTCATAGCTGAGGACCAGCTCCCATCATCTAAGATGTGAAACTAGTAGATGGACAATTCCTAAAGAATATTGGGAAGAACGAACTTGCATTTTTTTGCAGCAGAGGGGTGGTGGAAACAAAATGTGTAATATTCCAAATTAGTAGTTGGCTAATTGGAATATTAATTTTGATTTATTTTGGAATTTCCTAATGTTGGGTGGAAATAAAGTGGGTAGGGGACCCACAACTAATAATTAAGTCAAATAAAGTATTTTCCTAAAGTCCCTAAGGGAAAATTGCGGCTCTAAGTGGTGGGGTCGAATTGGCCTTAGGTGGCAGCATAGAAGAGGCATGAAAGCAACATCGTGAGATTGGCTAGAGGAAGACAACCTGTGACTGGTCAAGGAGAGGCAGCGCAGGCCAAGGTGGGACCCAAGGCATACGTTGGGTATCAATGGATAAAAGGAGGAAGGGAAGGCTCATTTGGATTCGTTCATTCATTCAACTATTTTCTTCTTGTCATTTTGATAGAGCACGCTTGAGTTGGAGAGCCAAGTCTGCAGTACTGTTTAGCACATGAGATCATCAAGCAGAGATCTCAACCTCTGACTTGGGGGACCTCGAGTGCCCACTCAGGAGAGGAGTCTTTTTGTGAGGGAATTTTCTACCAGCAACATTAGGAGGAAGCATAGCCATTTCTGGACTGCGCAGAGGAGGAGCAGACTGCGCGGTGGAGGACGCAGTGTAGTGAGGAGTTTGAGTCGGTAGGTTGGAGAGAAGGGAATTTTCATCAGGAGATTTATTGCAACATTCCGGAGACATTTATGAGCATATTCTTCTAGTGGTTTGATATCCCACAACAGTTCATTATGCCAAGCCCAAGAGGGCCAATTTCTGAAGTCAAAACTAAGACAAACCCTTTTCTAGGTTTTTCTGGGTTTATTGAGGAGAGGCCAAGATTAATTTGGAAGAATTTTTTGGGTAGAATTAAGAGGTAACACCAGGATCCCAACTTAGCCAACAACTAGAGGAGTTAGGGGAAAATTAGATAGAAATTTCGAGTTCAATATTTGGAAAAATCATTCATGGGTTATTTTGGGTTTCTTGAGCGGAGACCGTGTTTAAAAGCCCAAAATTTTTTGAGCATTATTCCAAGCCCTAGCAGTGGATTCAGTGGAGCAGCAGCAACATTTCTAGGCTAGGTAGCGCAGAGACAGAGCCACTTAGAGCCACATCCAACAGGAGATTTAGCTTGGGTTTGAGTTGTTCTTCAACATGCTTTGAGAAGGCCCAGGTGTAAGCTTTCCAACACCACTATTGTACTCATTCCATTCAATTTAATAAAATGGCTCAATAGTTGTTTTTGGCTCCAGTTTACATGTTTTTATGTTGTATTTTCTATTGCTGTAGTTTTTAGTCTATTTGCACTTTTGTTACTGTTAATCCCAATTTGGGATATTACAGAATGACAATTTATCAAAGAGTATGCCGTGTATGAAGGTATTAGTCATCAATTTGATAGCAGTCTGAAGGTGAATAGTCTCAATGAGCTTTTTGAGGAGCCACGACTTCATAAAATAACAAATTTATTACTCCAGATCCATAACAACAGAATCAGCATGGGAAAAATATGAATATGGTTTAAATGTTAGTTGGTGGACCCTTATACTGTGAGGTATCGTGGACATCATTAAAAAAACCATCCGTTCATTCATTCATTCTTATGAAGCTCTAAGTCTTTAAGAATTGGGAGAATTCTGTCGTAAACACTAACATTATCCATAGTTCAACCAACGAGATAAGTAAGAAAAACTTTTAGATCGTTTTTTTAGTTGTTCCTAAAAGAAATTAGGAGTGATTTGTGTGTGCCATTTGTGCTGCAAATTCCTTGATGATGAGGTTTTGAAAGGCGTATCTATTTCTTCCCAAAAATTGTTGGATATGGGATTTCTCTACAAATACGGCTTACCACAATTTTCTTTTTGAGGAGGCACGACTTCATGAAATAGAAAATTTCTTACTCCAGATCCATAACAACAGAATCAACATGGGAAAAATATGAATATGGTTTAAGTGTTAGTTGGTGGACCCTTATACCGTGAGGTATCGTGGACATCATTAAAAAAACCATTCGTTCATTCATTCATTCTTATGAAGTTCTAAGTCTTCAAGAATTGGGAGATTTCTATCGTAAACACTAACACTATCCATAGTTCAACCAACGAGATAAGTAAGAAAAAACTTTTAGATCTTTTTTTTAGTTGTTCCTAAAAGAAATTAGGAGTGATTTGTGTGTACCATTTGTGCTACAAATTCCTTGATGATGAGGTTGTGAAAGGCGTATCTATTTCTTCCCATAAATTGTTAGATATATGGGATTTTTCTACAAATACAACTTCCCACAATTTTTTGATGAAAGCATTGAATTCACAAAGATTATGGGAATATTGCAAATTCCTAGATGATGAGGTTCTGAAAGGTGTGTCTGTATCTTCCCAAAAATGGTTGGATATGGGATTTTCCTACAAATATGGTTTACCACAAATTTTTGATGAAAACATTGAATTCACAAAGATGAGAACACTGTAATGAAGATCTAGAGAGGCCGAATACTTATCATCAACTTGGAAAAATACTTATCATCAACTTGTTGACGATTACATAAAAAAATGGAAATATTGCAGTGAAGGTCTTGAAAACCCAAATACTTAGCTTCTTGTTGATGATGACATCAAAAAGTTTCTGCAATACTTGATATAAATTAAACTTGGTTGTCAAAATATAAATCTATTAAATAAACTATTGTCTTGTTCCACTAGATATCAAACTTATAGTCTAGGAAATATGGCAAGTGGGGCAACAATTTAAGAGATTAGCATCCCTACACTTGAATTCTTCATATTAAACCTTATCCTAACTTAAAGAGTTGGTTTGAATTAGTTTAAACATAAGTAGATCAATAATTATTATAAAATCATTATTCAATAAATCATTTTTATTTTTCAATTAGTTATATAAAAAAATTACATATTAAATTAATTAATTAATTTTATTCTTTAATTAATATTATAAAAAATTATATATTAATTCAATTAATTTATTCTTCAAATGGAATCCTTTGGAAATTTTTTGGATTACATATATGGTAGCATCACTATAAGGGAAATTTTGGATTACATATATGGTAGCATCACTTTAAGAGGTTCATAAGGCGATTTCAAGGTTTACTCTTAAATGGTATTTAATTATTTTTCAAATATCCATTTTCATATTTTTTTAGTTTATAGTTGTAAGGTTCAGTTTAGAAAAAAAATGGATTACATATATGGTAGCATCACTTTAAGGGGTTCATCTTTTATAGTTATAAGGTTTAAGGGGTTCATATAATGATCTGAAGTCTACTCTTAATTAGTATTTAATTACTTTTCAAATATCCATTTTCATATTTTACAGTTGAGGTTCTCCATATTAAGTTATTAATTAAGAGATTCAACCAATGTTTAATTTATTTTTGGAATTTATTAATTTATTTATTTATCATAATTTTATTTATATGTTGAGAATTGCACATATCACATTTAAATTGATATATAAATTTTTTCTTATTGATTTTGTAAATTTCAAAATAAGTTTATAATTTTTTAAGATTGATAAATGATTTTTACTAAATTTCATATATAGATATATTTTTCTTTAATAATGCTAATTTTCTTTTTCAACCTCTACTTTGCGATACCATATCCTTGCACATACTTGTTTATGTAATAAAAACATATTGTTAAAACACTAAATAAATTCATATATGTCAAATATTTAAAGAAAAATGCTCATGCTCATCAAATATTGAAACACTAAGAAAACGCTGATACTCATATCAAATATTGAAACTCCAAGAAAATGCTCATACTCATATCAACAAGTTCATGAGCGCATTTTGTTATCCAAGCTTGGACAAGCATATCAAGTTCCATCAAGATTGTGATTGTGCGATGCCCAATCCATGTAGACAGTTAGTGCACACAAACATCGAGAGTTTCTCACATTCTAGTTGCATTCGTACATCCAATTTGTTGGGTTTTGCAAACCGTCGCTTTCACGCACCTTTATTTTTGCTAGTGTCATTTTCATGTTTTCGGTTGTTACTTTTCTTTGCCTTCACTTTAATTAGTGTCATTTTCATGTTATATTTTCTCTGGCATGTGTTACTTTCACTATCATCCACATATCGCAAGAGTCGTTCACACTTTAGCAATTGGCATCTTTTCGGATGTTATTTTTCGCACAATGTATGCATGCTTGTTCCGGTGGTTTCAAGGGGTTACCTTTGTGTGAATGAGATGGTCTAACTATGTAAACATCAGTCACACTCATTTCCCAAAGTCTTAATCATTGTCGCACAAGTGCCATCACGATCGTCGCAAAGTGTACCTTTAGTGTCGCACTTGTCGTAAAGTCATCGCAAGGTTATTTTCAACATGTCCAGATAATCTATGTTGTTGTGTCGTCAAAGTGTTTCAAGTGTGTGATCACTATCAAGTCATATCATTGTTCACATCAGTCTCTTCGGTCCCACACTTAGCCAATTTTCAAAAATTTCCTAGAAACCTAGCCTCATTTGGCCTTCCTCAATTGTGCACTGTGCAGTTCCAACCCTCAAGCTACATCCTTGCCCTTGACACTACACAATGCATAGTTCCTTCCTTCTAGTACTACGTAGTTCACAAATTCAATGCTCAAGCCTGACCTTGCCTCCCAAAATTGCGCAATTCAACTTCCTAGCCTGGCCTCAATTGCGCACTGCACAATCTCTAGCCTCAAGCTCATGCCTCGAGCTCCTACACTGCACAATTGCGAAATGGCCCAATCTCCTCTGCCTCTTAGAACTGCGCAGTTTTCCCAAGCAATGCAAAACCCCGCAACTGAGCATATTGAGTCCAGAAACTGCGAAGTTTGTCTCCCCAGTCCTATCTGAACTATGCACTGCATAGTCTCAAGGCTCAAGCCTCATCCACGATCTCTTGAATTTCATAATTACGCAATCAAATGGGTTCATATTCCCTCTAAAACTTCTCAATTGTGTTAAACAGTGCAAAATTTCTCATCCTGTCACCTTGAGCTCATATACTGCACATTTTTATTCCTCAACCCAACATGAACTCCACATTGCATACCCTCAAGGCTCAAGCTTCATCCCTGATTTCCTGAGCTATGCAACTACGCAATTACTGAGCCACTTTCCTAACCTCTCGGTAGAAAATCTAACAAAGAGATTCAAACTGATCTTGTAATGTACTAAAAAAAGATATTGAATCCTTCTACAATTTATGGAAAAAAAACACGATCTCACAATCACATAACAGGTAAGAAAAAGAGACAATCAATCACACAACATAATATGTATCTGGGGAAATCATATTGCCTAAAACCCCGCTATATGCATATTGTATAAATTCAATATCATGAAACAATTCAATGCTTTCTCTTAGAGAAATTTATGCACTCTGCCAATTGTCTCACTCTGATCTAGGGAAAATCAACCAATTACTTAGCAAATTCTCAGCCTCTTCTCAACTTGCCTTTCTCACACATTCTTGGATTAATTAAGCCCCTATTAAATAGGAAAATACTTCCAATTGAATGAGCAATGCTTCCTTGGCCTCCACATGATTCTATAATTGACCTGTACAATTTTCTTATTATACAATTGATAGTTATCTTCCCTTTAACCTCAGTCTCAACTAGTCCTTGCTTATAATTGAAATGCAACAAATATTTATAGAGAATTATCAGTTAACTAATTGATCATTACTTTTGAATTAAATCATATTTAATTCACTTAACCTCTCACTAGCTCATCACTGAGTTAGAACTAGCTAAACTGATTTTAACTCAATTTCTTGAGTTAACTAATTACAACTCACAAATAACTGTAATTGGACCCACTTAAATCATGGAAAAATCTACATGCATCCTATCTTACCCTCAACTCTAATTTCCTAAGAAAACTCAGTCATTCTGACTTAGTTAACTAATACAAGTTGTCATGAGATGAAATTACAATTTCTCTTCCAATTTAATTAAGGGAAAATTAAATCAGAAGCCCCCTTGGGGTGCCATTTCTTGGTACCATTTCAACACTCCTTATCAACAAGAAATGGATTATATACTACCCTGATCCTACATCTCTGGAATTCAAATTTTCTTCTTGCCAGTGCCTTCGTCAAGATGTCTGCATCCTGCTCCTCCAAGGGAATTTACTATAATGACATAATATGGCTCTGAGCACAATATCTTAGATGGTGATACCAGATATCAATATGCTTGGACCTATCATGGAATACTGGATTAACCGAGAGTTTGATGCAACTATGGTTATCACAATGTATCACCGTTAGATCCGTCTGTTGAACAAACCAACAAGTATCTTCCTCATCTAGATGGCCTCGTATGGTGCCTGACTGGCTGCCATGTAATCTTCCTCTGCTAAACTGAGTGCAACCACTCTCTGTTTCTTGCTATACTAAGAAACTAATGCTAATCCTATGCTGAAAATGCCTCCTGATGTTCTCTTCCTATCAGATGGAATCCCTGCCCAATCTGCATCAGTGAAGCCTTGAAGCTTCACTCCCTATGTTCGTCTGTACCATAATCCATACTTTGTAGTGCCTCTGAGATATCTCAACACATGCTTTCCTGCCTTCCAAAAGAGATCGGTAGGCTTAACCATAGATTGGCTCAGTTGGTTAACTGTGTAGCATATGTCAGGTCATGTGTTCACCAAATACATGAGTGAACCTACAAGCTACCTGTAAACAGTAGCATCCACTACTTCGCCCAAAGTAGCATCCTCCTTCCTCCATTTTCTTGCAACATGAGTCTCCATGGGTTTTTTTCCCACCATGTGGAACTTCCTAAGAATCTCCTTGGCATACTTTCCCTAAGATACAAATAGCTTCCCATATCTTTTCCATATTTCCAATCCAAGGAAATAGTGCAAAAGCCCCATGTCCTCAATCTCAAATTCTCTTGCAAGATCATCTTTGAAATACTTTATGAGTTGCTCGTCACCTTTCGGTATCATATCATCAACATAAAGTACAATAATAAAAAGCTTACCATCAACCACAATATGATATAGTTTTGCATCCGCTTTACTCTTAGTGAAGCCCAACCCGGTGAAATAGTTGTCAATCCTAGTGTACCAAGAACGAGGTGCTTTCGTCAGCCCATAAAGTGCTATCTTGAGTCTGAACATATATGACTCCCTATCTAAGGTCTCAAAACCTTCCAGCTACTCAATGTACACTTCTTCCTCAATAACTCCATTGAGAAAGGCTATCTTTACATCCATCTAATGTATCTACCATCCCATCCGTGATGAGAGTGCAAGGATGGATTTAATAGATAAGTACCTTGTGACTTGTGAAAAAGTATCATTATAGTCAATCCTCTCCACTCGAGAGAACCCTCTTGCCAAAAATATAGCCTTGTGTTTCTCTACAATCCCATATGTTGCCCGCTTCACCTTGTAGACCCATCTAGATCCTACAACTAACTTCCTCACTGGTCTTGGGACAACTTCCCATGCACCGTTTCTAATGATGGAGTCATACTCCTCAACCATGGAGGCAACCCACACTTGTTGTTGCACTACTTCCTCAAAGGAGGATGGTTCTATCTCAATACCTTCGCTCATTAGAGCCATTTATCTAGTGTATCGCTTTGGGGGCCTTCTCTTCCCGCGTTGTGATGTGGGTACTCCCACATTCTCTCTCACATCCTGTCTACCATTCTCTGTTCCTTTGCTTGTGGCTACTCCACATCCTGAGGTTCATCCTTTGGATTAAATGCAACTCGAGCTACCTCTCAAGGGACAATCACATGGCTTTGTCTTCATCAAATTTCACATCTCTTTTGACGACTGTCATCGTCTGTGCTGGAAAGTACACCTGATAGTTGTGAGGTGTATCAATATACCCCGTAAATATCCCCAACTTTGTTGTTGTCTCTAACTTCTTTCTGGTATCTTTGGTCACATGGAAATAACATATGAACCAAAAATTTTAAAATATGACACATATGGTCTCTTAATTGAAAAACCCTCCTCTGGTGTACTCATCCCAAGTATTCTACGAGGACTTCTATTCTGCACAAATATTGTTGTATTGCATACTTCCACGATGCAATGGTAGGCCTCAATCATGTAACATAGCTCGTGCTTCTCCCACAATCATTCTATTCTTTCTTTCTACAACCCCATTCTGTTGTGGGTTATGAGGTGCAATCAATTCTCTTCGAATTCCTTCTGAGGCACAAAAGTTCTTGAATTTGTTAGAGATGTATTCTCCACCATTGTCTCTCCTCAAAGCCTTCACCTTCTTCACTGTATCTTTCTTGAAAAGTGCCTTGAAATAAGAAAACTTGGAGAACATCTGATCTTTCTTCTACATGAATAAAATCCAACACTTTCTTGAAAATTCATCAACAAAAATCACATAATACTTGTGCTTTGTTGTGGAAGCTGTCGAGAACCACCCACACACGTCTGGGTGAACTCTATCAAGGATCGCCTTGGCTCGACTTTCCTTATCATGCTTCAGGGGAATTTTGAGGTCTAAAATGAGCCTCCTAAGGAAATTATAAAATAAGATTTGATTGCATCATCAAATTTTAGATTAAAAAAAAAAAAACAAAACAAAAAAACAAAAAAAAAACCTCCTTTTTAAACTCGTATTTTGAGCTTATCTCCCTAAGGTTTTACTTAAATTTTGAGCAGGAATACTCGTTGGATGCAAAATTTAATTCCTCATCCAAGAAGTACCCATGTTACATACTTTTGATGGAATTTTATACACTAAAAATGAGAAATACATAAAAAATGTGATTATAATAACATTTTTTCATGTATTTCTCCTTTTTCGTGTAGCAGTGTTCATCAAACGTATGCAACATGTTTTCTAGATGAGGGTAAATTTTGCACTTGTATTTCAAAATTTTAAGGAAGATAAGTTGAAAAAGTAGTTTTATTATTTTATTATTTTTTAATATTTTTACTTTTTTACTCCAAAAATGGTGAATCACCCCCCATGGTTAACATCATCATCTTGAATCCTATTGGTTCTTATAAAGTTGATTTTGGTTTTACATTTTTCTTAGGAGGTCCATTTTAGACCTCAAAATTCCTCTAATGAAAGGTGGCTTTGGTATGCTTCCACAATGTACACCCTTTTCATGTATCTCTCTGCGCAAGTGCACCCTTTGGAAGTCCTGTAGAAATTTGTTGCATGATACTCAAAGCGTTGCGATGTAGATGACCCAACCTCCTCTGCCATAACTCACTGATGTCTCGAATTTCCACCTTCTTTTTTTTACTGATCAGTGTTGCACAGTCCTCTACATCTAGTTTATGGAGATTCTTTACTCGAACCCCAATCTTTTTAACCTATCTCGTGGCTTTTTGAAGAAGGAATTCCTTTCCTTCACTGAAGATCACATCATAGCCAATATATTCCAATATAGAAAAAAAATCGTAATTCTTCTTTAAACTAGGAAAATACATGAAACATTTTAATGTGAGTGGATTACTTGACTCCCTTTGAAAGGTAGTTGTACCTACACTGGTAGCGTTATACCTCCCGTCGTCACCCTTCTCGATGTGCATCTGGAGATACTTATCCTCCAAGCTACTAAAGAATTATTTGTTGCTGATCCTATGGAATGAAGCTCCACTATCCAAGTACCACACAAAACCCATCACCGATGACACCTTGCATGCGATGAGGGTGAAGTCCAACTCGAACTCTGAAGCCAATGCTTCACCTGCTACTCCTCCCGAGGCTTTCTTTATTTTCTTCTATTGTGGAAATTTTTTGGCATAGTTTCCATGCTCATGACAGTTGAAACATTTTACCTTTGAAAAGTATCACTTCTTGCCTGCCTTGATGGTCTCAGATTTGGAATGGGATGCCTTCCATTTTCCTTTCTTCACCTTGCCAGCCAAGGCATAGTTCTCCTCATCATCAATCTTTGATGAGGATCCATCTCTGATGCTTCGCTGAATTTATTCTTATGCCATATCAGACCATAATCGCTCCCAATTCAGTAACTTCTCCCTCCCATTAATAGAGTCCTGGTATCTATGCCAACTATTCAGAAGGCCTAGAAGAGCTAGGCTCACCAAATAATCCGAGGTAACAGTGATCCCAATGCTTCCAAGCTCATATCAACACTAAGTGAACTTTATCAAGTATTTATGAATCATTTCACCCTTCTCCATTTTGATCTTCTAGAGCTTTTCTTTCAGCACCAACTTCTCATGGTCCCTACTATTATGATACAAATCTGTCAAGGCTTTAGACATCACATATGGAATCGCATTCCCATGGAGACTCGAGATAATATGGTCTCAAGCTCCCTCTAACAAGATCCTTCTCGCCTTTTCTACATTACTCTTCCATGCATGAAGAAGTGAGCATTTGATGTTGTGGGATGCGAGACATCAATATCTATGAACGCCTTCAGTTCATTTTCCTAGAGCATTGCCTCCATATTATCCTTCCATGAAATATAATTCGAATTTCTGTTGAGTGCATATTCGAGTCTCAATCCATTGAAAGACATCTTGATCTGCTGATGGACCCCGAAGAATAAATATGAAAATTTGAACTTGATCAAAAAAAACTTTGTTCTTCTCTTTTTATTATGATTCCTGGCACTCTGATACCATGTAGAAAATATAACAACGAGATTCAAATGAATCTTGTAATGTACTAAAACAAGATACTGAATCTTTCTACAATTTTCGGAAACAAAACATGAGTGCACAGTCACATAACAAATAAGAGAAAGAGATAATCAATCGCACAACACAAGATGTATCTCGGGAAAGCACGTTGCCTAAATCCATGCTATCTGTATATTTTATAAAGTCAAGATCATGAAACAATACAACGCTTTCTATTACACAACATTTTTTCACCTTCCCTGCAATCCCCATCCTGCACATTGGAGGACCGTTTCTGTGACTTATATGAAGTGTCATGCCTTGAAAACAGTGTCATTGCATCCCTTTCCATGAGAAGAACATTTCTCTATTGACTATTCCTGGAACAGACTATCAAAAACACATGCTTTTGGGTTGGCACTGGTAGGCAGTTATGGCCTCGCGCCGATAAATGAAATTAACATTGGGCCTTGTGCCCATTGGCGCTCTGTCTCAGTGAGTTTCCTGCACCGAGATTTTTTTGGAAATTTTTTTAAATATAGAAGTGAATTTTCCAAGCTAACTACTTCGTGAGCGAGTCAACTTGGGTTGTTCGACTAAATAATGTCGAGCACCTTCATTTGGCTTCTTGTTTCCTCCTTTTGGAGAAACCTCCCAAAGGATAAGGCCTCCCTTCCACCATTTGAGGGATCCCAACCTCCTCCTCTCCTTCTATAAATACACCTCTCTCACATAGATGCAGCTAGCTCGATAGGAATTGCTGAACATTTTGCTGAAATAGTCTGATATAGCTGGTGTGAGATAGAGCAGAGAGAGACCCCTGTCGAGAGAGAGCTTAGGCTTATTGCCTCTCTATGTCCAAATTCCCTGACGAATGCTCGAGGCGCGTTTTGACTGGACCCGCTGAATGAGGCTGTGACATCAAGGCTCTGGTTGTAATCTCTTTATTTCTCTTAATATATACATGACTGATGTTTTGGTTCCCATCTTGTGTTGATGTGATTTATCTTACGCAATATGTTTAATTCTCCTTGAATAATTAGCTAGTTATGAATGCAATTTTTGTCTTATATGCTGCTTTCGTCCTTTGATCTTTGTGCAGGTACCCGAGTTCCATTGCTGGAGGATCGCAGCATGTCGGGACGAGGATCAAGAGACCACTGCTGCAGCTACGACAACTGCGTTGGATCACAGGTAGGACAATCTATCTCGACTCATTTCATTCATTAACTAGGAACTAACACATTAGCATGTCCTCTTGTTGCTAGACCCACCCTAGGGCTAGAGGGATTGCCTCTGTCCATAGAGGGGATTTATCTACAAAAAAAGTTGGCAACTCCGCTGGGGATCAATGTGTGTTTTTTGTCTCGCTGTTTTTTGAGCGTCTGACTTGTCGATTCGACTTTGGTCGTTGGATTGCTTTTCTACTTTGCTTGACTTGCCTGATTGTTTTAAACCATCATGTTCAGTTCCAGAGTGTCAAGTTAGACCTCTGCTCAATGGTTTCATATTTTTCCCATGGTTTTCTAGCTTGGCGCAATTTTTCCTTGAACAGTCACGAAAATTGGTGCACGTTGCTTTTTTCATAGGTGTGCCAACCCCTGTTAGGCACAGATTACAGCCTAACAGTCACGCCGAATCCTGTAGGATTTTCTTTGACCTCTTTTCTGAGTTTTTTTCAGTAGTTATTGGCTCTGGATTGGCTCTGTGCCTTGCAATTGGTATTTTGAGATTGTTTTGACTCTGTAATCTCGGTCTTCTCAGTTGTTTGTCCATTATTTTATCAGTGTATTTTTGTAGCCCTGGGGTTTCTAGGTCTCTTGTGCTATTTGTTCAGCCCTCTCCTCACTGAGCCTTCTGAGTTAAGTTCGAGTCACTTTGATCTTTTTCATTTCAATTCACTAACTGATTGTGTTAGTATTTCTCGATTCTTCGTGTCTTTGGTTTGTTGGATGATCACTTTTGTTTTCGTTTGACTCTCCATTTTGTCACTTCGAGCATAGATTACATTTCTCGTTGGATCGTTTTGAAATCCTTTTGTTTTCTTGGAAGAGTGCATCCTTGTTTTGAGTGTGTTTTATGTTTGTATTTCATTTGATTTATTCGTTTTATATCTTTACATTCGTAGTGCTCAAAACTAGTGTTTTCTTTGAATTTTAGTGTAACAGTGCATTGTGTGCTTCATTCATCTAAAAAACAAAAAATTGCATTCTTTCGCTTGAATCGAAAATGAAAAGTTCTTTTCCATAAATAGATCTTAGTGAACTAGGAATGAATTTTCATTTTCTTATTTGGTTGTATTAGATGCATTAGTAAAACCCTTATTATGTTTTCATTGATTGCTACTTTGTTAAAGTTTCCTATCCTTCTCTTAGCTAGCATTCATTGAACGGAAATGGTGTTCTTTTGCATGTAGTGTGCATTTAGGAATTCAAGCACATTCGGTAAGGCCTTGAAATCGAAACATTAATTCAAGATCAACCTTAAAATCAATTCAATCAACCTAAGGAAGCATTGAAACCTAACACACATATTTTAGAGGTCTAGGCTAGTAAAGTGTTCCGACGTCGTTAAACCTAGTAGATATCGTTCACCATCTGGCATTAAACAACACTAGTATGGACTTGTGCTCCCCATACCGTCGCGTATATAAAGGGAGACCCTCATAGGTTGCAATCATTTATCCATAGGAATTCGATTCTGTCACCCTGTAACCGTGATATACCGAACACAACATTCGGGGAGACTACCTGCACGTACGTCAAGTCCTTGGTCATTTCTCTTTCATTTGATCACCAAGGTGTATATGGTAGTTCACAGAAACTTGGTACACCCTCTTGCTTAGATTACTTGAGTAGTCATTTTGGTCTTTTCACGACTCTCTAAAATTGAAAATATCATCGAGCACTTGTCATTTCACTCTTGTTAAATCTGAAAGTGACTAGAGTCATCTTTTGCCTGTTTCTCGACTCTTAAAATATGAAACAATAGAGTTTTGTTTCAGTGTCTTAAAATATTAACTGCCCATGAAATATTTCTGGTTAAAGTTATCTTCCTTAGTGTTTTGTTTTACAGTTGTTTCCAATGGCAATGTTTACGAAGTTTACCAACCAAGGAATCCCCTTCGAAGGGAATCTTGGTCCTTTTCCTGCTTTTGGGAATGTTGGTGCTCCTTATATGGAAACATTATCCCTTCCTGGATTAATTGTTGGTTTTCTTGTGTGGTTATTATCGACCTCTGTGGTCTCGAGTATTCCGACCTCTGTACAACCATCTCCTCTGCCTGAACAACATCATGTTGATTCTAAGGTGGACCTCTCTCCTTCTTCGCCTAATTCTTCGTCCTCTTCTTCTACTTCTCCTGGTGAAAGTTTGGATTCTAGTAGCCAAGTGGCTAAGAAGAAGAAGAAGAAGACAAAAAAGAAAAAGTCAGATAAGAGAGAGGCCAACTCTACGACTATTATGCCCCAGACACCTTCCCTTAATAAACCATCCAACCTTCCATGGAAAGTCAAATTCCCTTACATGTTGTGCAAAGGTGACCACCTTCTTCAAGAATTCCCTAGCATTCCCAAGGTACTTGAAGTTTGGTCCGACGGCAGTCCACCGTTGCCTTTGGTTTCTAGAAGTCATATTGGTGGCACACCTTCGACTAGAAATGATAAGACTCATAAGAAACAAGGTAAGATTACAAATCCGTAAGTTGTGTGAAGGGCATCATCCCATTCACCTTTGTCCATACATGGATGAAGCCACAAGAGTGTTGGCCAACCCTACTATTTATGCACCCTGCTTTCTGGTTGGTTACCAGAAGCTTTCTTCGAGTCCTCCGCTAGTTGATTCAATGGTCATTCAAGATTCATCCTTGGTCAATCCCTTTCCATTGGAAATTCAAATTCACGATTCCATTCCCAACCAACCATTGGTCATGGGATCGGTCGACGTGATTTCACATATGGTTCATTAGGTATTTTCCATCGAGAGTGGATCTCATCCCCCTCATGTTCTTCTTATTTCTTTGGATTCCTTGGACTTGGAGAAATATCCTCCTGTCCCTATGACTTAAGGAGTTTCTCTTCCTGTTCCCATGTTTTTGGTCCAAGAGGATGCTTCTCTTGCTCTGGTAACACCAGGGGATGATCATCTCATTTCTATGGTACCCCTTCCAATTAGTTTGGTCGCTTCCTTTGATTGGAGTCGATTTGTGGGATACCGTCTTCCTTCTTATGTGCCTTTTGAGATCATGGTACATGCCTTCGATATGGTCATACCTAGCATAATTATAGATGAAGGCATGTCTGTTAGTATTCTATCTTCGACTACTTGGCAAGCTTTTGGTTCTCCACCGCTTATGCCTATTATGCAGAATTTGTTGGAATTTAATAGAGGAACCAGTCAACCGTTAGGGATCTTTCCAAAGTTATCGATTACTTTGGGAGGGAAAATCGTCTATATAGATGTGACAGTTGTTCCAGGCCCCTTGGATTTCAATTTACTCTTAGAGCGTGACTATTCTTATGCCATGGGTGCACTTGTCTCTTCCCTCTTTCGTGTGATCTATTTTCCACACAAATGTTGGATCGTGACCATTGATCAACTTTCATTCTTTGGTCTTGAGGTGGTTGCTCGCCCACCATCGTCTTTGCCGGATATTTATCCGCCGGTTGTATCTTACCGGCCATGGGTTAATTATGTGGCCACTTTTTCGTTGCACTCATCCGGTGATAGTGCCATTGAGTACCATCTACTGGGGGCATTCAATCGCGATTTACCAGATGTTGTTCTCCCATCATATGCGAACCTCTTGGAAGCCATGACCTCTTATTCATCATGATGAAAGGTCGTCAGAGTAGAGTTCGTTTTCTTGTGTCAAGCTCCTTAAAAAATGAAACAAGGTCGTTAGAGCATATTTCCTTTTCTTGTGCCAAGATCGTTAAAAAATGAAACAAGGTGTCATGAGGATAGTTCGTTTACTATGTCAACCTCATTAAAAAATGAATTAGGTCATGAGGATAGTTATTTTACTGTGTCAAACTTGTTAAAAAATGAACCGGGTTCCCTTTTCAATTTGATTCTTTTGATTAGATCTCATAAAATCTCAGTCGAGTCTTTCTCTTGATCTCGTAATTGAACCTTCATTCCATCCACCTGTCAGTAACTAGCATTCTACTTTGGTGAATGCACTGAATCTTGCGGGGCATGTACCTTGAATTGAATCACCATGCTAGGGGAATGAAAACTTTTTCAAGCATAGTTTATCTTTGTTTCAAGCTTGTGTAAAAATGAAACCAATTTCAAGAAGAGTTTCTTGATTTCAAGCTTGTGTAAAAATGAAACCATTCTTATTTTACCTCTCGTGATTGCCATTTTATCAGCCTATTTTTTCGGATGAGACTTGGTTTTCTCACTCCATCGTCCCCATCTGCTTGGCCAGTCATATGCCTTCACTTGATTTTTTTACCCATTCCTGAGGAACCGCTACAATGAGTGGTCTTGTTATCCAACCTCTTGACCTTTACTTGTTCTGAGTAGTTCCACCATCACCGGAACTAGTTGCTATTCTTAATTCCACTCGTTCCTCTAGGAGGAGTCAACTTTCAAATATTTTCTAACTCTCTAAAACTGAAAAGATTGCCGAGACTCTTATCATTTTGAACTCGTTAAATGGCTGTGAAACGATATCTACCCAGTATGCATTTACCCCTTTTGTAGGTTGGGATATATTATTTACGAAAAAAGGAATACCTTAGCATATCGCGACTAAGAGGTTCTCTCAGACATAGTTTTCTACCTTTTTGGATCCGTGAAACTACCTACGAAAAGGGACTGGTGGAGTTTTCTTTTCTGCTTCTTTTCAAACTCTCTAAACATGAAAAGATGTTGATTTATTCCTTTGTCAGACTTGTTAAACCCTAAATGACATCAAAAATTGTCACCATGATGTCACCGAGTTCCTCCTTCCTAGGGCTCGTAAAATGAACTACGATGGATTTATTCGAAGGAAAAACTTACATGACACGCATATGCTATCCCGTTCAAGCTTGTTTTCAAAAATAATTGGGGTGCTTGCTAGAAATGGTGGGGGAATATGGAACCAGTTCTTAATCATGTCGGCAGTATGTCGCTCTTGAACATGACACTCATCTGCATTCATGTTGGGTTGGGGACATCTCATTTCGTCATTTTGCCTCCATGGGTTGGGGTAATCTATTTTTACCTCTCATTTTCTCTTTGCTGCGTTATCATGACCTCAGATCCCTTGATGTAAAATACTTCCAACTCCGGAGTCGTGTTGCTGATATGTTCAAGAGAAGTTTTCGATTGTAGTTTTCAACCTCCCTCTGATCCTCTTTTTTGGTCCTGATTCACTATCATCATGTTCCTCTGTCTCTTGTTGATGATGTGGGAAACATTATGGCCCTCCTTTGTCTGGGTCACTTCTTGTCGACTTTAACTCATTATCCAGGAAGTTGATATAGAGACTCCCTTTCGGTACCTTGGAGCTTGCATGCTTGAATGGCAAGTTCTTCACATTCGACGATAGGTCCACATCATTGCCCTTCGATCGAGTGATTCTGTGGGTGTTTGATGCTAAATCACTATTCACATTCCGTGGATTATACCTATTGTACCTTGAGATCCATTTTCATTATTGGTGGTTTCTCTTGTGACTGTTAACAACTTTCATCATTGGCTGGTAATCAGATGATTTTCTTGCATGTTCGACTTCAGCTCACATATTCGCATGCTTGAATTTGTACTTGTTTGGGTCGAGATGGAGCGCAAGACCCTAGGTTTTGTCTGATAAGATCCAAGTTGTGGGATATTATGGTTTATCATGACTTGTTGCATGACTCTTTTGATTGGATGGTTGCGACCATACCTGAGTCTATTTATTGATCATTACTGTTGGATGGGTGCGTCCATACCTTGATTGCGTCCATACCTTGATCTCAATTTTTATGTGTACCTCTATTATGGATGGTTGTGCCCATGCCACATGGTTCATGTATCAAAGATATCATTGTATTTGTACTCGTAGGTATTCTGTCACGGTATTTGGTTCAAACTCATTCGTGTTACTTTCACCTCCCTCTCGACCTCATGCTTTAGGGGCATCTCGTACACAAACATTTTGTCACCGTCCCTCGCAATCCCCATCCCACACATTGGAGGACCATTTTTGTGACTTATATGAAGTGTCATTAGATCCCTTTGCCATGAGAATAATACTTCTCCGTTGGACTATTCCCGGAAATCGTACTATAAAAAACACATGCTTTTGGATTGGTGCTAGTAGGAAATTATGGCCTCATGTCGATAAAGGAAATTAACACTGGTCTCCCTACCCATTGGTGCTCTATCTCAGTGGGCTGCCCACGTCGAGTTGTTTTTGGATTTTTTTTTTTAAAATATAGAAGCGTAGTTTCTAAGCTAACTACTTCGTGAGCGAGTCAGCTTGGGTTGTTTGACTGAATAACGTCGATCAAATTCCTTTGGCTTCTTTTTTCCTCCTTTTGGGGAAACCTCCCAAAGGATAAGGCCTCCCTTCCGCCATTTGAGGGATCCTAACCTCCTCCTATCCTTCTATAAATACACCTCTCTCACATAGATGCAGCTAGCTGAATAGGAATTACTAAACATTTTGCTGAACAGTCTGATATAGCTGGTGTGAGATAGAGCAGAGAGAGGCCCCTGTCGAGAGAGAGCTTAGGCTTATTGCCTCGCCATGTCAAAATTCCCTGGCAATTGCTCGAGACGCGTTTTTAGTGGACCCGCTGAAGGAGGCTGCGACGTCAAGGTTCCGGTTGTAATCTCTTTATTTCTCTTAATATATACAAGACTGATGTTTTGGTTCCCGTCTTGTGTTGATGTAATTTATCTTATGCAATATGTTTAATTCTCCTTGAATAATTAGTTATTTATGAATGCAATTATTTTCTTGTATGCTGCTTTTGTCCTTTGATCTTTGTGCAGGTACCCGAATTCCATTGTTGAAGTATCATGACGTGTTAGGACGAGGATGAGGAGACCGCTGCTACAGCTATGAAAATTGCGTTGGATCACAGGTAGGACAATCTATCCTGACTCATTTCATTCATTAACTATGAACCAACACATTAGTTTGTCCTTTTGCTGCTAGACCCACCCTAGGGCTAGATGGATCACCTCTGTCTGTAGAAGGGATTTACCTACACAAAAATTTCTCTCTCGGAGAAATTCCTGCACTCTGCCAACTGTCTCACTCTGATCTAGGAAAATTAACCAATTACTTAGCCAATTATAAGCCTTTCCTCAACTCACCTTGGTCAAGCATTCTTGGAGTAATTAAGCCGCTATTAAATAGGAAAATCCTTACAATTGATTGCACAATTATTCCTTGGTATCCACACGACTCTAGAAATTACCTGTACAATTTTCTAATTATACAACTGATATTTATCATCTCTTTAACCTCAGTCTCAACTGGGCCTTCCTTAGAACTGACATGCAACAAATATTTATAGCGAATTATCAGTTAAATGATTGATCACTACTTGAGAATTAAATCAAATTTAATTCACTTCACCTTTCACTAGCTCATCACTCAGTTAGAACTAGTTAAACTAATTTTAACTCAATTTATTGAGTTAACTAATTACAAATCACAAATAATTGTAACAGAACCCCCTTAAATCATGGGAGAACTATACATGCATCCTATCTGAACCTCAACGCAAATTTCCTAAGTTAACTTAGTCATTCTGACTTAGTTAACTAATACCTGCTGTCATGAGGTGAAATTACAATTTCTCTTCCAATTTAATTAACGGAAAATTAAATCAGAAGCCCCCTTGGGGTGCCATTTCAATACCGTCACCCTGTTTCATATCAGTCAGTGGATCAATATGCGCCATCTTAGACTAGGGTTTTATGAGACTAATGTCATCTTGTCATGAGTGGATTGCAATGCGAGTACCCTATCATGCTATTGCAAGATGATGAATAAGGAGATGGAGAAGGAGGACACGCTAGAAGACACATATGGAGTTGAAGAGATAAGATGATCATCAGGAAAGAAGACGAAGGAAAATGGAGCTCTAACAAAAGATGAATATCAAGATCACATGGAAGACTCCTCATCTTCAAGTCATAAGGAGGAGGAAGAATAAGAACATGTACCATATTTTCAAGAAGACACAAAGAAAAAATCGATAAGAAGGATAACTTGGCACTATCACATCATCATGTCGTCCATGTCATCAGTTTCATGTCATGTTCTATCACAAGTGATCATATTCCATATCATTATTGTGGATCATGTAAATTGTTATTTGAAATGTATTGTAAAGTGGAAGTCCAAAGGAAAAACATGGAATATGAAGAGTCATGTAAGTCAAAATGTCATAGGGAGTCAAATAGTTGTGAGGGTAGTCAAAGAGTCACAGGGAGGATGAAGCATCACCCCTTTCTTATATATACACCCTCATTATACGAGCAAAGGAATTTTCACCTTGGCTCCTCCCGCGATGCATTAGAGAGATAAGCTAGTTCTTTTGAGTATCAAGGAGTGGCTCCAAGGCTCCACTATCGGAGCTAGTGGTCTTCAATGTATACATGTGTCTTCGAACTTTTACTTAATATCAAAAGCCCTATGGGAAAACATCTGCTTCATGCATAGATTATGGATATTTGTAATACTATTCTATGAATGTTTTTAATTCATGTTTTATTTCATCTGTGCTAAGGTAGTTGAACTATTTCAGTTATTTTGGCACTTAATGTATTGAGAATGTATTGTAATTTCTATTATCGTTGTTGCATCCCTGTGGACTATTTTGATGGATATTAGACATACCTTCCTTGTCATATTGATTTCAATGATTGTCACATCTTTGTGTACTATTCCGCTTGATTTTGTACGAACCCTTCTTGTTCATGTTTATCTCTACTAGGGTGGTATTATTACCTCTCTCTTAGAGGCTCACTTTTCCTCCTCTCCGCAGTGAAAGAAATTTGACACACATGCGATCAAAAACTCACTAGGCACCACCCTGTTGATTTTCAAAGGCACATTTGCACTCCACTCTCTTGCTTACAGTTAGAGCCAAGGAATATATATAAGAATACATGGAAATCAAGCCAATATTATGGATGGGGCTCCTACTCCAAACAATGTGAGGTCTAACTGGGACTTCACATCGGGGAGACCCCTTGGTTGACAAATTTGTAGCACTGTCAATAGTGCCCTATCACAATGATGAGAAAGAAATTATCCAAAGGTTCATGAGTGGATTTCCATTATTATTTAAAGATTGGATTGTGTTTGATGAGGCCCAGTCTTTGGAGGAAGGCAACAGAAAGTTAAAGCATTGTTATGATCATTCAAAGTGCCACCCTAAATTAAACATGACTAGAAAGGTAATGAGAAGACTAAGGAAAAATGGCCCAAGAAGAAAGGAAGATACCAATATGCATGTGAGAAGGAAAGTGTAGCCCCTCATAAGAAGTTTAATGTAGCTGAGAAAGCACAGGGGTCTCATCTTGGAGAGCAAAAAAATAAAGGAAACAACAAGGAACTGCTGACTTGTTAGATTTGTGGTAAAGACCATCATAAGAAGGATTGTCCATTGTACCAAGGTGGAAAACCACAAATCTATAGTGCTCATGAGGCGCAAACAATTGGGGATGTTGGTCAAAACATTTCCAGGATCTATGCAACACTTTATAATAGGAAGGAAATACCATCAAACATATATTATTGAGATGTAAGGTAAGATTAGTGATCAAGTTTTTTACATTTTGATTGATCTGGATCTAATTATAGCTACATTAGTCTTAACCTAGTGGATAAGTTTCGTTTGAATAAAGAAGTGCATGCAGAATATTGGTTGGTGCAGTTGGCTACAAGGACCAAGAGAAGAGTTCATCACTAGGTGAGATCTTGTGCATTTGAGCTTAATGGCATTCCTACAACAACACAAGCGTGCTTCCTTTGTGTTCATATAGCATGATTTTTGGCATGGATTGGATATTTACCCATAGGACCAAGCTATATTGTTATGAGAAGGCCATTGAGTTCCTGTATGATGATGGAGAAAAGAGAATCTTGCAAGGAAAGAAGAAGCCTGCATCAGTGAGAATGATTAGTACAACTATGCAAGTTAAGCGTAGCCACAGTAAAGGGTGTGCATTGTTGTAGTTCATATTTCCAGTGATAAAGGGAAGGATGTTGAAGATGATCAAGTCCTAAGGAGGCATCCTTTCTTGTAGCAGTTTTATGATGTGTTTCCTATAGATATTCCATAGCTTCCTCCTCATAGAGAGGTGGATTTCTCTATTGAGTTGATGCCGAGAGCAACACCAACATCTAAGGCAGCGTACAGGATGAGCACTCCTGAAATAGTGGAATTGATGTTGTAGCTTAAAGAGGTGCTTTATAAGGGACACATAAGGAAAAGTGTGTCTCTGATATGAAAATGAAAGTATTTGTTTTGTTGTTCAAAGTATTCATTTCCATTAAATTAAGTGTGCAAAGTGTTTTGATAGTCTTGCAAGTCAAACAAAATGTTTTTGATCACTGTTTATGAATTTTGGTGTGAGGGAGTGTTGTTTAAATTTACTGTTTAACAAATTTAATCCAAATAATGCAGCAGAATAACTTCACCATAAACACACAACAACATGATGAGGCAGTTCACCCCTCCTGGGCTACATCTGTCAGGTCCAAGGCTCCCAATGGGCATGTCCTTGATATATTGGTAATATAGTGAGAAAAAGGCCTAAACATACCAAAACAAATGTGAAAATGAATTCAGAACACAGAAAGAAGCTAATAATGACTCCGATTTCACCTAAAACAGTGAAGTGTAGTATAATGCAGCTCTGTTTCCCTCAAGGCCCTGATGGCTTCCCAAGATTTTCTGAAGTAAAAATGGCTTAAAATCACCTCTGATGGCTCTGAAACCTATTCCAATGGCTCCATAATGCTGAGAATACTTGAAATCAAAAAAAAATTCGCTCCAAAAGGTTTAGTAATGTGAAAGTTATGACCAACTGAAGTTTTGTCGAATTTGGCCTAAATAAACTCCACTAAACTTTGAGTAACTGTAGTTAGCTCCGCTAACTGTGGTAAAATCCGCCCAGAATAGCGCACCCACCTAATTTTTTGGAACCATTTTCATTAAAGTTAGATGTTAGTGGTAGTGGTCACATGGACCAACTCCACTGCCGGCGGAACCGTTTGGAGCCAACGGTTTAAAGACCGTGGCATATAAATGTTAAACGAAACTGCTGCTGAGACATGTGACCGCAACTGCATAGCATAACTGTCGGGGTTTAATGTTATCCACCGGTGGAATTGTAGTCTATAGTTCTGAGCCGTGGTTCTATGTAGAGGGGGCTGGCCCCCTTTCTGCCCCAACCTTGACTTTAATAAACTTCAAATATGTGCATTGATGCATATATATTAAGAACTAACATGCGGGCGGGCCGATCAGGCCTGTGGGCTGGAAGCCACCCGACCCGGGGTCAATTCCTGCCAACACCATAATTTTTTCCACTCCAAAAATCTGCAGTCTTGGGGCCACGTGGCGGCCTCCGGGCCTGCCACGTGGCAGATATTGATTGGTCCAAAACCAACAGTTATAAAAATCCTCCAATCTACGAAAGCCAAGTGTTGAGACCTGATTTGCTGTTGAAGGAATATTCCATGGAATATTTTGTGGAATATTCTTTTTTTAATAAATTTTTTTAATCAAAGTCAACCTAATCATACTGGCCTTTTGCATGAAATTGTGAATTTTCAAACTTGAATAACTTTCACATACAATGTCGGATTTGAGTGTTGTTTGCGGCTACAAGATCGTATTGATAAGGCCTATCCAATCGTTCTGGTTTCAACCAATTCTGAGCAGTTCGAATTTTGAGCATTTTCTTCACTTAGGACATGATCACCTGATCACACATCCCCATTGGGAAGCTTTTGGACCCCAAAAGCCTTCAGTTACCTGTTAAGAAGATGAGGGTACATGTCCCTCACCTTTTCCACCTCAATCCACTTTTCCTTACTCGGTTTTCTGCCTTTAAAACCAACCTGAACATAATCAACATTTCCCCTCCTTGAAGTGCGTGTCCTTCTATCAAGGATAACATCCTATTTCAATTCATCCAAAAATTCTGGCGGAAAATCCTCTATGGATGGCAGCTGAATGTCACTTTCATAATTAGAAATTAAAGGAGGTTCATACAAACGTAAATTTTCCACATTCACAACGAAATACATTTGCATGTATGAAGGAAAATCTAATTGAAAAGCATTATTTCCAATTTTTTTAAGGATCTTGAATGGACCATAATGAAAAGGCTTCAGCTTTTTACCTTCTCCTTGCATTCTTTCCTGACTAATATGAAACCATACCTCATCCCCTTCTTGAAACTTATGATCAATTCTGTGCTTATCATGCCACTCCTTGTACTTGCCTTGACTTTTTTCAAGCTGTTCTTAAACTTGCTAATGTATGAGCTGAATTCTTTCAATGAACATGCGAGCTTTGTCAATGTCACTATGACCATCAATGGCCACATCCTTCTCAAGAATCAAATCTAAAGGTGACTTAGGCAAATACCCAAAACAAGCTTCAAAAGTTGAAGTATTTGTAGAAGAGTGCTTGGCCCGGTTGTAAGCATGCTGAATGTAATGCAAATGCTCATCCAAAAGCTTGGGATGCTTGTTGCAATAGCCTCTCAAAATATGTACAATGGTTCTGTTCACTACCTCTGTTTGGCCATTTTTTTGCGGATGCAAAGCAGTACTCTTCTTTAACTTGGTGTCCACCATCTTCCATAAATTGGACCAAAAATTCCCCACAAATCTGGAATCCCTGTCACTAACAATAGAAGTAGGCAAGCCATAATGAACCCATACATGTTGAAAATATAAATCAGCAGTTATAGATTTCTTACATGGCATAAGAATACACATCTTTTTGAAACGATCAACTACTGCATAAAGATAATCATGCTGCTTTCTAGATAATGGTAGTCCTCCAACAAAATCCATAGAAACACTTCCCATGGTCTAGAAGGTACCGGAAATGGTGTATATAAACCAAGCTTCCTATTGCTAGGCTTGCTTGTAGCACATAATGAACAACCTCTAATGAAACGTGAAACACTATCTACCATGCGAGGCCAATAACAATACCTCTGTAAATGTGCCACTGTTTTGCTTACCTCGAAATGTCCAGCTATGAGAGAAGAATGAGCCTCTCTCATCATGCTTAATCTCTCCCCCTGTGGTATACATAACTTGCCCATATGAAACAACAAATTATTATGCAAATGATAATCATTCTCCTCAACATGATTCCCTTCACTCAAGTTAACATACACATCCTTAAAATCAACATCTGATGCATATTGTTCTATGTAGCTCTCATGTACAATATAATCATTCTTAAGTAGTAGCACTAATAATAGGCCTTGAAAGCATATCAACAAATTTATTGTAAATACCTTTCCTGTACCTTATTACCAAGTGAAATTGTTGTAGGAAACCCATCCATCTGAAATGTCGTGACTGCTGCAATTTACTTTGCGACTGCAAGTACTGTAAAGGCCGATGGTCGGTATGAACAACTGTTTCTTTTCCCATCAATTAGTGTTTCCACTTTTTGACGCTTTGTACCAACACATACAACTCCTTATCATATGTAGGATAATTCACAACAACACCATTAAATGTCTCAGAATGAAATGCGATAGGCTTACCATGCTGTAAGAGAACTGCACCCATGGCGTAATCACTAACATCGGTCTGAATCTCGAATGGATGTCTCAAGTCCGGTAATGCAAGGACTAGAGCTGAACTTATCTTCTCTTTCAAAGACTCAAAATCTTTCTGTTGCTTTCCTCCCATTGGAAAGCACGCTTCACACTCGTGAATACATGCATAGGAGCTGCTATGGTAGAGAAGTTAGAAATAAACTTCCTCCAATACTGAGTTGCACCCAAAAAAATTATTACCTCTATAATGGATTTGGGAGTAGGCCAATTCACAATGGCTTCTACCTTAGAAGGATAAATTCTCAAAGCACCTCCTCCTACTATGTGTCCCAAATAAACCAAAGAAGTCTTTCCAAATTCACACTTTGACATTTTAAGAAATAACTAATTTTTCTTCAAAATATCAAGTACTTTCTTAACATGCATGACATGCTCTTCTCTAGTCTTGCTGAAAATTAAGATGTCATCTAAGTAGACAATAAATAAATCATCAAGAAAAGGACGTAAGACATCATCCATTACCCGCATGAAAGTTGCAGGTGCATTGCATAAACCAAACGACATAACAAGCCACTCAAATAGTCCCTGTTTGGTTTTAAATGTTGTCTTCCAAATGTCACTTTCTGCAATTCTAACTTGATGATAACCACTACGTAAGTCTAACTTAGTGAAATATTTAGAATCTTTCAGCTGATCCAACAAATCATCTATCCTTGGAAGTGGGTAACGATTCTTTACCGTTATTTTGTTCAATGCCCTGAAGTCCACACACATGCGCCAAGTTCCATCTTTCTTTAGAATCAACACTATTGGTGACCCACATGGCAAAGTGCTTGGTCTTATGAATCCTTTTTCCAACAAGTCTTTAATTTTCCTCTTGAGTTAAGCATTCTCCATGAGACAAGCGGTACATGCCAATGTTAGGAAGAGGACAATCTTGATGTAAATGGATCTCATGCTGAATCTCCCTTTTAGGAGGTAAACCTGTCGGTTCCTGAAACATCTCATGCTATGCATCAACTACATCATATAAATCTGATTTAAGCTTGGAATCACAATTTTGAAATGACTCATGATTCATATCAACCTTGGGCTTAACCATAATAAGTACAAAACTCTTGCTAGAATTTACTAGCCTTTTTACCTGTCTCGCATTTACCATCACTATATTTGTCTTCTTGCGATGCGCTCTGACGATGAACTCCTTGCCATCTTTAAAGAGATGAAATTTATTTTCATGGCGATGGAAGATCGCTTTCCTGTCAAATAAGTAAGGACTTCCCAAAACAATTCCTGATATATCAAGTTGTACCACATCAAGTTCAACTGTGTCAATAAAGTATGCAGTTATGGTGAATCACAATATGCACTTTCTTGAGACTTGTAAGTTTGCATCCTTGCATATCCACCCAAGTGGATAAGGCTTTGGATGTGGAATGGTCTCAAGTTTTAACTGTTTGACCAAGTCTTCTGATATGATATTTGCTTATGACCCACTGTCAAACAATGTGTCAATTTTACTATGTTTTTAGACTACCCTCACATGGAACAATTCAATTCTTTCTTCCTCATTAGGAGCTTTTACATGACAGTTTGAAGTAATAGTGCTTGCTTTAGTTTCACTTTCCTTTCCCTTCATACATTTCAAACCCATGGCTGCAATTTTGGTTTCATCCCCTGAATCATCACCTAAATCTTGAGGAGTAGTTGTAGTAGCTACAATTCTCTTCTTTCCCTTGTTTTTGTTAAACCGGTTTCTTTTTTCAGGATGTAATTTCCAACAGTTTTTCTCTTCATGGCCCTCTCTTGAACAATGTTTACAAATGAATTTTTCACCCTCTTGTTTGATAGATGCATTCTTTTTACCTTCTCCCTTAAAGGTTTTATCTTTGTTCTTCCCTTTGAAAGGCTTGTTTCTACCCTCATCAAAAGTGTTTTTCCCTCTAGCCTCTAAATGCGTAGCTTCTATACAAACTTCGTCTAAATTAGTAGGTTTAAACATAAGGATAGTATGTTTAAGGTAACTGTGCAAACCAACTATATATTTCAGCAAAGTATCTTGACTTTGTAAGTCTACCCCTAATAAGAGTGCTCTTCTCCTAAATTCCTGGGTATAGTCTTGCACATTTTGTCCCTTAAGATGTCTAAAGTTTTGCCAGTTCATTATAGCCTTTTGAAGATTAGCTAAAGGATAAAATTGCTTCTTGATTGCAGTAATAAATTCAATCCATGATAAAGTAATCTTACCATGTTTCTTGATTTCATCCTTGGTCTTGGCTTCCCACCACACCAATGCTTCTCCATCCATTCTTAACGAGGCTAGTTGTATTTTGGTGTCGTCATCATGAAGGTTTTGAATCCTTAAATAAACTTCCAATTGTCTGGTCTAGTTGTCTAATTTCTCTGCATTTACTTCACCGTTAAACATGGGCAATTAAAATTTGACATCAAGCTTTAAAAAAGGATTTTTACCAATGGTTTTCGACTTATGTGACTGAATTACCAAAGTCGAGGAAGACGATCTAGAGGAAGAGGATGACGATGGAGATGGTGGATCACCATTTCCTCCATGTCCTTTATTTGACTAATCATTACTCTTCTTTCCTCCTGAGGAATTCTCTCCTTCTTTTTGGTTTTTAGACCCTTCTCTAGCAATCCTATCATTTCTTTCTTGATAGAGGATCCTTACCATTTCAGTCATATCCAAGAAATATTTCCAGAATACCCATTCTTCTTCATTGGGATCCACCTCTTCAGGAGCTTCTCTTTCTCTTGAAGACATGCTTGTAGCTGATTCTAGGGCTCTTGGAGGTGGTTCTCTGACCCTTCTTGGTTGTGGATTAGTTTGTGCACTAACCAAGTTTCCTTCACCTCTCTTGAGTTTTAACCTGGTCAACATCAAAACTTGCAAACAAATGACTTAATATTTGCACAAAAAAAATGCTGAGTAAAAAATCTAGCTTTTAAGGCTCTAATCCTGAGCTATGATACCAACTGATCTGAAAATTAAAGTATTTGTTTTGCTGTTCAAAGTATTCATTTCCATTAAATTAAGTGTGCAAAGTGTTTGGATAGTCTTGCAAGTGAAACAAAATGTTTTTGATAATTGTTTATGAATTTTGGTGTGAGGAAGTGTTGTTTTAATTTACTGTTTAACAACGTTAATCTGAATAACACAGCAGAATAACTTCACCATAAACACAGAGCAACATGATGAGGCAGTTCACCCCTCCTGGGCTACATTTTTCGGGTCCAATGCTCCCAATGGGCATGTCCTTGATATATTATGATGCTCAAATTGGTAATACAGTGAGAAGAAGGCCTAAATAGACCAAACCAGTTGTGAAAATGAATTCAAAACACAGAAAGAAGCTAAGAATGACTCTGATTTCACCTAAAACAGTGAAGTGTAGTCCAATGCAGCTCCATTTCCCTCAAGGCCCTGATGGCTTCCCAAGCTTCTCTGAAGTAAAAATGGCTAAAAGACACCTTTTATGGCTCTGAAACCTGTTCCAATGGCTCCAGAATTCCGAGAATACTCGAAATCAAAAATTTTTTGCTCCAAAAGGTTCAGTAGTGTGAAAGTTATGACCAACTGAAGTTTTGTCCAATTTGGCCTAAAGAAACTCCATTAAACTTGGAGTAACTGTAGTGAGCTCTACTAACTGTGGCAAAATCCACCTAGAATAGCGTGTCCGCCTAATTTATCGGAACCGTTTTCATTAAAGTTAGATGTTAGTGGTAGTGGTCACATGGACCAACTCCACCGCCAGCAGAACCGTTTGGAGCCAACGGTTTACAGACCGTGGCATATAAATGTTAAACGAAACTGCCGCCAAGACATGTGAATGCGACTGCATAGCATAACCATCGAGGTTTAATGTTATCCACTGGTGGACTTGTAGTCTATGGTTCCGAGCCGTGGTTCTATGTAGAGAGGGCTGGCCCACTTTCCACCCCAACCTTGACTTTAATAAACTTCAAATATGCATGTTGATCCATATATATTAAGAACTAACATGCGGGCAAGCTGGTCGGGCCTGTGGGCTAGTGGCCACCCGACCCGGGGTTGATTCCTGCCAACACCATAATTTTTTCCACTGCAAAAATTTGCAGTCTTGGGGCCACATGGCAGCCATTGGGCTTGCCATGTGGCAGACACTGATTGGTCCAAAACCAACAGTTATAAAAATCCTCCAATCTGCAAATGCCAAGTATCGAGACCTGATTTGCTACTGAAGGAATATTCCATGGAATATTCTTTTTTTAATATATTTTTTAATCAAAGTCAACCCAAGTCAAACTGGACTTTTGCATGAAATTTTGAATTTTTCAAACTTGAATAACTTTCACATACAGTGTCGGATTTGAGTGTCGTTCACGGCTACAGGATCGTATCGACGAGGCCTATCTAGTCGTTCTAGTTTTAACCAAGTCTGAGCAGTTTCAATTTTGAGCATTTTCTTCACTTAGGACATGATCACCTGATCAGTCTCCTTGGGGTGCACTAGTGTTTTTTGTAAGGAGGATGGTACTCTCAAATTATGAATTGATACATGCAACTGAACAAGGTGACTATCAAGAAAAGGTACCGCCTCAGATTTATTATTGTTTGATCAACTGAAGGGAGCAAAAATATTTTCAAATATTGATATGAGATCAGGATATCATTAGGTGCACATCAAAGAAGAAGACATATACAAGACTACATTTCATACAAGGTATGGGAAATATGAGTTTGGGGTGGTTCCTTTTGGTCTTACCAATGCTCCAATTGCTTTCATGTGTTTGATGAACAATTTTTTGCACCCTTATTTGGATAATTTTATGATATTATTTGTTGAGGATATATTGGTATATTCAAAGAATGAGGAGGATCATGCAAATCACTTGACATCGGTGTTGAGATTATTGAAAGAGCATCAATTTTATTCCAAGCTCAACAAGTGGAGTTTCTTTCACTCTTACATTCATTACTTGGGACACACTTCTTCAAAGGAAGGGATAACAATGGATCTGGAAAAGATTAAGGTTATCATGGAGTGGTGGAGTGGCTAACTCTAAAGTGTTGGAAATGTTGTCATTGATGGCAAAGGAGATGACAAAGGAGTAGCACTTGAAACAGCAACAAGGCAAAGGAGAGAGGGGCACAGGTTTTTGGAGAATGCTGTAGTAACATTTACAGGAGAATAGAGGGCTCTTAGTTTGGAGCATGAGAAGAACAGAAATGAAAATATGAGCAGTAGGAAAATCCTGCAAAAGGACTGGTATTAGTTCAATCCAATCTGAATACATGACCTCGGTTAAAGATTGGAACGAGGATGCATTTGAATGCAGAGTCTATACAATGATGAAGTAGAAAGCGAGGCTGAAAGGAGCATGAACTCGTGGACAGTCAGAATGGTTACAAGTCATAGAGGTATTAGAAATCAAAGCAATGGAGAAAATGGAGAGGATATTATTGAGCAGATCGGATTTATGAATGGGTAGCAGAGGCTGCATTGAATAAAATGGAAGCATAAATACAACACACGCATGAAGAACAGTAGTTAAAGAGGCGGAATTGTAAACGATGGTGAGGAATGGAACCTAGAGAGAAACCGTGAATGCGTAGTGAAAACTTGATGGAGCTGGAAGTTAAACATATGGAAGCGTCGTGTTAAAATGTAAATGAAACAGAGGTCAAAAAATGAAAAGGCGGAACCTTGTACTAGACGGAATTGGATCACGGAAGACGGAACTCTGACTAATGAACAGTAAAGGCGGGTTTCCGGTTTTCATCGCACCACCTTTGTGGGATGAGCAGTAATTGCGAATTTGGAGCGATTCCATAGACTGGAGGACATGTGGCATGCGATGGATTTTCAAAACCGCCCCATCGCACATTAACGTTCGGCTGAGGAGACAGTGCGATATCAACGAACATCGTCGATCTGGAGGAAGGCTCATTGAACGACGATCTCATTCGGAAGTAGCTCGAAGGATAACCCAAGGTATGGCACACATATTTAACTGAGCCATCGCTTATATATGTGGGCCCGGAGCCAGAGGTACGTTATAAGTGGTTTAGTTGAATTAAAGCTCGGGATATATATATATATATATATATATATATATCTAAGATTTCCAAGGTCCGAACATTCGAGTAAGCATTATATATTTAAGTGGGGAATGTAATATAGTTTGATGTTATAAAGGTTATAAAACCGTGACCATACTTATGTTGGGCGCTAAACAAAAGCCACAGTTTATTAATATTTTTTAATGCTTGAGTCGGGGAATATGCATACATGGAGATATATTTATATATTGTGCTAAAGTCGAAACCTATATGAAATGAGGTGCGTGCTGGGCATACGTTAAAGTGAATACATGGGTCTTCACATTTGGTGGGGAACATATATATATGCTGATATATATACTACGCTGGTATTTAATATAGTGGGTTTATAAAGTTCACAGATTGGGTTTATTACAAGATCCTACAAGAACGAAAGAGAGAGAGACAACAACATAAAAACGGTACAAGAAAAAGATGAATTGAAATTGTAATGTGAATTTCAACTATTAACTTTAAGCTCATATATGAATAGAGAACGTAAGTAGGCAGCCCAAGAATAGAGATTGGTAATGAACAGACATCACCCAGATTCATATGTCTTTGAGAATAAATCCTGAAAAGCAGTTGTATATGTAGTTGGTGCACACAAGTACAGTGAACAGATGAATAGACACAGAGGTGAACCAAAATATACAGAATAGTCACTCAACAACAGCAGAAAAGACAAATCCAGTAAAGCCAAAGTCCAGTAAAGGAGCTTAGTGGAATTGAAATGTGTAACTGAAAATGTAAATATTTTTGTTTTATATTGATTGTGATGCAAAGGCAAGTATCCTAAGGAAAAGAAAAATCCCACTGCAGCATGGAAATTTGTACATATTGTTATAATTTTAAAATGAGTTAGATAAAGGAATGAGAAGACAGAAGCCAAAGAGTCATGGCTGATCACTCCAAATTCCTTGTGAAATACCAACAGTCATGTGAGGAACTCTATATATAATATCAACTTGATATGCATAAAAGAGAGAGAGAGAGTAAGGATAGAGAATGAAAAGCATAGAAGGTTGAGGTAAAGAAGATACAGAAGAGAGGAGCAGAAAGAGATGCTACAGAACAGAGCTGATATCTGAGGTAAATCAGCAAATATTTCTTTTGATAAATTGAGGAAGTTGGAGCTTCCCTATCAGGTTGAAGCTTGATAGCTGTCAGTTGTAGCTGATTGAGGTTGGAGCCTCCTGTAGGTTGGTGCCTGCAGAAAATTGAAGGGAGTTGGAGCTTCCTTGCAAGTTGTAGCTTGCAAGTTAGTATTCTATCTTCGACTACTTGGCAAGCTTTTGGTTCTCCACCGCTTATGCCTGTTATGCAGAATTTGTTGGCATTTAATAGAGGAACCAGTCAACCGTTAGGGATCTTTCCAAAGTTGTCGATTACTTTGGGAGGGAAAGTCGTCTATATAGATGTGACAGTTGTTCCAGGCCCCTTGGATTTCAATTTACTCTTAGAGCGTGACTATTCTTATGCCATGGGTGCACTTGTCTCTTCCCTCTTTCGTGTGATCTATTTTCCACACAAATGTTGGATCGTGACCATTGATCAGCTTTCATTCTTTGGTCTTGAGGTGGTTGCTCGCCCACCATCGTCTTTGCCGGATATTTATCCGCCGGTTGTATCTTACCGGCCATGGGTTAATTATGTGGCCACTTTTTCGTTGCCCTCATCCGGTGATAGTGCCATTGAGTACCATCTACTGGGGGCATTCAATCACGATTTCCCAGATGTTGTTCTCCCATCATATGCGAACCTCTTGGAAGCCATGACCTCTTATTCATCATGATGAAAGGTCATCAGAGTAGAGTTTGTTTTCTTGTGTCAAGCTCCTTAAAAAATGAAACAAGGTCGTTAGAGCATATTTCCTTTTCTTGTGCCAAGATCGTTAAAAAATGAAACAAGGTGTGTGTAATAATTTTCGGTGAAAATCACATAATGTACATTTATGTCGACGCGTTTCGAACCAACCAGTGTGGTTCATCATCAGGACAAGATGAACAATCTGATCACGAACCAGTTTAAGAAGATCAGGACATCTCCAACTAGCCGTTGGAAAAACGGCTAGTTTGATTAGAATAGGAAGAATTTTATTTTTAGTATTAATTCTATTATATTTTTAATCTTTAATTATATTCTTATTATAAATTCTATATAAATAAAAATCAAATATAAAATCAAATCCAATCAAAATTTAATAATTCATAAATGGCAACAATTAAAAAATCACAATTCATATATAGAAATAATTTAAAAATCATAATTCTAATAAAAACAAGTAATTTCTATATAAAAATCTTATAAAATGACAATTTGCAAAATTAATCAATTAAAATTACTAAAGAGGTAAGTTTCCCGATTAAAAATAAAAATAGAAATAAAATACAACAAAATAAAAAATAAAAAATAAAAATAAAAATAAAAAATAAATAAATAAATAAAAATAAAAATAAAATAAAATAAAATAAGAATAAGAATAAAAGTAAATTAATTAATTAATTAATTAAAAATAAATAAATAAATAAACAAAAATTAATCAAATAACTATATAAAAAATAAATAAATAAATAAATTAAAATAATAATAATAATAATAATAATAATAATAATAATAATAAAATAATAATAATAATAATAATAATAAATAAATAAATAAATTTTTTTCTAAAAATAAAAATAAAATAGATAAAAATAAAAATAAAAATAAATAAAATAATAAAAATAATAATAATAAATATATAGATCAATAAAATAAAAATAAAATCCAAATATAAATTAAAAATAAAAATACTAATCACAACCAAATTAATAAAAAGAGCATACATCTGGAGAGAGGAATCAAGATCGAGATAAGAACAAATAAATAAATAAATAAATAAAATAAAATAAAATTTTAAGAGTGAAGGGCAGGAATCCAGCATCTGCTAACATTCCACCCATCATCCCTATTAAGGTTAACCGACCTCTTTTCTATTTCTAAAGCTTCCCTCAACTTTCGGTGGTGGAAGTGGTCAATTGTTGCAAT